>JARQWA010000038.1:0-205401 GCA_030294605.1 Ambrosiella beaveri
CACGCAAAGTTGTCCCTCTTACTGTCCTTGCCTCGAAACTTCGGTGGCCGGGTGCGCTTGATGACGGCGTTCAAGGAGCTGGAGCTAGCCTTGGGGCTAAGGATACCGGCGGGGGTAACTTCCGAGTTCTCACTTGGTGATTCCTCCTCCGCAAAGATAGGTGACGGGGGGCATGTCTGGTGGGGGGTAGTGTCGTCGGCGCAAAGCACGTCAGATAGCATGTAGCGTGTGGTGGCCATGATGGCGGGTTGAAATGATGATTAGATTAGGTAGATGAAATGCTGAAAGATTGGAAAGAAAAGAGAACAAGTAATAATACAAGAAAACAAAAATATTGAACGAAAAAAGTTGGATTGTTAGTGGTGAGGTTGATGTTAAACCTGTGATGCGTCAAGAGGAAGAGATGGTTGGATTGTTGGGAGCGACTAGGCTGTTTTCCTTTTTGGAATAATTGCGGACAGGAAGTCAGGCGAGTGTAACTGTCAGATTAAAGAGCGACTGGAGATGTGGATGGATGGATTATCGAAGATGGTGGTAAAATGGAATATGCGGTGCACAGTTAATTAAATGAGTGACAAGAGCCTCGGGAGGAGTTAATAACGATTTCAGTGGTAGACGCGATGAAGAAATAGAATAAAAAAAAGTACAGAAGAGAACAATCGCGATAGGAACGATCCAAGAAAGCAAGAATAGCACCAAGAGTGGGAAACAAAGAGCGCAGAGAGAAGAAGAAACGAGTCAATTATGAACAAAAAAGAAGGAAAGAAAGATCAAGTAGAAAAATTGAAATGTTGTACAATGTCTGCAATCGAAGATAGAGTGGATACAGACAGACACGGAGAAGGGAAAAGAGATAAAATGTGAGTAATTAATTTTCTTGATGGAAAAAGAAGAATGCAGAAGGATGAGGAGAAAAAAAAAAGAATGGAATTATTTTGATGGAACGAAGATGGTTGTCGGGGGGTTTGATGCAGAAACTGCCCGTGCCTTGCATATAGGATGCACCGCAGAGGCAGAGCCGGATTGAATAGAAAAAATCATTTACACTAGAAACCGAGCCAGAGCAAAAATGATCAAAGCACCCCAAGAGAGAAACGATGCGTCGAGGAATGAAACAAAGCTGCACCAAAAGAGGAGAAATAATCGCCCCAGGGATCTGAATTGGCAGTGAGTTTATTCGGGAGAATGGGGGGGGAGGGGGGAGGGATACATGGTGGTACATTTGTGTGCCGGTGGGATTGTCATGACTCCGTCGCCCATCCGTCCCCTTGAGAACATTGCAGTATATGTGTATAGTGGCAATCTGTATAGACTATCTAGTGGAAACTATCTGTGATGAGAGCCGAAAAGCCACACTTTACTCGATTGTCAATTCTAGGGACAGTGTGTATGTGTGTTCCCATTCTTCCTCCCCCCCCTCCCAGGTTTGCTGATCATTACGCCGGGTTAACTCGGTATTTGAAGACACGGGAAAAAAGAAAACCTCACCCATATTGGCGGTGATGATTCAGATGTTGAGATGTTTGAAGGGAGAGTCTCTGCTTAAACGGGGGGAAAGGCCCTTATCAACACTGTTGGAGAGAGACATGTTCGGGATTTGGTGTCTCCTCGCATGAGGTGAGTCTAACTCAAGCCACGCATGCCAGGTCTTTCTCAATTATCGTGTTGGTAATAGTGTGTGAGAATAAGTGCAAACAATGGCATCAATCACAAATGTCTATGCGGATATATGTGTATGCCCAAGCCCGCCAGCACACGGGAGTCGGAACTTGTATTACAAAGTATCGGTATCTGTTTGACTGCAGATATCACAAATTAAAGCAGCAGAAAAGACTCGTGGTTGATTTGCAGTCTCTTCACGTCATCCACTATCACATTTCTTTTGGTGGTGGAATTTAAAGAGCTTGTATTCAATAACCCCACGCTCTCACACTCTCTGCTACAGTTAAAGTACATTATCATCATAGTATATTTTATATACATACGAGATATATTAATGCTCCGAATATCCCCCTGCACAACAGGTCTCACATAGCTATATTGAAATTTCAAATCACACAAACGAAACAGAACATCAGTCGTCTATATATCCAAATATATAGTCGTCCAAACACTCGGTCTGTTCTAATCGGGCAACACAAACGTTGCTTCTTCAGCTCAGTGCCGACGCCCCACAAAAATTAAAAAGGATGATTCTGAGCGCCTTCCTTGCTTCATATTGGCCAGCCCTTTTGGCTCTCCTCTCTTTTTTAACCCTAAACAGAAGATGTAAAATATCACCACTTCCCACTCCCCCACCCACTTTTCTCTCGCCTTCTTTCTCATCAACGTTCAACCTTTCAACCTCGTCTCTTTTCGCTACCTGAGGTACATATGTACATACTCATATACATTGTCATCTCTCTCCACTCTCTCGCTCTCTGCCTCTCAATCGTCAAGTTGTCTCAGGCCTAGCTCCTGCAGCTATTGCGAAACTCTCTTCTGCAGAAATGCAGCAGCTTAAGTAGATTTAAATGCGGCCTCTGTGGCAATGCCGTCAACTTCTAACTTTACAACCCGGCGTTCAAGGTTGTCTGCATATTGACGTTGCATCCAATTGCACCATCTCATCTTGGACCTGCATATAGTGGCCCCTCCCTCGCCTGCACAAAATGCATCCTTTCTCTATACTATTTGATTAATTCCGTATATAATGAATGGCTTCGGCCCCTCCTCCTTGTCCATGGCCTCCGGTGCGTCGGCCTCTTCTGATATATGGCTCATGATTGAATGACAGCATCTGCGTCATGCACATGTAAGGACCTATCTTCTCCCATAACCTGCATACATTCAACATCATGGCATTGCACAAGCTGTGTAAGGCTTTACAGATGTTCTCTATATCATTTTACTGTCTACCGGATAGCTGCAGAGCCCTGTGAGGCCCTTCCCAATACATGAGACTCCCAATGCAGCCAAAAATTACAGTGTCTGCACATCCAAGATGGCCTCTTCTTGTTTTTCGACATGTGATAAAAATCTCACCTCCCACATTCAATTCAGCTGAACCCGTTGTCACGTAACCTAAAGACCACCAACTCGGCCTCTTTTTTTTTCTGTCGGTCAGTTCCAACATTACATGCAATGTGTCTGGTCACCGGAATTACCAACCACCAGGGCTTGCAATTCTTCAGCCCTCCTTTGTATTTGTCCCATTTCACTAGCCGGGCATCCAATCATGGTTTATGAATACGCATGTAAAATAAAATCAAAATCGAGTGTGCATCTGCAATATTTCAGACAAATGCCCTCAACTGCATATGCAGCACAACCGCCAAATTTCACCACCAAAGGTCTCATGCACGATACCAGTCGTCGCCTATACAACTAACAGGTTCATATGCACGCACAAGCACATGTTCATTTCATCTCCATCAACATGTTCCACCTAAGCTTCACGATACCCTAATCGCTTTAATCCCCGTCACTCCCACTAATTAGGAATAGACGCCAAATTGCTTTGGCGTCCCCTTGCATCAGTATACAGTGTATCTACCTCTCCTGGGAAGCGCATGGGCTTTCTTGGTTAAATCGTATCATGTAGCTTCATAACTCATTTGAGTTATAACATCTTACCTTAACACTATGTTGTCAGGTAAACTAGGGAAGCCAAAGTGCTTACAAAGTTCTTAGTCCCAGAAAAACGAAGCTATTGTCGGATCCAGGAGGGAGCAAAAAAGCGCCCTTACACTCTTTAGCTTGGGCCTTGGTCACTGGAGCAGAATTTTTAACCCTAGCAAAGTTCCCTAGCCTAGCATATTTTAGGTGCATAAGTTCCCTTGGCAACTCGATGCAACTGCAGAAGGTATCACTTTTTACAGGTGGTTGGGACTGAGGACATGAACATCATAGTCTCGTATTTTTCTTTTTTTTCTTTTTTTCTTTTTTTTTAAAAAAAAGACAGCTTCATTGCAGTGAGATGAGCATTAAACGTAAATAGCTGTTAACCATTCTACAAACATTGGAGTGGAGTGCGAATGACCTTATAATTGGTTGGTTGCAAGGCTTTTGTCGCTGTCGGTGGCTTAAGTTTAGGACAACCCTAGCATGGCGAACAATGCGGGTTATGCCCGCAAGGATTTGAACCAGCAAATATAAGCTATTTTCAAAAATAGAAACTTTGCAGCTCAGTGGCGCTTAATAGAGCCAGCCATATTGGACAAGAATCTTTACCTATTAATCCATGTTGGAAAAGACATAAAATTGACACTTGAATGTCTTGATTGTGAGACTTGTGACTCGGACTAACAAGCTCAGCGACTTCATAACATCTTGATTGTCGAAATCTACTACTCAAAATTCAGCTTCTGTGGAAACCCATTATCTCCCTGTGGTTGACATAATCAACTGCGGCTAGGGTTTGCAGCGCTTATAGGCGCCTGTCAGTCTGAAAATCCTTGTTCAACATACATGGGAATTTAACCGCCTGAACCTTGGACCAGGTTCTATTTAGATAACCGCCCACATAATCATGTCTTGATGGTTATACAAGATAGACGTCAACCAATATGCTTCCCCGCAATCATCCCAGTTCAACCGCCGAGAAGCTCCAAATTGTTTCAAGTTGGCTATGCCATGTACAGAAACTAGAACATACACACTTCAACCAAGACCCACTTTCGCGTGACTTTGCTAGTCTCAACTTGTTGTGGGCGGATACGCTTTATACTGGGGGATTTTGGGACATAGTCCACCCATGATGGGATGGCATAGGGCAGCATGACCGAGAAGCTCCCGTCAAGCTAGCTTATGGTGAATCAGTTCGTTTCGTTACCCGCTGCTAGTTTCTGAAACAGTGTTGTTCCTGAATGGAGAAAGATGATGCCCTTGACCAGCGGCTTCTAAGATTATCTCTATGTTGCTGTAAACATCCATACCTGGAACTGAGGCGCTTCCATACAGTATTTAAGTAACTTGGCTTTCCCATTTATCTTTCCACCTTTGTGATGTAATCTCCAAGTCCCCTTGTTTATTTAGTTCTCTTATTCTTTTTTTTTGTCTTTCATATCACGGTCGTTCTCTGGTAGAAGACCATTTGCTTTCGTTCACACTCACTATATTTGCATCATTTTCTAGCATCTTATATTGTATCATCTTTCATTATCATACTACTCATCATTCATCTACTGCATTTAGTTCGGCGTACTACTGCATTTACATTTTGTTTTCTTGTTTCGTTTTCCTTCTTTGTGTATAATCATTCATTTGGTGTTACGATGACTCGTCCTGGAAGTGCCTCCTACAAGACGGACCCCCGGTATGCCGAGCCTGAATCTGTTCGCACTCCCAATCACCAACACACCAGCTCCCAGTACAGCCAATCCTTCCCCCGCGAACCATACTACTCTCCCGTGAGCGAGGGTAGAACTCCCATCGCCTCCACCCAGAACCAGTATGACTACTACGAGACCGGAGGGTTTTTGAGACAGGATCTTGATGACATGGGCGATGACTATGATGAAGATTATGACGGCGACGAGTCGGGCCGTAGAGGCAAGGGCGTCAAGTGGAGTAACGAGGAGGATCTTCTTCTCGAGGAACTCAGAAGAAGGCGTGGCCGTTGGTGCGAAGTTGCCAAGCAGTTCAAGGGCAAGTCTGCGAATGCTTGCCGTAAACGCTACGAGCGTATCCAGCAGCGCAAAACCATTACCGACAAGAGTGCTGCGGAGGACAAGCAACGGGTTGCTGTTGCTTACTGGGAGGTTAGAGAGGAGATGTGGAAGGTTCTTGAGGCCCGCATGCCGGGTATGAAGTGGGAGAAGCTAGAGCGTATGGTAAGTTGATGTCAACTATTGAGGTACATTAGATGTGGAATCAGTAACTAATTCTCTGTAATAGTGCTTTGAGATGGGTGAAGTCGACATCAAGAAGAGATGGAGAGACGCCAACAACAGAGCTCACAATGACAACTCCTACATCCCGTCTTCTCAGGCGTCTATTCCTGGCTCCTCTGCCGGTCTTATGCCCGTAGTCTACCCTCCTACTTCCAGCACTGCTATGCAAAATATGCTGGCTGATGAATCCTCTTACGCCCAAAACGACAATCCCTTGGCCTCACAATCGACTCTGACGTCTTCGGCTCTCGGTTATGCTCCCATCATGTCTCATGGCCACAACTCCGCCTTCTACACGCATGGCATGCACACCACCCAGGCCCAGTCTCAGGGTTATGGATCCACTGATTTGCTGGCCGGTGGCCATCTGTCCGGGTCGTATATGACGCATGCTGGCGTCGGAGAGATGCACTATGGGCATCATTCTCGTATGTCGGCTCCTGATATGGATATCGCATCCCTCATCAACCGTCCAGTCAACATGTAATGAATCAGTTGAGGGCGATGAGTCGAAAAATCACACACACACACACACACACACCTATCGGTGACAAGTCATTCTTTTTTCCTTTGTTCTATTCATTAGTTATCAGGTTTCTTTTTTTCATGACTGCATTGTTCTTGAAGGCACACGGATGTTATTACAATCCGAAGTGACCTTTTGTCATACTGAAAATCAGCGGCAAATTGCTTTCTTGGGATTGGCGTTATATGGATCATGTATTTCCTTTGTATATTTGATGAGATGGCATGGTTGTTGTAATTAGTGAAGACTTTTCTTAATGTTGAACATGTGTTTGAATTCATCCTTATATCAAGGATATGTGTAATATGTGACGTTAATGACTTCAAAAATGACTGACGAATAGATATGACAAACATAAGCCCACCCGGGAGCAGATGTATTATCCAAGATAATATCTTGGATGACGGCGTAACGCTCATTTAACCGCCGAACTATGATACAATATAGAGTAGATGAAGGTATAGCCCCGATATAAATACAAGACTTCTCAGCTCAGCGCATAGGACTGTTATTGGGTACCAGTCACTGTTCAAGCTGACCCACCTTCAAATCCGCGGCGACAAATGAACCAGGAGCAACCCCTCGACATGAATGCATGAATAGCAACTCTGAAACCAAAAAAACCACGACGCCCTCCAATCAAGGTTTCTTGGGGTTCAGTTCCTCGAAATCAATCAGCTCGTCCTCCCATTCGTCGTCATCACCCTCGCCCATGATGCTCTTCCAGATACGGGACCATATGCCCTTCTTGTAAACTAAAGAGAGCACCAGGATACCGGGAAGATGCCAAACACTAGCCCAAAAGAGACCACGAGCGGTGCCCTTGTAGCCCTGCTCCCTCCAGAACCGCACCGCCTGCCAAGCCAACCATCCGTTGACCGGTGTGCTGGCGATGGCGAAACCCCAATCAGTCACGCCGGCAGTACAGAGCCCGAAGCAGATGGGGAAGAAGACGAAACTGTAGCGAAGGGCAACACGCCCGTTGCGAGCAGGATTGGTCCAGCTTAACATGCGGAGACCAGCAGCTTTGTACTCTTCACGGATAGGCCACGAGAGGGCCATGAAGTGGGGGAATTGCCAGGCGAACAACAAACTGGCCATGAGCCAACCACCCGCCGAACTTCCGTCACTCGCAAACAAAAGTTCCTTCCATGATCCATCGCCAGTGGCATTCTCACCGGCAGCGGCAGCCCAGCCCATTAGAGGAGGAATGCCGCCTACAATAGCTCCCACCCAAGTATTGGCGGCAGTCAAAGCCTTGAACGGGGTGTAGATACCAGCGTAGATGAAGATATTACTAGCACCGAGAAAAGTCACCGTGGGATTGACACCGTAGTATAGTAACCCAGTTCCAGTCACGGCTGAGAACACCGCAAAAGCGACGGCAGTTCTCTTGGATAACAGACCACGGACCAGAGGTCTGTTGCGGGTACGAGTCATAAGAGCATCAGTCTTGGGCTCATACAACATGTTGAGAGAGTTAGCAGATGCCGAGCACAAAAAGGTACCAGTTGTGAGGAACAGTAGTGTGAGAGTACTAAGCGAGGGAATTTCTGTCATGGTAGGGGTCAGGAACGCTGGTACTGGATACAGTGCATAGGGAACCATGGCAGTCAGGACAACTAGAACAGTCAACCGTGGCTTTGCAAGAGCCATACACAGAGAGAAAACTCGTTTCGCAGATGATGTTGATTGTTGTGTTGCTGCAGTAGTGAGTACTGATGATGCATCTGGAGGCATGTGAGATGCGGCCTTCCCGCTGTCGGCGGCAGCATTGGCAGATTCGGCAGTCCGCCTGCGCTTGAGTTGCCGTCTTCTGTGAGGAGATAAGTTTGCCTCTAGAGGGTTTGCAGTCGCATGAAAGTCCGTAGCACCGGGTTCGGGCGATGACTTGGATGGGGTTTGTGTAAGTAGCCTTGAATGGACTTTGCTCAGGTTGGAATGAGAGGGTACTGTGAAGACATTGGATATTGATAGTCTGATATTGTTTGCGGTGAAAAAGGCGTTATCTGATGAGGCGATGACCGAAGTGAAGTGTCGCTGTGGAATATGGGAAAGTAATCTGCGCGCCGCGTTGATGCGGGTGATACCCGATTGTGCATCTAGGCGGCCCACGTGGTGTAGCAGCATAGGCGATGGCTCCCTACTCAACAAAGAAAATCCACGGCATGGCATTGCCAGTCTTAGGGGAACGGTCATGATGCAAAATGAAGACCATGCATATCGATGGAAGACAAAAAAAAGAAATTTAAAGGTACAGCATTTTGCTGCTTCACTTGTGCCACAACAGTGAAGGATCGGGTCGGCAAGCTGCAAGGTTGCCAGGTATCAAGTCCGCGATGGATACCGAAACTGTCTTGACGGGTCCGTTCTTTCCGCCGGCCGCTAAGAAAAAAAATAAGACCTACCCGCTGCGGCTAATCGCCGGTTAAGCATTGTGACAACAGTCACAAGCATTTTAACGTAAATATTCCCTACTAAAGTTGAACAAGGATGCAGTGATGCTACAGCGTATCACATGGATTGTAGTTGATGCCTTGGCCTGTAAGCTTTCAATTGATGGACGAATCAGGGCACATCTAATAAATTTTCATTCCTTCCAGAAAGTAGTATGGTGCATGGATATCACCAAGTACTGGACCGATGATCCACTTTGGCATTGGCGAATTATTGACTTTATTGCGAATTACGCAGACAGTCATTCACAATGTGGGTTATCCGGGCTTCCAGAGCTCTTCAGCTCGCCAATGTGACCAGCATTTCCAGCAGATGCCAGTCCGCTCGTTTGTTGGCGAGCAGCCGGGTGTTCACCCCGGTGAACTCCGTTGCCCCGACCCTTAACTCTCGCAAGTTCAACACGTCTCGTGTGCTTGGTTCTATTGCTGCCCAGGATGCGTAAGTCTCTTGCTGATTAGTCCATGTCTATACTTGCCCAATTACTAACTTCTGTACCAATTGTTAGGCTTCGCATGGCCCAGGCCGCCAGCGACTTGTCAAAGATGTCCACCGAGGAGATTGCCGCCCGCATGAGCCCCGAGGAGGCTCTCCGTCTTTCCCGTGTTCGCAACATTGGTATTGCTGTACGAATCGTCCCGAAAGAATACTCGCCATTCAGTCCAATCGACTAACACCGGGGTAATAGGCCCACATCGACAGTGGAAAGACTACCGTCACCGAGAGAATCCTGTACTACACTGGTAGAATCAAGGCCATTCATGAAGTTCGTGGTCGCGACAGTGTTGGTGCTAAGATGGACTCCATGGATCTTGAGCGTGAGAAGGGTATCACTATCCAGTCTGCTGCCACCTTTGCGGACTGGTCCAGGCTTGAGAACGGGGAGGAAAAGAAGTACCACATTAACCTGATTGACACTCCCGGTCACATTGACTTCACTATTGAGGTTGAACGTGCTCTGCGTGTTCTGGACGGTGCCGTCATGGTTCTTTGTGCCGTCAGTGGTGTCCAGTCTCAGACTATCACTGTCGATCGTCAGATGAAACGTTACAATGTTCCCCGTATCAGCTTCGTCAATAAGATGGATCGTATGGGTGCCAATCCTTTCAAGTCTGTTGAGCAAATCAACTCTAAGCTCAAGATCCCCGCTGCTGCTATCCAGATCCCCATTGGTGCCGAGGATGAGTTCCAGGGTGTCGTAGATCTGATCGGGATGGAAGCTATCTATTACGAAGGTCCTCGTGGTACCAAGATCCGCCGCACTCCTAACATTCCTCCCGCTCTGGTTGACCAGGCCAAGGAGAAGCGCCAGGAGCTCATCGAGAAGCTGGCCGATGTTGATGATGAGATTGCTGAGATCTTCCTTGAAGAGAAGGAGCCCACCAAGGAGCAGATCAAGACCGCCATCCGCCGTGCTACCATCAACCTCAAGTTCACACCCGTTATGATGGGTTCCGCTTTGGCTGATAAGGGTATCCAGACTGTCCTGGATGCTGTCTGCGACTACCTTCCTAACCCCTCTGAGGTTCCTAACCTTGCTCTTGACCGTTCCAAGGGTGAACAGGAAGTCAGACTAGTCCCTTACAACGCTCTTCCTTTCGTTGGCCTTGCCTTCAAGCTGGAAGAAAACAACTACGGCCAGCTGACTTACATGCGTGTTTACCAGGGTAAGCTTAAGAAGTCCAGCTACCTCTTCAACACTCGTAACAACAAAAAGGTCCGCATTCCCCGTATCGTGCGTATGCACTCCAACGAAATGGAGGATGTCACTGAAATTGGTGCCGGTGAAATTTGCGCCGTCTTTGGTGTTGACTGCGCATCTGGTGACACCTTTACCGATGGTAACCTCCCCTACACCATGACTTCTATGTTCGTTCCCGATGCTGTCATGTCACTATCCATTAAGCCCAAGAGAAGTGCCGATGCTGATGCATTCTCCAAGGCCATGAACCGTTTCCAGCGTGAAGATCCTACCTTCCGTCTTCACGTTGACCCTGAAAGTGAGGAGACCATCATCTCCGGTATGGGTGAGCTTCATCTCGAGATTTATGTCGAACGTCTGCGCCGTGAGTACAAGGTTGACTGTGTCACTGGTCAACCCCGTGTCGCCTACCGTGAGACCATCTCCAACAGGGCCGAATTCGATTACCTTCTCAAGCGCCAGTCTGGTGGTCCTGGTGACTTTGCCCGTGTCGCCGGTTGGATTGAGCCTGCCGAGACCGATGAGAATGTCTTTGAGCAGCAAGTTGTGGGTGGTGCTATCCCTGAGAAGTTCATCAGTGCTTGCGGGAAGGGCTTCGAGCTCTCTTGCGAGAAGGGCCCTCTTCTGGGCCACAAGGTTCTCGGTGTCAAGATGGTGGTCAACGATGGAGCCACTCACGTGACAGATTCTTCCGATTACGCTTTCAGCCAGGCCACTCAGTTCGCCTTCGAGAAGGCCTTCAAGGAATCCGGTGGTCAGGTTTTGGAGCCTCTGATGAAGGTTACTATAACCGCCCCCAACGAGTTCCAGGGCCAAGTTCTGCAAATTCTGAACAAGGGCAACTCCATCATTAATGATACCGAAATTGGTACCGAGGACTTCACTGTTATAGCCGACTGCTCATTGAACTCCATGTTCGGCTTTTCTACACAACTGCGTGCAGCCACTCAGGGAAAGGGTGAGTTTGGTATGGAGTTCAGCCACTACTCCCCAGCCCCTCCTCACTTGCAAAAGGAGTTGGTGGCCAAGCACCAGAAGGAACTTGAGGCCAAGCGCAATCAGAAGTAACGACTTGAATTAATGGTTGCTTCTTTGGTCTTATTTCACTTGTCATGTTTTTCTTATAGTCCCCTTTATTTCCGGCTCCTGTCCGGCTTCTGTAGCCGAGACAGGATGCCGCATGTACTACCATACTGTCACGATATTGATTGGAGTCGTTGAGTTCTTGGCTTCATTGTTTGTTTATACTCCTTTGATAGTTTTATTGGCATTTGAGCCCAGACTAGCTTACTGTATATTATCAAGGTCTAAAAAGAAATTGAACAGGACTATTTCAACACTAAGACATTGTAGCAAGATGGACTGTATTTTTAATTTAATGTGTGACTAATGGTATAAAATAGTAGTACATGTAATGCTACATACAACTGCTTCAACTGAGTCATGCCACTCGGAAGTATGCTTACAGGCGTCTGAGGACATCAACAACAACCTCCTCAGTAGTGGCCTTGCCGCCCAGATCGGGAGACAGGAGCTTGCCCTCTGCAAGGTTGGCATCAACGGCAGCGTAGATCTTGGCAGCAGCCTGCTCCTCATTCAAGAACTCCAGCATGACGGCAGCGGAGCGGAGAGTAGCAATGGGGTTAGCAATACCCTGGCCCATGATATCAGGGGCGGAACCATGGCAAGGCTCACCGATGGCAAAGTTCTCACCAACGTTGGCAGAAGGGACAAGACCCAGGGAACCGACAAGGGCAGCAGCGCCATCGGACAGAATGTCGCCGTACAGGTTGGGAGCAATAATGACGTCGTAAGCCTCGGGTTGGCGGAACAGCTTGTAGACCATGGAGTCGACGATCTGTTCCTCGGTGGGGAGGTTGGCGAACTGGCCAGCAAGGGCGGCGCGAGCAGTCACGCGGAAGAGACCATCTGTCTGTGAAAGAACGTTGGACTTGTGGGTGATGGTGACGAGAGGGCCTTTGTGAATGCTGGGGGTACCGGCCTCGCGGATTTTCTGGCGGCGGAGCGCAATTTCGCCGGCGATGGTGGCGATGCGGTGAGAAGCGCTCTCAGAGATGCGCTTGATGGCCTCAGCGACCTTGCCCTGACCGTTGGTGCTGTCAAAGGTACGCTCCTCCTTGACATATAAGTCCTCGGTGTTCTCGCGGACAATGACCATGTCGATCTGCTTGGCGTCGGTGGCGACAGACTTGACAGGGCGGACGTTGGCGTACAGGTCCAGCTTCTTGCGGAGGGCGACAATTGGGGAGGAGTAGCCCTTGACGGCGGTGGTTGGGGAGGAGATGGCACCGAAGAGGGCGCCGTCACACTCAGTCTTGAGGACCTCGACGGTCTTGTCAGGAAGAGCAGCACCGGTCTTCTGGAAGGTCTCCCAACCGGCATCAAGGTTAACAAAATCGAACTTGAGACCGAGAGAGGTGGGAAGAGCCTCGAGGATGCGGCGGCCGGCGGGGATGACCTCGCGGCCGATACCGTCACCGGGGATGAGACCTAAGGTGGTGGGTCAGTGTATGGTCTTGTTTTACAGCATGGCTTTGGTGAATTTGATTTGATTAAATCATCCAGATATGAGCGTCATGATATATGTATCAATGCACTGGAGATGGTGACAACGATCATGAATCACATGACCTGCACATAACCTAGATGTTTTTTTTTTGCCAAAACTGGAAGGGTCGTACCAATTCTCAGAGAGCGGGTAGCAGCACGGGCAGCCATTTTGTGAATAATTTTATTTTTTTAATGACAAACACAAATATTTACACAAGATCAACAAATTACAGCTTCACTATTTATTTTAAACATCACGTCTCCAATCGCTTCCCGAATTACGATGCGCCTCGAAAAAAAATGCACGCTTAGTACCAGGATGAGCTCCTCCGGTGCCGGTCTTTAATAGTTTAAACATGGAAGTCATTCTGGGTGGCGATAGCGCTGTGCTTGTGATTGATCGACTTAAAACGTCAATGCAGTAGTATATTGTCACGGATTTGGAGTTCGTTGAAGCTTCTCGGGATCCTACTCAAATTCACGACCGTACTTTTATCTGATTGATGTAAGTCTTAATCCAGATTTTGTAGAGAAATGGTGATTACAAATTTTGATTGTCGGGAAGTCATGATATATGTAATTAGGGTCTGAGATTTCATGGGTTAATCCCTTTGGATTCAATGATATGCCTGAATCCTTTCTTTCGAAGTCAAGTAGCATGTAGACCGACCATATGATGCCAACCTCTATATCTCCATTCGTATTGACCATTGCGAATTATCATTGTCGCATATATAATGACCCTGAAAATAAATTTGTAGGATAGAGAACATCATGTAAACCCTTAACGCAGATGTATGCAATAAGCCCTATTTATATGAGATTGCATATCTGTTCCAGAATTTTGGTTGTGATACCATGGTTTTAATGTCGGTTGAATATAGCACAGGAACGATAAGCCCTGGTACGGCATGTCCATGGTTTCTTATATCTGGGAAATCATCTGCTGAACGGAAGTCCTTGATATTTAAGTTCCAGTCCTTGAAGCGAGAACTTGTTGACCCTGTTAGACCACAGAGACCATAGATACACCAGATACTTGGTAATCATACAATGTTATACAATGTTTCACAAAGCAGTACTTAAGGGAGAAGGAGATGCAAACCCCGATGTGGCTACTCGAGCAACTAGTCATATCATGTCTTGATCTGAAATTAGTGGCGTTGGTGTGACAATATGGACAATATTTCTGTCTTCTAGGGTTATTAAACATAATAAGATCAAGATAGTAGGGTTGCTCCAGTTACTTCCCTAAAAGGGAATGTTGGTAAAATTTCCAAATCAGTCAAGCAAATAAGAATAAATGAAAAGCAGGTAATCTTGGGATGCTGCATACGAAAGCTCCTGCTTACAGAACACAGTGGCTGTAAAATCATAAGCAATGTCACGATTCTGACGCTTGTTCAAAGCTAGTTGAACTGCTTATATCGATTCGTGCATAAGCCTAAAGAGCATGCGTGGATTGATCTCTACACCTGACACAGTAGTGCAAATTAGCGACATCCTCTCCATCATTCATGCACATGATACAGTGAGTGGCCTGGCCTGCGATCGCCACGAAATGACCAGCCAAGGCCAGAAATCAAACACTCTCCCACCATGCCATCACCCCCTCTCAAAGTCCGTGCATCGTGGGCGGTCCCCTATCCAGCTTTTGTCATTTGTTACAGCTACTGCACGCTTGCTTCACTCAACCCTCTATAATGTCCCGTGCTTGTTCTACCATTCTTCTGCGATCCATTTTCACATTCCCTCTCTCTTCAGTTCAACCTATCTCTCTGTGATCAAAAGTCTCGTTTCTGTCTTGACTCTGATGATGCAGACATCCTAGCAGCCACCTCTCTCCCTTTTCCATCGTCATGTTTTTCCTGTTTGTATAATATCTGCGAATCGACATCTCAGCACTTGCTCTTTTCCTCAACTCTCCATTATCACCTTGCGTGGCGCAGATTGATCGTCTTTCGCTATCTGCACCTGACGTCGTATTGTCGAATCGTATTCCTGGCAACGTCCACTCACCTACATATACACTGCCGCCTGCTTCCTTGAAGCTTGGGTGCTTCCATACAACGACGTATATAGAACATCTTAACCGACAGCCATCCACCGACGACATAACAATAATTCCAACACCGACGTCATTGTCAAATAATCTCCCAGTCGCATATAAATCTATCACGACACCGAGACTACTTCCAGTAGAGCCACATTGCCGACAATGAGCCAGGTCAAGAACCTCCGGGCCATGTTCGAGAGCAAAGGGGCCTCAAATGATACTGACCGAGGCCGCTCACCTCTGCTATTATCACGTAAGGCTTCCCCATAAACATCAGTCGATTTAAAACCATAGGATTTTCTCTAACCACCAAGCGTTATTTGTCTAGGCATCTTCAACGATTCCCCAGGACCACTTTCCAGAGTTCGCACCAACTTTGTGGCTATTGAAAAAGATGGAAGAGTCGGCTTACAACTGGAAGGAGCTCAAAGTACTACCAATACACCGACAACTGCCACATTCCAAGACTCTACTTTAGCGACTTATTCTCCGGAATTATCAGTTTCTGACCCTGTCGCCAACGCTGCTTCTTCCAACACAGAGACTACCCCGATGGACGAAACCACAAAGAAAGAACAGCCCGTTGAGACATCGCCTGAGCCTGTCATAAAAGAGTCTTTACCACTTTCTGACCTCAAGCCGACTCCTGCTGTCACACAGAAACCAGAAAAGCAACAACCGGAACCCGAGGTAGTGGAACTCAATGTCAGACCAGCTGCCAAAGAGAAACCCATCATTGTACAAGCAAAAGAACTCGGGCCAAAAGCCACCAACACGAAGGAGCCAGAAACCTCAACTTCGAACGTGTCGAAAAGCTCTCGAGAACCTGTTGGGGAACCCAAAAAGACCTTGGCTAGTACGATCCGAGAACGCTCAAGGCCCACACATCGTTCAACGACCAGCCAGTCGACTCGTACTCCTTCAAGACCTGCACCAAAGGCTCGCTCCAAGACTCCAGGTCTGTCCTTGCGCTCAGAGAACACCGATGAGTTAACTACACGGTCGTTGGCCCGAAAGAAGTCAGTTCCTGCAGATCTGGCAAAAACACCTGCCACAAGGAGCCAAAGCTGTGCTGGCGGCTCTGCTTTACGCAGTCAGAGTCGGCCTGATGAATCCACCAAGCGTAGTCAAAGTCGTGCGGTCAATCAGGTTACACACACCCCTGTCTCCGCCCACAAAAATTCACCTTCCAAGGTCCAGACGAGGTCATCTACACGCCCAGAGAAGCTCCCCGAGTCCTTGACTTCTGCAACAGCAGCTAGTGCTTCTCGTTTCAGCAAGGGTAGTTGCTCTGATCTTCGTTCGGCCGCCAGATCATCGCCAAAGAATCGCGAACGTGCTGCCAGCCGTACTGCCTCTCGAGGCCCTGGCCTTAGACGCCAGCCTTCATTTGGGAATCCCGAGAAGAAGGCTCATGCCAGTGTTGGGCCTCCTCCTAAAAAGAAGGATACCTATGTTGTACGTCAGCCCAAGGAAGCTGATGAAAGTTTTCTTGCCCGCATGATGAGACCTACCCAGAGTTCGAAATCCAAAGTTATTGAAAAGGTTCCCACCACCCCACCTCATAAAAGCACTACCCCTAAGAGACCCCCTACCAGATCTGGATCCGTAGGTCCTGCTAGGGACAGGAGTGCGCCATCGAGTGCGCAAAAGTCTCGGGCTGCTTCTCGGCCAACCTCCAAGATCATCAGCCCATCGCGTGCGACTCGTGGTCTGGAAAGCAACAGGAACAGTGTGATCCGATCTATTAGCAAGTCCTCTGCCGGAACACAGACATATGACCTACCTGAGCCTCCACACTTTCCCCAGTCTGTCCCACGTATCGAAGGTGCGCATTCAGTAGGAGATTATGCCACGTCAGATTCAGTTGTTACTGAAGCCAACCTGCCGCGTACACCGGAGGCTTTGCCTTCACTCGATACAAGCATGATTGCATCAACTGATGCCATGGGTAACTTCCAACATGGTGAATCAGTTGAGAAGCTTTTGGGCGAAGCTACAGAAGCTCTCAACAATGTGGTTCTGTCTTCCGAGCGGCAGAAGCCTTTGGACACTATTCATGCTGATGGAGATGTATTTGGCATGCCAGATACTGACGTCAAAATGGTCACTTTTGAGACCTACTAATCTTTAACTGCATCTACTTCGATTCTACACTGTCATATTATTACCCAATTTGTTACTTTACTACACATACTTCCATTTATTTTGCTTTGTTTTCATATTTGGTTTCTTGGTGTTTTGAATATTTCCCAAAAGCGCGGCGCCTTATGGTATCAGAGTTTGTCATTTATTGCTTTTCATCGTTTGTATTACATAGTTGAAATATCAGAGCTGCAGTGATTAAAGCTCGCTTGAAGCAAAAATCGGAGATTGACCGTTGGATATTGTGCGTGATGTGACATGCCATTCACTAGACATTAAGAGTACCACCGGATTTCATGGCGAGACTCTAACCATGGTGAAGATAGTTCACGAGTGAAGATGGTGGACAAGATAAACGATTCTATTGTACAGTATTATAACAAGACGATCGTAGTTCCATTACTTGATATGGGTACTATCAATCAGGTAAAGAGGTAGTGCCATTACATGGCAGTAGAAAGAATGATAGGCCATGAGAGATCAATCGAAGATGACGTGATTCCCACATCCAAATGACGAGAGAAGCAAAGTGGCTTCTTTTACGGTACTGTAGTTTCCTATGACACTCTGCACAGCAGGAGACCACCTCTGCGCTTCTCGATAGCCTCTCCAATGTCCAACACACCAACATCAGTGGTCAGAAAAATATTCTCTCCCAAGTTCAACCCCGGGATTTCGTTTGCCGTCATTCCGCGGACTAATCTATTCAGTTGAGATAGGGACGCCGTCACCCAACGCTTGGAAGTGGTCACGCTTTTGACGTTGCGCATCACGGGCTTATCGTCGAGGTACTTGAGACCGATCCAGAGGCGTCGGGTACTAATGTTTGAATGAGTGACGGGTTCCGGGGCGGCGGTGGTGATAAGTTCGGGGGGAGGGGGGATGGGGCCGCCGCGGGTGACGGTGGAGATGTAACCGTGGCGTTGGAGGGCGAGAGCGAGTTTGAGGTTGTACTTGGTGTTGGGGATCGAGGTCATGGCGATGCCGGCACGGCAGGCATTTTGGAGGTGCGAGCACATTCGTGGGATGGACGGGATACCCATTTTTGCGGCGTTTGTGATGGGCCGGGGGAGGGGGGGAGGAGGCAAAGATGTCCGTTCGGGTCAAGGTGTTGAAAAGCCGGGAAATTGACCACTGTGAACCGTACACACTAGCTAAGGATTCGACTGGAATTGAACGGACAGGTCAGCAAACTGTGCCCTGACACAAAGAAGAGAAAAGGACAAAAATTACCCGAATAATGGTCAAGGTGGTATGACGTAAGGTGCTGGTAGTCGGCACCGGGCTCAATCGAATGTCGTTGTGACAACTTTTCCGGTACGACGATAGGACCCACTATTATGTGGTTGGGGTGGGAGCTGACTAAGCGCAGACAGTGTGGGTGTCATTGCAGACATGTGATTGGGCAGTACACGGGCTCGATTTAAGCGCCGACTGTGACCACTTATAGTTTGAAGAAGGGAATTGCACTGCAATCACCCGTGGATCTTTGTGTGAAATTATGGATGATGGATGAGTTGAAGGGAACGATGGAAGTGAAGAGAGCCGGGGGTAGTTTGACGAAGTGGTATGTTGTGTCAGTGACGGGGTGAGCGGGTTCGAGGTTACGGTGCTGGATTTCTGTGAGGAGTAAGACCAACCTTAAGTTTTATTTATTTTTTTTCTTCTCTGTTCTCGCGGATATCTTACTGATATTTTGTTTTAATTTTCTCTTCTGTTTCTGAAATTCTCTTGGTTTTGTTGTTCTCGGCAAAGCATTGTGCAATTTTCTGGCCTCTCACGTGGCGAGTTACAAGACGCAAATCTTATCAGAATTATAACTGATTCATATTGTACGATATTTGATTGCAGTTCAAGATGGAAGCTCGGCCTGGAGAAGAGAATGTAGCGACTTTGTGAGTATCCCTTCCTATATTTATATACATTGTTGGCGACAGGCCAGAATGTGAAGCAGCCAACACTTGGCATGTGGCGCCTAATCATCCGCCATGTAGGCAAATCTACTTGAAAGCGACCTCAACCGGAGGCCTATTTTGAATGTCACTGAGAATTACCTATTACACGCACCTCGCGTACACTTGCAGTATAGGTGGTGTTCATACTATGCAACATCATAGCTCGTCAAGACTTGACACTTCTGAAATATATCGCAATAGAGTCACTAACAACTATCATGTTTGTGCATATAGATTTGGCGATATCCACTACTTTTATGGTGATCCTGAAGCCAAGCCTAGACATCATCGCTTTGACAAGGGATCATACGTGTATCTATTTGAGAATGCTGCGGCGCATCGTGCTCGTCTTGAGATTGCCAATCATGCGGGCACCGAGGATCAAGATGCCTTTGACGGCTGTAAGTATTTGAGCGTGACCGACATCTCACGATCTGAAACTGACCCTTCATAGATCTTGACATGACCTTTGTCACATACTCATATCGGCACAGCTGCATGGTTAGTCTGACGGTTGGTGATACCCCCGGAAACGAAGAATGGCATCTTCCCACTTATGATCCCCGCAACGAAAACAAGTATCACTACAAGTTGCACTCACTGGACATTTACTTCTGGACCCAAAATGATGCACTGCTGTTCCTGAACAGTCTGCGCCGAATCCTTCCGGCTTTACAGGTGGATGTCCAGGATGAACCCGGGACGTCCTCGGTTGCAATGAGCCCTATTGTGCAACAGCTGGAAAAGACAGTGATATCCGATCCAGTTTATACCACTCCTGCCTCACTTCCGGGCCCTCCTCCTGGTGGACCACCTGGTAGCAACACAGTCTCGCCTGTGTCAACGTCACCAGGCGATGTTGCTGCTCCTGCATTTGTCCCCATGGCCTACAATCCTGCGGCACCCGCAGCACCCGAAGTTCACCAGACTCGCGAAAAGACTCCACCGCCTGAAGAGGATGGCAACACAGTGAATCCTCTGGCTGCTGTCATGGCTGTTGACTACCAACAGAGTCCCTTTACTCCCGGTTTCAGATTGCCACCTAATCATCCTGCGGCCAATGGAATGGCGAGTCCGGAATTTGCCCCAGTTGGTATGACAAGCTTTGCTCCTCCGCCGACAGTCAGCATTAGCAGAGCTTCTACTATTCCAGCAAGCCCGTACATTTCCATCCCGCCGCCTCCGGCCTCAACAATGCTTCCTCCACCACCACCTCAAACTCAGCCTCCAGTTCAATCTCCGCCCCCAAGCACCATTGGAACTCTGCCTCAGAACCTGTTCAGTCTTAGGGAGCACAGAGCCAACCCTCTGTATATCCCAGAGGTCCCGGCACCAGCACCTTTGGCTTCACCTCCTCTATCAGCAGATTATTCGATCCATCATCAGGTGTATCAGCCCCAGGTGCAGAAGATTCCGGGGGTTCCGCATGTTCCACAGCTACTGCAGCCTCAGCAAAAGGCACCTGGTCAAAGATCAAATCTGGAAGAGAAGACTGCTCGGTTGGAAAAGGGTGTTACGGGGATGCTGCGCAAATTTGAAAAGAAGTTTGGGTAAACGAGACTGAAAATGTGTAGATGAAAGTGTGTTGAGATGATGAGGTGATGTTGAAGAGGGAGCGTTGTTCGATTTGTTAGAGTTTACCAATACCTGATTAGTTCAATCTAAGCCTAATTATAACCTTATTGTGTATCTGAAGACCCTTGGCCAGGGTTCCTCTATGGCGAACAAGGTTGGATTTGGAAGGTTCTTGTATCTTGTATCTTGTATCTTGTATCTCGTCACTAGTGATTAGTGTGAAAACTAGGTGAAAGTCGTGCGACGTCAACAATACGATATAAGAATGCATGTGACATGAAGTGCTGTTTTTTTCGCCAATACTCACCTAGACTCAATTCAAAATATGAATTTCTCTGTATAAAAGAGACTGGATTTCTGGAATGCTACAGCCATTATATAACACTGACTGTCAGCCGTAGTTCTATATCGTGTCTCTATACCTCGTATCTTGTCTGTTCTCGAATGTGGGGTTAAAATATGTGGCTGAGTATCGGGAGCTGGCCGATTCCAGAGGCTCCCTGTGGCGCAGACACTAGGATGTCAAACTAGTGTGATGGACAATTGACAGCTCCAAAAAGTTGATGTCAGATTTTAGACTGCGGCTATGAGTGAAATCAAGGACCTGATATTATGGCAATGTTGCCGAATCTATCCGAATCTCTCCATATACAATGGCATTGCAGTCATAATTTTATTGTATGTAATTTTTCCGATACTATCTTTGCTTACGCTCAGTTGAGTCTAAGGGACAGGCTAAATAAATATGTAAGAACCCATAGCACTAGTATTCTATAAATGTATTAGACTAGTATGGGAGGGTAATGGGTGAATGCATGTCATAGGCGCAGTTCTTCAAAAGATCTGGGTTGGACCGTGAGCTATATGTGTAGCACTAACGCCATCAAAAACCTAAAAATGGAAAAAGACTTCAGAGTCTGCCTATGCGAACAGTAAAAAAAGCATATCACGGATCGGAAACCGGTCCTGAATGAAGCATATTTCACCGTCTATATATAAGCGAAGCTCTTCTATTGCCCTTGAACTTGGGCATGACTTTGCGCCCCAGTCGAAAGCTAAACAAGGTCATGATGATTGGTGGGTCCACACCAGTTAGTGGCTGCAGGTCGCTCTGTACCAGCAGATGCATGCAGACTGACCAGGTTTAAAAAGGGCACATCCAACATGATCGCCCAATCACTGTGTGGAAACCAGCGTCTCGAAGACGCAAGTAAATGAATATGTATGTACCTACATATGTATGTACATATATACTTACTATACTTATTGCAAGGAATTCCATCAGCTGCAGATTCAACATCTCCAAATCCCTCCGGCTGTTTTGCTGCATCCATTTAAGGCCTCCAACTGTTGGCTGTTAATCTCATCTTATCAGTGGTTCTGCCTTGCATAATTTAACCTTGCCCACTGTCTTTCATCTTTTCTCTTTTTTTTTGTCGTGGACCTAAATCACGCCCGCATCCAATACCAGCGATACGAACGGCGACAACGTCCTCTCCCGAGCGTCAGACACTTTGCCATCTCTCAACAGCACAACTTTTGCTTGTGTGGCACTAGGATCATCGTGCATTCTTTCTTTCCACTTTCTCATCACTGTACTTGCTGTAGGAGTGGTGATTACACAGTCAGCCTCATCCCGCGAAACAGAAGAAAATAAAATAAAAAATACAAAAAATAGAACCGGATTTCTTCGGTCACGTCGGAATCGAAGTGGCACCACAACTACCACGACGTACAGCTAAACCATATCCATTATTCTCTCTCGACCTGCTTCATCCTTGTCAACCTTTCGACCATCATTCTCTAATTGACGTCTGATCATCCTGTGTATATTGATCCCGAATTCCCTCGACGTCACCAGAGCACCAGTGTTCAATAATCTCGACGCAATCATCAAATATTGATTAGACAAAAACTTTTCCGATAAAAGAAATCGCCATCCTAATATTGATTAGACCAACGATCCGAACCTGTCATTTCGAATTGATTCACTAGCAATTCGTCCTCCAAGGGCAAGCTGCGCCTTTTTGTGCTGGCCTTTTTTTTTTTTGCCTGTCTGTTTTTTGAGTTGTCAAATTTCTCCTCTCTGTGGCTGCAGTCAGCCAGGCAGCAAGAAAAAATTGCCTCGGATTGTGTATGACTTCGACGCCAATGTTTAGAGAAGATTCATCGACGGAAACTTGACGGTAAACGGATTTGAATTCCGACTCAGGCTCTACTATCTACAGGTATCCCGATATAGTAGAACCATATACAAGCCAAATCTATCAGTGTATTGCGAGACACATAGTCTGACTTTCTGTACCGTGTTGTTCTTTTGGTTTGAGTCTGTTTGAGACTAATGCCCGCTATGAAGTCACCACAAACCAGCGGTTCTTTTGCCGCCCGACTACTGCGTCGGCAACCAGCTCGTGGAAACAATGTTTCCATGATCATTGGGTTTGCTGTCGTTGCAACCATCATCTTTTCTGTTTCATTCTTTTGTTTTCTGCGGAATCGTCGTCAAAAGAAACAGCGTCTGCAAAGGTATGTCATCTTGAGTTCAGGTACTTGTTGATATCGAACCCAAAAACACACAGAACTGACGAATTCCTTTGCGCAGATACCAACAAGCGCCACTATCAGATCCTTCAGATACTCAACGACCGGCCGTGACCTCGATTCCCAGCACGGTTGTGGGAGGGCCCCGGCCCCCCGCTGCTACCGTTGACCGAACTACTTCGATTCGTTCCATTATGACTCTGCCTGCGTATCGCCCCCAGCCTTCAAATGATGAACAGGTTTTAGGTCGTGAGGGTGAGCGCGGCGGAGTGGATGTTGTTCTAGAGATGCCTACCGAACAAGACCTGGAGGAAATGCGTGAGAGTGAGATGGAGTCGTTATATCAGATTCGTCTGGCCCGACGTCTCGAGATGCAAGAACGGGAGGAGCGACGACGGATGAGACGGGAGGCTCGCCAGAACAACGACCAAGCAACCTTGCGCCAACTTAGAGAACAGAGACAGGCTGCTAGTGAGCGGAATCTCGTGACTGCTTTGCGTGAAGAGCATGACCGCATTAAGAACCAGAGACACAAAGCAGTTCCTAGCGTGGCATATGCCGATGTTGGTATTGCCCGCCATGATGGTACCCGCGTTCGCGGCACTAGTATGGAAAGCGAACGAGTCGGACTATTGTCTGATGCTGCCAGTATCTCGGCGTCTATGCAATCTCATCGGCATACTAGGGACCGCAGTGGTTCCGTTATGAGTGTTGACAGTGACATGGCCCCGCCTATGACATCAGCCACCACTCGGACGCGGTCTGACTCCCAGTCATCACAGATCCCGTCGCCCGGGTTTGTGCCAGTCTCGGCGCGCAACAGCATCAGCACCAGCAGACCGATGACGACGTCTACCACTGGTAATGTTATTTCTCCTCCGGAGTATGAGGACATTCCACTCGATACTACCACATCCAGGCAATCTCCGGCTCAATCCGGGCTTCCGACTGAGCCCCCACCAATTTATGACGGTGCCAAACCTAATACTGTCAAATCAGACTCCCTGCCTGCTGTTGTAGATCTGTCGCCGTCTTCCGCTCCAATGATTAATGAGTCCGAGGTGCCCACTGAGTCAGAAACTCGAGATCAGCCATCCAATGGAAATAATTTGAATTCTGCGTCCACTGGTCCTCTGTGTCTACCCAGTTTAAGGCTTGGCAATTTACCGCAGATCGTTGTCCAGCCCTCACCGACTGACCTTCAACGATCACTTGTGCCCGAAGAACATAGTGGGACAAGTCAAACTGAACACTTATGATGATAATGATTTTCTTTTTCTTTTCTAGCGAGGCGTTTGTGGTGACTCGCTAGTAGCACATCGTCGTCGTCTATCTGTTTGTATATATCAACTATTTTGTTTTGCATCTAAGTAATTAGACGGTTTGTATAGCGTTTAATATATGTTCATTTTGATTGGGTCTATGTATATGGATCCTCTGAAATTAATTTTAGATCTTCGCAGTATTTTGAGTATTTTGGTCTTCCCACGTGACATTACTTGATATTTAGTAAACCCTACTAGTCAAGTTCGGGTTGGAGAATACTGATGGGAGTACATATCTGAATTAGGAAGCTTCTACCTGTGACACCTACCTTTCTCCTTTCTCTACTTGCATTTTATGGTGGCATATCAGGTTGTAGATGTTCATTATGAGAATCATTGGACTATATATTACAGAATAGATATCTGAATTCATATCGAGATGGGTAGTTGTCGATGTCCAGTCCCGACTTTGTCGCCATCTACCAAAAAGACCAAAAAGAGGAATGCAAAAGGACATCCGGACCCTCTTACTCAGGACCCTCGAATCCTGGAACATGCATGAGCTCTGCTGGTGACCCTCCAGCTTATAAATCTTACAGAATCAGCGGAGGTGTAGCATTTCATAATGCCGTGATGGCGGAAGAGGAGGATCGATCCATTTTGAGTCGCGAGGGGCCGACTGTAGGTGTTGTTTGTGGCTAAAAGTGGCCGAGAAGAGACGTTGAACGACATACGCTTACTTTGATGTTTAGTCGAGCCGCATTACGGGATTTTCGTTGTTGATGATGATTGGAAGCATGTGCGTCAAGGATCAAGGAAACAATTGTGTGATCTAGAAAGAGCAGATATGGTAAAAGGTGCCAATAAATAAATGTTTCTACGAGACTCCGGCTTGGACATTATGGACGACTCAACCCGATTTCAACTGCCGTTCTCTACGTGTGCAAATGCATCACTAATCGCGGCGACATTCACATTCACAGACACGCATGCATCACAACGATGATTCCAAAGTGACTCGCCCATGTGTCTAATGAGCAGTTCCGATTCGTATATGCAATCCATTGCTTCCGATACAAAAAGGCGTTATCTTTGTGTTGCTTTCCAACATTGGTTATCTATTTTTCGAGCAAATCTTATGTCAGGTCAGACTTATTTAAGTCTGACTTTGTTGATTGCCCTCTCGGCAAATGAGCTCGGCAAATGCACACTGTTTGCAACATTTACTTAGTATTTATTTGTCGTCGCTTGTGCCCGGGGACCCCCTCTTCCCATTTTTTTTTTAGCAGCTAAATATCCCTGGAGCGTGCGCTTACGGTCAACCCATGTTTCGTCCTTCGATTCAGGGTTCTGGGAAACAAAAGTCAGTGCTTGCTCTCTTTACTGAAGCTACATATCTGGGATATATTTGGGGCAAATTGTTAAAGGACGGTGCTGTAAGCGACATCATGAGTTAGGTTAATACAAATATCATATATTTACATCTCTATCAGCCTTTCCGAGTCTCAAATACCTCATCCTGAGATGTGTGTCCACCTTCACCGCAAGCGAATATATGTCAGTACAAGTACATACGTATGTACTTCGACTTTGACTTCATCAATCTTCACAAAGAACCTCGAAGCGGGACCTTACCTGCGCCTGTGGAACCATGTCCATCTATCCTTGTTGGGTTCTGGCTTCTGATCCCTTTCACTTGCCGCACTTTTTCAACATCTGCCGTGCTGGATTCCCTGATTCATGGCCTCTTTTTGGGATTTGCTGTTGTTAAAATGTCAAGTATTCCATATATCCACGACGTTGACATTGACCATGTCGTGTTGTGTGGCAGCGGCCCGCTAGGTTATTATTATTATTATTATTATTTTTTAGATAAAAACATCCATCCATTCATTGTTCGTAGCTGATGGCTGGCCATGTGCCGAAACAGTTCCCGGGCGTCGTTTCGGCACAGCGCTGTTCTTTGTAATCCATGTAGCTCACCTGCAAATAAATATCTAGTGTGTCTCCGAGAACAATTCTTTTTTTTTTGGTGTCTAACGTCTGTTTTGTATCTTTCTCCTTGAATATACCAAATACTACGTCACTTATCTAAGAAATCTGATCCTATTCACAGAAATCAAGTAGCCTCTACAACCTCTCGATGTTACCTTTAGTCTAAGTATCATCCTATATATACTGACATTACCTTACCTGCTTTTGATGTTTTGTTTCTCATCTTTCTTTGGTGAATCTCCTTATTTTTGATCGTCGGTGGATAGATACCTCAAAGTACCAGGTTTATAGCAACATATCTATATAGTTCGGCTCTCTTCAACGTTTCCGATCTTTGTTGTTCAATATCTCTGTGCACGGCTTTTCTTCCGCATCCTATCTCTGAATTCCATTCTAGCATGGCATCACGTCCCCCCGATAAGAACCTCACCACAAGTTCCAGTGACGATGACTCCTTCGCCCCTCACTATGCCCACCCCGAGAAGCACGAGCACCATGACCAACCCCATGAACTTCCCCGGTCCATAATTGCCTCCGAAGTGGTTCCCGGCTCTGGCGCTATTCCAGAAGCTGAGAGCTATTCCTCCGATTCCGATCCTGAAGTAGCAGTTTCACATCACTCTTCCCATCGTAGTAGTGACGATGATATCCCTGATGGAGGTTTCGACGCTTGGTTCCAGTTGTTTGCGTCATGGGTTCTGCTAGTGGATACCTGGGGTGTCATTAACTGCTATGGTGTTTACCAGACCTTTTACGAAAGAGGGACTCTCTTTGAGAGATCAGCTTCTGAGCTTGCCTGGGTTGGGTCGTTACAGTCTGCGCTACTTTTAATCATCGGTAGTGTGGTCGGTCCACTGTATGATGCCGGGAACTTCCGGTATATGATGTGGGCGGGTGTCTTTTCTATTGTCTTCGGTATGTTCATGGTCTCACTTTGCCGCACTTACTGGCAAGTGATGTTAGCCCAGGGTTTATGTATCGGTCTCGGCTGCGGTCTCACCTTCTTGCCTTCAACTGCCATCTTGAGTCAGTATTTCAAAAAGCGCCTGGGTTTGGCGATTGGTATCAGTGCCACCGGGTCTCCTATCGCGGGTATCATCTTCCCCATCATGTTCGGTCACCTGGAACCCAAAATAGGCTTCGCCTGGGCCACCAGAGCAATTGCTTTCATCCTCCTTGCTCTGTCCATCATCCCCGTTGTCTTCATGAGGACTCGTGTCAAGCCCGTCAAGCGTCGCCGTGACTGGGCCCTGATCATGGATATTCTCAAAGATGGCCCCTTCATGTTGGCCACTGTCGGTCTGGCGTTGACCTTCATGACCATGTATGTTCCATACTTCTATGTACAGGCATATGCAATCGATCAAGGCATCACCACTAAAGACTTCTCGCCTTACCTCATCACCATTGTCAGTGCCGGTAGCATCCCAGGCCGAGTCATCCCCAATCATATCGGTGACAAGGTTGGATCTTTGAACGTTCTGATTTTTATGTCGCTGCTTTGCGTTATCCTGACATTCGCTTGGATTTCCATCCACTCTCTGCCAGGTATGATTCTTTTCTGCATCTTCTACGGTACTGCATCTGGCGGCATTGTTAGTGGTGCTACGTCAACGGTTGTGTCACTATCACCTGAGATGAGTGTTGTCGGTACTCGGATGGGATTTCTGTACACCCTCGCTGGTTTCTTTACTTTGATTGGACCTCCTGTGGCTGGTGCCCTGATTGGTACAAGTGACACTAAGCATTGGACTGAGGGTATCTCCTGGGCAGGTGCTGGACTTGCTGCTGGTTGTTTGCTGCTTGGCACTTCTCGTATGCTTCACTTCCGTCTTTATGGCCGGGCCAAGCTGTGAATTTTCTGATGTCTCGTTTGTTGAACTGAAAGAGCATTGTAAGTAATTATAATGAGTTGGGTATTGTATTTACATTTTGTATATAATAATGATATCCACTGGACACTGAGAATATTCCTGTGTACCATCAATAATATTTCCAAAAAATGATGTATTACTCTGTTGGCAACTGCCGTTACCATGGACTTCAAAAACAACAGTTCATATTTAGGATCTTGCTTGGTCAGCAGTAGAGCCATTAACCCTAATATCATATTTACAAGGTACAGTGTGTTCATGTAAAATGCACACCGTCTACATATATTAACCATATATGCCACAGCACAGTGTACATATACTGGCTGAAACTAACCAAGCGAATAACATGTCTTGATGCATACAAGGTGACAATTTCTTCTTTATGCAATTTCATAAAATTAAACGGCTGTAATTCGTTTTGTTGTATATTATTTAAAAACAGACATGACGCTTAGGTTGAGCGCCCGGGTGGCCAGGTTGCGGGGAATAACTCAAGCTAAGTAATCAGAATTAAGCGCTATCAATCGTCCGTACGTGAGGTGATAGTATTTATATATACTTGTATTTACTGAAGACTAGTGGAAAGATGGAGACTTAATAATGCAGACGAGTTGGTTAGATGTCAACTCGGCTTGTACTCTTCCCGTTACCATGTCCTCGCGCGCGGCATCAGACCATGTGCTGCAGGGCTGGGGAGTATGTTAGCAGTATCGCCATGCTTAGATACCAAAGTCAAAGTCGAAAATTCGCTCAGAAAGATCACAGACTCGAACCAGGACTTGATATTTGTAATCAGCTGGCGTCGTCACGCGGGGTCATAATACCAATGACCATGAAGTTCGGTAGTTAATTTTCAAGATCAAGAGATGTAGTGCTTCTGTAAACTTTGGTCACCGCTGCAGATTACAGGTCCAATATGACCGCTCACCAAAAGAGAGACACGGGATGAGTCTGGACTTTGCATATAATACGGTACCGCGTTCAACACCTTACAGACAGCCTAGACGCCTTGCAGAGCAATACATTGCAGATACATATACCAACACCCAGCCTCCCGATTGTGTAGAATCTTCTAGGTCGAATGAATACGCCCTGACGTCATGTGTGCCACTGGTATGTCTGAGAGCTGTTCGTGGGCCGAGGATGAAGAATACAACACTTAAACACTTAATGATATCCAACTGTATTTATCAGTCCTGACAAAACGCTGAGGCATAACACATACATGATAAGATCAAATAACCCCAACGGGTTGGAGGACTTGGGACCGGCGGATTAAGCGAGCCGGGTTTACCCCTTGTAGAATGCCACCCCATAAGAGAAAAGTTGCGGCAACAAACGTTGACAACACGCAACAAGAGAGAGCTTTATAAGCCTTACGAAAGCATCCTGCGGCTGGTTCGAAGCTCTCACTTAGCTATTGGAAAGCTTGCTTTCGGGGTTATGAAGATCATTAGAGTTTCTGTCGAGTTTCAGGAATGCAAGTCAGAATCAATTGGCCAAAATGTCTAACTCTTCGGGTTGCTGTTTAGGTATTTGGAAAGTCAGACCATTTCAGGTATTGAGGGATAGATGGTTTTACTGCAATGCATACACTGTAATTGTGCTGGAAAGTATTCATACACCGAGATCTGCAAAATTGTATAAAAGGCCATATACACATAAATACCATCATCTTCAAGAGCTCCCCTTGCAGCTGTAGTGGGGTGGCAGGCGCGCGCGGGAAAATCATGGGTAAAAATTGGACCTGGGCCCTGGTCTGCTCGACTTAGCAATAGCTGACAGATAATGTAAGCTTTATTTCAGAACTACACCAGGGATACATTGCCACTAACAGCGCGCTATACTATATTGTCTGTGGAATTGTTAAGCGAAAAGGTTGCTGCTGCCGCTAGCTTACATGTACCTGGCGCTCAAGCAACACCGAATTGGGTAGTTTATATCGCTGAAGTACTTAGAAACATTGGAAACATACCAGATGCAAGTTTAGCGGCTCTAAACACGCCCCCCCCCTCAGATGTTTTATGGACAAATAGAAGGATTGATATGATCTTTGATGGCGCTGGTCTGACAGCTATAAAGAGCAGCCGCCGCCGCTCTCTCTGTCTGCAGGAAGTCCGATAATCTTGTGCATCTTCATCACAGTTTTATCTGCATCTCACATCATTCAAAATGGCCAAGATCGCTATTGTCTACGTAAGTGACGCCTTGCCCTATTCCCTTCATCTACCAAGATAGTTCTAGATGCTATGTTGGCGTTTCTACGATTATCATCATTAGCTACCATCTAATGTCATCAGACACACCATCAATCCTAAATAATGAATCTCCGTGTTAACACGTCTCGCAGTACTCTATGTACGGCCACGTCGGCAAGCTTGCTGCTGCTGAGAAGAAGGGCGCCGAGAAGGCCGGCATTACCGTCGACATCTACCAGATCCCCGAGACTCTTTCCGAGGAGGTTCTCGGCAAGATGTATGCCGCCCCCAAGGACACCAGCATTCCCGTCCTTGAGGACCCCGCGACCCTCGAGCAGTATGATGGCTTCCTGTTCGGTATCCCCACCCGTTTCGGCAACTTCCCCGCCCAGTGGAAGACGTTCCTTGACCGCACCGGTGGCCAGTGGGCCAAGGGTGGCTTCGCCGGCAAGCTCGGTGGTCTTTTTGTTTCCACCGCCAGCCAGGGTGGTGGCCAGGAGACTACTATCATCAACGCCATGTCTACCTTGACTCACCACGGCATCATCTACGTGCCCCTAGGCTACGCTAACGCCTTCGCCCAGCTGACCTCTCTCACCGAGGTCCACGGTGGCTCTCCCTGGGGTGCCGGTAGCTTTGCCGGCAGCGATGGCGCCCGCCAGCCCTCGGCTCTGGAGCTAGAGATTGCCGAGATCCAGGGTGAGAACTTTGCTAAGACTGTCGCAAAGCACTTTGGTTGACTACATGGCAGTAAGACTGAGGAGCCCGCTGCCGCTGCTGCCGCCACTTCCACTTCCATTACTAGTGCCGCCGTGACCAATAGTTCGTCCGCTCCGGCGGCCAATACCAATACTTCTGCTTCTGCGGCTGCCAAGGAGACCATTTCCCAGAAGGCTCCAGCTCTTGACGCCGAGGCTGAGGGTGGTCCTTGCGGTCTGCCCAAGAAGTGTGAAATCATGTAAACGGATGTGTAACGGTAATAGTGACGACGGATTCTGGGATGATACCATTCTGATTTTCACAGCGACTACCCATAAAAACAAGGAAAAATCAGCTTAATACAACTCCAAGTCAAAGAATGTTCATACTGTCATATTCACGTGATTTTCATATCGATATTCATGTACTCATGGTGGAATTTGGAGTATTACTGACAAGTTAGGCACATGAAACATGCGACGACTATTCGCTTCAGTGATTGGCCACCGGGATCCCATTATTACCACCAGAATTTGTCAACAAGCTTGAAGAGAAAAAGCCTTATGCTTGTTGTCCTGTTCTAATGTTAGAACAAAATTGTAATTGGCTCTTTGTGAAAATGTCTAGATTTCAAATAAAGATATGTTTGAGATCAAAGACGAGCACTGTAGAAGCGGTTAAAGAATGCGTTCGCATATATGGTCCATTGTGAATGCCCTCCAATTCCTCGTCAAATTTTTGTCTCCAGTCACTATCCCATGATTTGATATTACTGTTTTGTTTGGAGCAGCATGTCTGGTAAAGCAATAAATTGCACCGATTCTTTGTATTGGCTAATTACTAACTTTACACTCGCTTTCTGTTATGTATAGGTGTTACTATCCTTCGTTATCACGGCTGGCCTAGCCATCATTTTGAGTACTTCGATTATATGGGCCGAGACGTGAAAGAAGTATCCCACGATCCGCAGAAAGCTTCTCAGAAACTACTTTGATCAACAAATCTTCACCGGAATCGGTATTCAAAGTGTCGCCTTGGCAACAATGAACACGATAGTCACATATCACCTATTCATGATCTGGATGATCTCACCGATGTCGACGGGAACATACATTGTCACGCTGTTGGCACTGGTGCAAGACTTTCGCTGCGACTGGGTTTTACGGTGGTTGCGTGGGGTGTTGATGCTGACGAATCTTGTACTGTCCAGTGTCGTCTGCATATACGTTCTGCGCTCAGTTCAAAAAGGAATAACCCACTCAACATTACCCATGGCCTGTGTGAATGAGCTTCCTGACGCAGATGACGTTAAGAACCTCGGTGTTTCTTACTTTGGAACTATCGTGGTCATTGTCAACCTCTTGGTGTTTATCTTGGCCACTTGGTATCCCCACGACAGACGACAAAAATTCTATAGAATCGTGAAGGTCGTCGAGGTTATCATTATGACGGCGAATGCCAGTGCAGCAGTCATCCGCCTTCTCATGGCATCACAGGCATTTGGTATGCCGTCAGTGACTTTTCCGATCAAGGTGAGACTGAGTAGTCTTTCGGGCAGTTGTTGTCCACCCTCGTGTTGATCTTCCCTGTTGTCTCCGTCATTGGGATTGCGAGAGGAGAGATTTATGTGGCTGAATGTAAAGACGACTCAGAATGTGAGCCACTAAGGCAGTATCCAAATCAAGTTGAATTTCAACCAAGCCCGTTTGTGAGATGGAGATGAAGTTGATTACGTGTTGGGAGGGTTGAGAGCACCAGCAGGCGCTTTTATAAACGGGGGCCCATAGATTTACATCGCAGATAGAACAAATCACAAGAAGCAATTCTAAACATTCTAACATGTTTAATCACACAAATTCATCAATGTACTGACGTGGGGGGGGGGGGACTCCGCCATTGTTGGGAATGTCTCGCGCCTGCTGATGGATCCATGATCCAGCACACCTCCACATATAACAATACCTCAATCATGCGGAGCAATGATGTGATTGAGGGGTCGATATGGATAAGGACGTCAAGGGGAGACGCGAGCAGGTGGGATGATACTAGGGATAGTCGCAGCGTATCTGACTTGAAGAGAGGGTGACCCCTTGTTAGCTCTACATGTCATGACATCAGTAAAGAGTTTATCTGGGAATCTAATGACATATTCCCGGGGCTGTGAGTGACAGGAGATGATATAGTTCAGGGGCTCTTATAATAAGGTTTGTGCGACAGAACGTTTGGAGCTTGCTGTTTCGGGAAACTGCCTTCACTGCATAAAATCCGGCGAGCCTTCCTGTCTTGGTGTGTAGTTGACTCATGTAATAGATAGCTCATTACGATGCCGATATGGCATACTCTAACAATAGTGGATGGCGACATCTCAGGAATTGTTTGTTATTAATCGCCCCCTCATGTTAGTCCTCGTCACGATGGCCAAATAAATAACTCTGCTTGACGTTGTCAACCAAAGTGAACCGGGAACGTGTTCCTTGCTTCTGGGGTGTTGGTGCAAGCAAAGCAGCCAATGACATAATTTTCCCGATTAAGACAGCGCCAGCCAATCAGAGAGCTTGCGCAGCACGCAATTGCTAGCTAATCCCATCACGGAAATCTTGGCCCTGGAGAAGTATCGACTTGTAGAAGCAAATCGTCAAATAGTGAAAACAGAAAAGAAAAGAGGGGATAACTGAATTGAAGTCGCAATATGAGACTGGGGTTGTCTGGTGATTCGTGAATATGATCCACACACTGATATTTCTTGTTCAACAAGGTTGCTTCGTGTATCGTACATGGACGGCTAAACCTTTGGACATCGCCGACCATTGAAGCTTATAGAGTTAGATGACTGGTTGAGGCATCTCTGTCCACTTACACACGCATTATCGGCATCATGATATCAGTTATACCCATATAAAAGGCGTTGCATGTGCTTCGCCGACGTCAATTCATAACCCAAGCGCCCCACGTTACGGTTCTGGCTACATATCTGAAGGTAAATCGCCGATTAGTCAGGCATCAGATCGGCAATGAGAAATTTCAAGCGCCGGGCAGGACCGGTTGTCGGAAGAGGTTCAATATCACTGGTTCTTGATATATAGACAAAAGTGACAACATCGTCATGGTGGGCTGACGCCATACCCCAAGGCAACAACCAGGCGTTACAAAAATTACTCGAATTACCCGATGTGAACACAACACCGATGATGTAAACAAACTGAAGCTGAAGAGCTCGCAAATTGTTCCTATTGTTGCGATGTCGAGATTAAATTTGAGGATGATGATCGTCTACGAGAAAAAAATCCAGACTCTATTATTTATAAGCCGCATTTTGAATTCCTGGGGGGAAAAAATGGTGCGCATCTCCAGTCTGATACATGGAAGCCAAGCACGCAATCCATAATGATGAACCCGGAGATGATGCCTTTGGAGCCCGCCAACCCCATATGGGCCGGGGCACATCAGATGTACCTTTTAGGTGCAACCAACATACAAAGGATACATACATGCAGGGATACAATTCCATACCCATGACAAACCCATCCAGCGGGGCTCTGCAAAGAGAGCACGCCTTTACCTCATCTTGCTAGTGAGACAACTTGCAAAAAAGTCATCGATCCCGCCATCCGGTGTGCGAATAGTAGCTGACGGATCACTGTGACGGTGGCCATTTTTCTTCCCTAGGCTATGCTGAACCTTGTGAACCCGCCAAAATGTCCTGTGGGGTTCGTTTCTAAGCGCTTCCCGGCTGTTCTAAGTAGGAACCCACATTGGCCGACCTGATCTTCTCTCCTGTTATATAAGGCATTCCCGTTCCCCTCTTCTGTTGTGGTCAACCTTTTTTCCTGTCTTATCATCATCACTCAAGTCCAGTCTTTCTTCTTTTATCTAATTCCATCAAACTCACCACAACAAATCAGTTATCATGTCGTAAGTACTTCCTGTTTGGGATACGCAATTTATGCCCTCTGCTTTTCTGCTGCATGTCGTTCTCAGCATCATGCATGCCGTAACGCATCTGTCACAACGAAATTGAGAAATAAAAGCAAAGCAAATAGAAAATTAACTTATCCTTTGTCGCAGTCTCCGTCTTGGTCACACCGCTCCCAACTTTAAGGCCGAAACCACCACTGGCCCCATTGACTTCCACGATTTCATTGGTGACAGCTGGGTCATACTCTTCTCCCACCCCGAGGACTACACTCCCGTCTGCACTACCGAGCTCGGTGCCTTCGCCAAGCTCGAGCCCGAGTTTGCCAAGCGCAATGTTAAGCTGATCGGTCTTTCTGCTAATACTCTCGGCTCCCACGAGGGCTGGATCAAAGACATTGACGAGGTCACTGGCTCCTCCGTCAAGTTCCCCATCATTGCCGACAAGGAGCGCAAGGTTGCTCTGGCCTATGACATGTAAGTTATATATATTCTACATTCTTTCTCCTATCTGTTTGAGCATACTCTAACAGAATCTCGCGAACAACAGGATCGACGAGCAGGACGCCACCAACGTCGACAAGAAGGGTGTTGCCTTCACTATCCGCTCCGTCTTCATCATTGACCCCAAGAAGGCCATCCGCACCATCCTCTCCTACCCCGCCTCCACCGGCCGCAACACCGCTGAGGTTTTGCGCATCGTCGACTCCCTCCAGACTGGTGACAAGTACCGCGTCACCACCCCCATCAACTGGACCCCTGGTGATGATGTCATTGTCCACCCCTCTATCAAGAATGAGGAGGCCAAGACTCTCTTCCCCGAGTTCCGCATTGTCAAGCCTTACCTCCGCTTCACTCCCCTTGCCAAGGAGAAGGTTGTCCAGTAAATCTTCTACTCTAATCATTGATACCATTTCTTCATTGCTTATGTCTATTCTTGTGCCCCAGTCATGGACAGTAAGACTGATGGCTACGATGTAATTCCCATTGTGCTTGTATTATTAACGAAACAATCTTCATTGTCTTCCCAAAGATGGTTGACTTGTTGGAATCATCAGGTTTTACGAAGACCCTGGTGTTTTGGGGCCTAGTCAATAAAAACTTTTGAACTTGCTGCCTCCAATACTATGTTACAAACTTTATTTTTTTGTGTGTATAATGTTTGTAATAATGCAACTTGAAGATGTGACCATGATATATATGCCGGTTAAATATCTACTGTGTTAGGGTTAGGGTGGTTTCAAAATCGCGTCATGAGCATCTATATACATATTTACCAATTACAATAGACCAGATCAGACTTAACTCATATGCAACAAATACCGCATCATAAACTAATCGGAATCGTGACATCAGGACTATGTCGAATGGCCGCATGTTTAAGATTGGTTGTGGGGTTAATGTTGCATTTACCGTGGTATCAAAATTCCGAGATTAGTGAGTTATCTCTGAAGACGAATACGCTGCCCTGGTCCATAATTGTTTTTTTTTTCCAGGACAATCTTTACAAATATATAAATATATCATGAGCACAGGAGGCGCAGGCAACGTCCTAGCCATTAATGAAGCAACTAGGAACACTGCCATCTTTCCCCTGACCTAGGACCACCATGAATTATTACGATGTGAACGGGGATGAGGGTGAACAAGGGAAACTGATATCTCCGATGATTTAAGATGTAGTGGACCCTCCGGATCTTGTTTATTGAAACATTTCTAAAAGACTTTGGCTTTTTGTAGGGAAAGTCTACACTGACTACGTCTTTGCCATTATATTTTGTTGACTGTTTTCCATTGTGATTCCCAGATAGAGTTAACTGCTCGAATACCTAAAGGCAAGAAACTAGACTCAACTCGGGTTCGTTTGACTGCTGATATCTTGGTTCAGATCTTACGTCTGATGTCGATTTAACCATCACGAAACATATCGTCACCAAAAGTCATACTACTCAGCGCGAAACATTCAACGTGCTTCCTACAAAATGCCACTGGTCAGAAACGGGTCACAGCACATGTTTAATGGCAACCCCATACAAAATCCAGCAGCAACCAGGTCACGACAGAACAGTACCATAGGCGCCATGGACCCCTTGCCCAATCCAACCGCGGTTTGCGCTAATAGCGGCTATAGTCACAAAATGGAGGCGATTAGCCGTGGTAACCCCGCAAGCTCCAAGCGCCTTTCATACAAAAGACCCAGCCTCCTCACACTGCTAGACCCTGGCGCACCTGCAGCCACAGGCTCTGGGTTAGCTGCTAGCACTGAAACCACAAACACTGAGGCGTCCACGACAGCTACGACCGCTACGACATCCGTGTCAATACAGAGTGGTGCCTCAATTAAGCCGTTGTTCCTGAGTCCACCGCAGCCACACATACAAACGCATCGCCGTGACCTCAGCTTACAGGAAAGTCTTGACAAGCTGTTACCGGCACCGCCACGATCGCCTTTTACACCGTCTTTAACCCCTATTTCACGGGCGCGAGCATTCATCGACTCGCTACCCGCTTCTGCGCGACGAACAAAACCTCCAAGTCCTCGGCCAGACGTCGACACGTTTCTGAATAATCTCCTTGAAGAAACCCAACACGGCTCCGCCGGGAGACCACGCTCTTTTACCATGGACTCCGGCATGCCCCTCTCCAGCAGTGTCTACGGCAGCCACACCGATTCCCAGTACGACAGCCAGGGGCATCTCGACACAGGATCGCGTCACTATGGTCCGAGCCAGTCTCCGTCGTTCAACCAGCAGCCCCGGACACCCAATTCGGGGACTGGTGCAGGGCCCTCGGAGGCGCAGGGTTCGCAGAATGCTGCTTCGGCCCATCTGTCCGGATTGATGTGCAATGTCCACAAGACGACTGGCCGGGAGCCACACCCCCTGGTCGGTGTGACCACCATGATTGTTGGCGACAAGCTGTATGTTTTTGGTGGACGCCATGTCTCTAGGAATAGGCAAGGCCCTCTGACGTCGGCAATGTATGAGCTTGACCTTATTAGCCGCCACTGGACCAAGCTTTCGACCACCGGAGATATCCCTACACCCCGCTACTTCCACTCTATGTGCGCCCTTGGCGATACCAAGATGGTTTGCTACGGTGGTATGGCCGCTTTGTCGGGGAATGGCGAGGACCCGCCGACTGTTGTTTCCGATGTTTACATATACGATATTCCCACCAAACATTGGACCTTTATCCCAGTACAAGGTGTCCCCCAAGGCCGCTACGCTCATTGTGCCACGGTTCTCAGCTCATCGACCGTCTTCACATCTAATAAGGCTTCACTCTCAGCTTTACAACATAATTTGCCATCCTCGAACAATCCCAATGAAGGTCGTATAGGAATCAATGTCGATGGAACGGGGGGTGCCGAGATGATTATTCTTGGTGGACAGGATGCGAATAACCATTACATCGAGGAAATCAGCGTTTTCAACCTTAGAAGTTTGAAGTGGACATCAATAGAGCCACTGGGCAAGAGTTGTGGTGCTTACCGCAGTGTGGTTGCTGCTCTGCCGCCTCCAGTAGCACACAAAGTTGGAAGACCACAGAACTCGCAGAGACCAGACACTACCCCCAAAGATGCTGCGTCTTCCATGCTCATCTATTCCAATTACAACTTCTTAGATGTCAAGTTGGAATTGCAAATCCGGGCGCCCGATGGCACTCTTACCGAGAAGATCATGTCCGGAGCCCACACGCCGCCTGGTCTTCGTTTCCCTAATGGTGGCATAATTGATACACACTTTGTTGTTAGTGGAACCTATCTCACCTCCTCAAAACAAGAATATGCCCTCTGGGCCCTCAACTTACGCACATTAACCTGGAGTCGCATCGATGCCGGTGGAACTGTCTTTAGCCATGGGAGTTGGAATAAGGGTATCTTGTGGAATCGGAGAAACACATTTGTTATTCTTGGCAACCGGAAGCGCAGCTTGGTGGAGGATTACAATCATCGCCGGATCAACTTCAGCAATGTCTGCATGGTTGAACTTGAGGCGTTCGGCTTCTACGACAATCCTCGTCGGTTTTCTCCAATGTCCGGGTTCATCTCCGCTAGCAGTCCTTACACTGCCCCCAGTTTGAGTCTTGCCCGGAAAGCAGGCTACACTGCAGGAGGTCGCCAGAATTCTAGGGCTGCTGACGAGCTTGGAGAGAAGCTTTTGGGGATGAGAGAAGTGGCAGACATGGACATCCTTTGTATAGAGGGTGAGCGTATCCCTATCAACTCCCGTCTTGTCTCCCGACGGTGGGGACCGTACTTCAACCAACTATTGCGCGAGGGAACGACAACTCAAGACACGAGTGACTCTGTGACGTTGCGGTCCGGCATGTCCGGTACCACGATGCGGAGCCCGGCTGTCACATCTTCTCGTAGCACTGCTTCTGAAAGCACCTTGGTATCAATGATCTCTGGAGGAAACCCTCCCAGCACTTCGGCATCCAGTGTCTCCAACAACAGTGCGAACACTGGACAAGATGTTGCTACTCACAACTCTCCCACGCCCCGGTCTCTGAATCCTACTTCCCGTCCTCGCTGCCTTTATCTCCCACATACTTCTCTCACGGTGCAGGCACTAGTACACTACCTCTATACGTCGTCTCTACCTCCTCCTAATTTGACCATTTGCACCCCCCAGATTCTTTGCTCGCTGCTACAGATTGCCCGGCCATATAGAGTGGACGGGCTTTTGGAGGCTGTTGTTGAGCGTCTACACATGGTTCTGGACTCGCGCAATGCGGCTGCTGTCTTCAACGCTACTGCTATGGCCGCTGGTGGGGGTCGTGGCATTGATGGCTCCCTCAACCCCAACTACACTGGCTCTGAGTCTGAGCTCACGGCCGCAGATGGCATGAACGGACTAGGCCAGATGATGGATAAAATGTCATTTGATACCAATAGATCTGAATCTGTTGCGGCATCACGTGACGGATTATGCGTGGGAACTCTCCGGATTAACACATCCGTCAATACTGGACCTTCTCAGTGGTCAAGTCAAGAAAATCTCAGCGCCACTACTAGTGTTTCAGGCTCCGAATGGAGCTCTGAGCTTGGTGATAGTGACCACACTGGCGCTGGAGGATTTTCCGGTGAGCAGAACGATGTGTGGACCGGAGAACTCAGCAGTGTCATTGGTCTCCAGAAGAGAGGTCTCAGAGGACTTATGGAGGGCCGTCGCATGCGCGATCGGACTGGCACCAGCGCAAGCATTAGTGGACCTAGTGGTGGGATGTATGGACAACAACAAGCGCGGGTTGGCTTGGGAATTGCTGGCCCCTGAGCATATCCTTGTCTAATACGGCAGAAGCCAATAAAAGTTAACAGGCAAATATTATCTACGAGCCAGGGGCTTCATGTGGGAACCTGACTGTTTGACATGGCAGGTTAGGCGGGCTGAGACGATTGGGTGTGTGTATAGGAGTGGAGCCAAATGGGATTTCTGGCATAGGCGAGAAGAAAGTGTGCTGAAATTGTGGAGTGGAGTCTCATTAAAAGTGACAATATCACGGGTCGTCATTGGCTACTTTGCTCAACTGATGCTGGCTGTGCAGAATCTGACATGACTGGATTTGCCATGTATGTGTCTCTCGATACCTCTCACCGTCACTTGTGATGTTAAGGCCAGGATCCTTGGTATTGGCATGTTATGTTTCGGCTACAAGTTCCTCATTTATCGGGCTCATCGCTCACCGCTATCTTGGGTCGTCAAGCTGACTGTCCAATGTGATTGGTGATCAGGCATCACAAGTTAGTTCCGGAGGAATTATGAGAGGTTATATTTAGGTATGAAATCATCTAGTGGTGGCATTTTCTTATTATAGTTTGTTATTTTTGCTCGGCGGCTCGGTTCTTTTTATGATGCACATTCATGTTGTTTGACATATTCTCTTTTATCGTAATACAAGATTAGACTTGAAACTGTACTGTTGCTTACTAGGTTTGTGACGTGTCATTGTATCTTGAATTGTTACTACTGTATGTCATGTTACAGTTATCACCATGGGCGTAACTGCTTGACATTGTCTGCTGACAAGGTAACACAAGGAACAATGTTTCTGACGTAATAATGATACTGCGACTCCCCGCATCACGTAGAATGAGAAGGTTTTGAGCACTCACTTTTCAGATCTATCATATCAGTGCGTTGGCTCATCGTTTGCCTCCATCGAATCCTATCGGCTGCACATGGCGATGCAGTTAGTTGTTGAAACACACGCTTGACAAGGTTCAAAGTGTTTAGACGTTGAAGTCGTGTAACGAATAGAAGAGAAGAATGCACAATGTCTGTTCACGGGTCGAGGAGGATGGATGGATATGCGTGGACCCATATTTGGTATAACGGAGTCGTAAGGATCATATGTTTGTGGCATTAGTTGGGATGAAAGCATCCGCCGTCTTGAGATTCTGCACAATACGTGATATACTGGAGTGATGCTTTGCATAGAGCACATAGATCAAAGAGAGCTGAATGATGATGACGAGTCATGTGTTGACACCAGGAGAAGACGGTGAGAGAGGAGGGATGCATGATGATAATGCAAGGAGGGTATATCGCTGGCCTCACATGGCTTGAAGAATGCTAAGGCCGTTTGAAGGGACAGTCCGGTTGGCGAGGAGAGGATTGCCTGTCATGTGGGAATGCATGAAAGGGGCAGATTTAGGTGCCGTATGGCCGGAGGAGCTGAGGAATTTGAAGAGAGTTGCTAACAGAGCTGATAGGAGGGATTGATATGGGAGATAGTGTGGAAAGAAGATATGGAAGAAGGATATGATGGAGTGATATGTTCTGTGCTGAAGTCATATGTAGTTATGTTTCGCGCGGAAGGCGGTGGCTTTGGTTGAAGAAAGTTTTGCATTGATGTAGAGTGCTGACTATTGGATTAGACCAGAAAACATTTAGTGTTAGGGTAGATGAATAGCATCACACTGACAGGTCACAAAGGCTAAGACCTAGCGACTTGAACTCGATGCATCCGTATATATCACCATGGATCATCGGAGTTGACAAATCAATCAGTCAGTGAATATGGCATGGAACAGGCTGGCCGCGGTATGATGAACTGGCATATTGGTCAACCTAGATACGAAACACAGGTACTTGGTCTAGGAATATGACAGATGATAATCTGAGTCTACATTAGATAAGTCCAGAATCAGCTAAGTGTCACTGTAACGCCAAGGTAACTGGTGGATTTTAATATCTGTCCATCTGTCAAACATTTACAGCATCAACTTTGAAGATGGGTACACAAAAGAACCACGACATGTCCAACGGCAATCTGTCAATGTTGTGTCCATGACTCTAGTGCCCGGAAATCAAATCAAAGCAACTTGTGTCTTGCCCCGCCTATGATCCAATTATTGAAACGGGCATAAACAAATAGCAAGATCACCTGAATGTCTTGGGCAAGGTATTGGAAAAAGGTTACAGGTCAAGCCATGCCACAGCATGAGAGGCAACTCTGGAACTTCAGATTGAGGCTAATGAGGGACGGCTTTCAGCGTTTTTACGTGCATACATATTTATTTCTAGAGAGAAATTGGCTGGTTGGGATTAAACGGTTTATCGATAGTTGTTGAACTGAGACATGCGGGGAAAGGATTGCGGAATATCACGGTAGGAATGCAATATATGTGGCCAGACAATTTTCTTTCTTAGGGTAAATAATAGCCTCATATGAAGATTGGAAAACTTTCGACAAGCGAGAAGTTGTGTTAAGGCCGCCATGAATGAACTGCGGTGCAAGAGACGTTCAGCTTATTAGTGGTTAGGAAATGAGGATTTGGGTGAGTTTTGTCTACGATTTTGGGCAACAATCTAAGAGACATGTCACATTTTGGCATAATGGAACAGTAGTTTTGATATATATGAATTATTGATTACAGACATGCCTTACGTCTAAGTAACTTCTCTGTTTTTCTTTTTGCAATTTAGCTGTCTGGCCTTATCATCACTGACGCAGCTCATGTACTGTCAACTTGAAGAATCGAAAGTAATCTGACAATCTAGGATGCTGAGGGCCTAGTCTCTATGTTGGTTATTGTCATAATTGTGATTACATACTTCAATGTTTTAAATAGGCTACTTAAATACATTTAGCTACTTGCCTACAATGGCAGGATGTTATTTGAGGCCCAAAGGCCTCCGTGGGATCTTCATGCTTCTTGGTTATGCAGATGATCCCATCGCTGAAATGGAAACCATAGTGCTTGTTCTTCATGAATATGGGCGGGATAGCGTTGATGAGATGACATACTTTGTTCTAAAACGGAGAAGGCTGGGCCATGTGGTTTGGGAAACTCGAATAGTGAAATGTGATGTCGGTATGATGAAAATAAATATATGTGATTTATACTCGTTTTATTTTTATTGTTTTTATATTTTCTAGAAGCATATGCATTAACAGAATGGTCTGTGAACTGGATCACCGACTTCTTGACGAAAGGCGACTTGTCGAGTCTGAATCAACGATGCCAATACACATCATTGTACAACATTGACATCCAATTACATTTCAGTGACAGGGGTTGTTCTTAAGTGATTGATCTTTCTTTTTTGTGGCTGGGCCAATCTCATTAGAAGGCGAATCACTGATTGTCAAGGTCAACTAGAGCCAATGAGTGTCTTTGTAATTTGCTTGTTGGAGTTGGGCAAATTTAGATTTGGTTGTGTTGATGTTATAGAGTACAATGGGTTCTGTTGCTGGTATATACTTGCACCGGCAGCCGAGGATTACACAATAGTAAACAATATTTGTGACAAAATTAACCCGGCTATATATCTTGAATCCTGACCATATAAACCATAAACTCGAGAGCACATTTGGCTGGAATTCTATATATGCCACGACATTCCAAGCCACTTCATCCCTCTCTCCTGGTCCTACAGGATGCACTATCCGGAGCTCACCTTGCATAGGAGTGAATTATGAAGACGTCACAGCTTAAGTAGCAAAGCTGATTTAGATGAACTGCTATGTGTAATCATGGAATCATGGCAACACAAGCAGCCGTCGTTGACCAGGGACGGGGCTCTTTTGAAAGCACCAGATCAACAAACAACTAACCAACCACTTTCATATTTATTTACATTAACTCCAGTTTTTCGGCTTGTCAATATCAATACAAGTGTTTATACTGTTCAATGGCGATAAATACAAAAAAGATGATTCATCATGCTGCACTCATTTATTCTCGTTGCTGACTATGAGGCCGCCTCATCAAGAATCCAGGATTATGAAATCAACATTAATTTTACATAAATTCAGCTGTCATTCAAGACCCTCATATCCTTTTGATTAGTTGACTTTCCCTTAATATCAGACAGTGGGCAGTGGTGTCGGTTTAATCACATCTTTAGTGTTTTCTTGGTTACACATGGGTCTCATTCCAGATTCTTGCAACTACCCTGTTCCCTGTGAAGATAACAGTTGAAGTCTAATCGTACAACTTAAACACGCCATCAGCAGTAACCCTAAGACCTGTTGGAAGCGCAAATGATGGATGAGTGGTACATTTATTTTTCAAGTATATGTTGAATGATGTAATGTGGAAATATATATTCCTTAAATGCATGTGTCTCGCTGATAGGGATTTAGAGTTTAATGTGTGATATCTGATAATAAAAGTGTGTGCATACATACACATCATGATGAGATAGCCTAGCCAGAAAGTAGATAAAAAGGCTATCGAAGTTGGTCTCTTTCAGCGTGATTCTGTTAATAGGATTAACCCCAGAATAAGACATTACAATGTGATAGTGCATTAGTGACGACATGTCATTAAAAACAAGAAAAAAGAAGAGAGGGGCGAGGACCACTAACTTGAATTGGAACATCACGGACACAATTATTCATCCGAGACCAATCAACCTCGTTTGTACTGCTCTGATAAGCGATGTAGCTTACCAATGATCAAGTACGGCAATCACTTGACAACTGGACCCTAGTAATATGATACCAGGGTTAACATGAAAACTGGACTTGACAAGGCATCGCACTGTCTTCATTATAGTCATCACGATATGTGTTGGTCTTGACACAAGCAATGTATACTTCAATATCAAACTTGAACATTTGTTATGTCTACCCGAGGATTGTTTATCCGATATCAACAGTGCCGATTGTTTATTCCAGACTTGGAAAAGAAGACGCCACAAATCTGGTGGCTTTTCTCATGGCCGCATTCGAAGAGATATGGAACAAGAACAATTTCAGTTATATTTGGCCTAACCTGAATTGGCTCATGCATTACCGCGTCTAGAATGCTTCTGCACAACCCAAAAAAATCTTTTGGTGACGTTATGTGAGACGTCTCATTCAATGCTGCCACCCAGAGAGATGCTTGAAACCCAAATTCCCACTAAGGAGGAATCACCACATACTCAACAGCCAGTCAAGGTAAGCAAGACACACCTGAGAAAGCCCTCGGGACCCAAAGAGAACCAAACAGAGGTTGACGGGGGCAGATTAGGGGCAAAAAGAGTCTGATGGAGCATTTGAGATCCCTAAATGCGCAGTTGCGCAATTAGAAGCCAGGGCTTAGAGAGGAGAACGCACATCCGCGCAGTTTTTGAGTTTTCAGGACGAAAATTCGCTACTGGTGAGCAATGAACACGCCAACTGAAGACTGAGGGATCCATCGTTGGTTACTGGCTACTGGCATTCTTCAATCCGAGTTTCGATCCATTGTGTGGACATATGTACATATAGACATGGGCAATCCTTGGGAGCCAACACGTTTTGTTTCTCTGAGTAGCTCTGTATGCATTCCAGATAGACTGGGACAACTGCGGGGCTCAGGATCTACGCTTTCTTCTGGATTTGGGGGTTGACATACAGGAAAGAACCCAAGCCTCTGATCATCTGCTGCAGTGGAATTTGGGGCTATTTTTTTTTTGCTAATTTTACGGCCGGAACAAACTAAGGTGAGTGATATCTACCTATATACCACAGGGTCATATCTATTTACCCCATTATGATATTTAAATAATGACCATTGGGCTGTTGAGTAATGGACCGTCATGGAAAATGTTAAACCATTCATCAGAAACAGCCAACTTCTTCGAAACTTGCTAGTTTCAAGGCTGCGGAGGCTGTGATGCTAGCAAGCCACTTGAAATCTGACAACGCTACATCATCCTATTTCTTTAGTTTTAATGGGATATCCACAACATGTCAAAAATCTGCCCACGACTATCACTCATCTCGAGTTACGTTGATAAAATTATCCCACCCAGTTGCTAGTGCTTCAATTGGATTTAATACAGTCATCCTCGACTTGGAACTCCTAAATCCATGGTTGACTCTGGAGCCTGGACCATTGCTAAAATCACGAGTTGCAACCGGACAATATGAATGTGTCCGAAATCGCAAAGTCGCGCAGAAAGATGGCAGTTGTGCCCTATTAGTGAAATCTTTGCATCTTGCTTTGGCCATCAAGGCACAGACAGATGGTTGGCCGTGTGGACAGGATCCGCGGCTCGGGTTGTCAGACCAAGTTGATGCTAGATACGACATCATCTGTCGGACTAGACTAGACACGCTGATGTTTTGATTGCAGAGATTTCAGGGGACTGCAGAATCTATTTCCTAAAGCAGTTTCTTCGACCGCCTCTTTGAGCCATGGACTCGCTGGTGTCGACGTTGAGAGACAGAGCTGCCATGTAACTGTGTATTCAGGACTTGAATGAAAAAGGTTGAGGCACAAGATAGTCATTGATATGCAATGTGATACCCGGCGCTAGTCGCGCGGTCTTCTGTTCATCCCAGCCCTCCGAGGATCAGGGAGTCCTAGCTGTATCAAGATGTCTATTCTCACTTGCGGAAACCGAAACCAGGGAGTCTGTGGTCGGCAGGACAAGGCTTAGGCTAGACTCGAGAGTTGTAGTTGGACCTGTTGTGTCGGACCTGCTAATGGCTTCCTCTTGACTTGTGTCCAAACCGGCCACACTCGAGCTTTCGACACTCTCTGCTTAACACAAGCCAGGTTGTGGATATCGTGACCAAGAAGAGCATATCAAAATCCTAGACTACTCTGTATTCTCCAGGTCTGGCTCGAATAAGAACAGTGGCAAGCAGCCATAACTGCTAGTCAAAGCCTATCGTCACTGTCAGTTGAGCGGGAGGGCCTGGACACCCATGGAATAGAGCTCTGATCTTTCGACAGTTGAGCTGGAAAATTAGTTCATGCACTGAGCCGATAGTTGCGCTTGTCTGATTCATCTGCCATGCAAAGAATTTAAGTTCCCGCAATCCATCGGACTAGCGTGGCCCATCAGCCTGAGGATTACGGTCAGGTTGAATCTCTGTAAATTCAGACATTTTTATGGATTTCTCACAATCCTTGGTATCACTGAGCGCGAAGGCCCCGATAGTGGCATGATAAATATGGATTTACTTGCGTGACGGTCAATTCACCACCAAGCGCCAACCTTTGTAGACCTAACTCAGGATCTGCAGATTGTTGCTTTCCCGCTCAAAGATTCGAGTGAGAGAGACTAGATAGATGACAGTTCATGCTCCAGGAAGGAAGCGGCACTATCAACAAACCTAGACCATGATCTGAAGACTAAATCTAACTCTTCAAATATTGGTCTATATAGTTGGATGCCACAACATCTCCATGAATTGCGCAGGTCTTGAATCCAGGAACAGACAACAGGCGTAGGCTGTATATATAAGAGAGGGACACACCCTATCTGGGACTTTTTCCCTTTCAAGAATCTTCAAGTCAATAGTCACATGGGGGTGTTTGACAACTAGTCGTCGCGGAGCCCTTACACGCGCCAACCATCCATCCATCACAGGCAGTTGTGACTTGCCGGGGCTTGATCCAGTGCTCCCTTGCATTTTGACTGTCTTCTCGCATACTTATCAAGCCTTTATTTATCGGAGTTTTACCTTCTTTGACTATAATCTGTGTTGTTTTTAGGCCGCAGAGTCGTGGCCTTTCAATGTTATAGTTCCAACAGTCCTGTTCTTGGCTTCTATAATGGGTTCAGGTTGGTCTGGACTCTGGAGGTCCATCTTCCAATCACGAATCTGTTGTCATGAGACTTGATGTCCGATCACAGTGTTGAAGACAAAAGTCAGTATAACCTGGTCTAAACAACATATGCCCCCACATACACGACCGCTTGCTCCTCCCACAGTCTACTTGGCGTAAACATGGTATCCACCATTCGAATCGTTCCAGTGTTTACACAGACTCCACAAGTTCCCTCGGTATCTCTGCAGTACAGACTCCAGAATTACGACATTAGTTATTTCCTAGCAAACTCGCCGCAACAACCCTACAGATCGTCAGTCAAAACCTAAACACAAATCCAATCCTACTGTAGGTGGCCACACCATCTCCAGAACTCAAAAGTCCAAACATCTGGTCACAGAGGTGGCGGTTTTAGTCGTCGGGCTTTTGCTGTAATGTGACAGTCAAGATGCTCCAATCACAGACTGCATCAGCCCGTCATACTACAAACCATCACGAGAAGGAAACCAATATCCATCATCCACACACAGCCAAGATCTGCCCGCAGCCTGTTAAGGAGGGATGGGCTATTCGGGGTATAGTGCTTCTCAGCTCTGACAAGGTTGATCTCGTCGAGTTATCTGGGCTAAATCGAGGGCCCCTCCCAATTGTTTCATGGAGACGTCCACGACTTCCTTTTTGCAATATAGAGGATAGGATCATGGCACCCGGGACCTATTATCTGGCCAAAGTCAGGTCCCTTTGGGTTCAAGGCTACTTTACACAGCACACAACTTTCAAACCAGGCGCCACTTGTCACACAAGAGCCTAGTGTGCTGTATCCACAACTGGATCCGATCCGGACTGAAAATACTCTCCAAGGTGGTGTATGAATATACAAGAACAAGACAATGTACCGTCCTTTTATAACTCGGTTCACGCCCATGCCTCCCAATATACTCCCCAGTGGACTCTCACCATCTGCTTGTGATGACGGTAGTACTATTGCCACTCCCAAGCGAGAGACAAGCCATCAATCATATGGCTGGAGGTCGCAGCATATATTATTCCTATATAATCGACCACCTACCCCATTTTACGATTCCATGTGGTATTCTACTTCCCTACTGCATGTTATAGTGTCAACAGACCGGACCTTCCCACCGCGCTTCCATCCTTTACCATCAATCATTTGCCAGTTGTCGGCTTGTCACTTGGTTTGCCTTTTGCAGTTAGGCATATCCTGCTCACTCGACAAGCTTTGTCGTACACTTCAGCCTGCCCATAGATAGTGCCATACTCCAGGTGTGGGCCACTCGGACAGAGTTCAATTTCTGTCATAACTATCATCCATTTTTCCTGACCCTTGCTCCGTCCACACGTCCTCCACTACCGCCATCACTCGTCCCCCCAAGTCGAGCGTCGTTTTCCACAACGAAATCTTAGCAAAGGTTCCAACCACACTGACCACGACGAACGAGTACTATGACAGTTACCAAAGTGATCTTGGCCTTTCCATGAAGCCTTCCGGCACCTTTTCATACTACCCGGCGAACAACAACTATGGTAATGTCAGCGCCAGCACCGGCTCGCCCAAGGATTACCGCTCTCGGGCCGGCAGTGACCAAAGCTCCGGTCGTGGGTCTGCCTCTGGCATGTTTACATCGACTAGCCACCGAGACACTGTGGGTAGCGGCAGCGGTATTGGCCGAAGCCGTTCCGACTTTTCTGGACATGAAAATAGCAGTGGGAACCGGAATCGCAAGCAAAAGGACCGCGCTATTGTCTTGGAAGATGAGTCGACGGGCCCGAAGCTGGCGTGTCCATACTTTCAGCGGGACCCGGCTCACCATCGACTCGAGAGATCCTGTGCCGGTCCGGGGTTTCCCACAATTCCCCGGTTGAAGTAAGCAGTCGCTCACAGTAATCTGTGTTCTTTTAGATGGCCCATTTTCTAACAGCATCGTCAGAGAGCACTTGTATCGGCGCCACATGTGCTTTGTCTGTGAAAGGTGCCGAAAACAGTTCTACAAGCAAGCCGACCTTGAAGTACATCTCAGGGAGACACAGCCATGTCCTATTTTGTCAATTACGCCAGATCGCCAGAATGGCTTTGGCAAGCCAGAGGAGGCTAGCCTGCGAGCGAAGAAACGCAACATGCAATGGGAAGATGTCTATAGGATTCTTTTCCCAGAAGATGAGGAAATTCCTTCTCCATGTAGGTGCAACCCCGAATGATTATGGCTTGGCAGTAGACCAGGATCAATGGGATCAAGCGATCTGTAAGGTTAGCTGATTGGCACAAAGAAATCAGGTTACCATCATCTATTATCTCTTTCACAAGGCTGAATGAGGTCTTTGCCTTCCTTCCTAAAGCAGCTCAATAGATCTTTGCGTAATGTCGGACTCCCTTGCTAGTGCTTTCTTCATTTGTTGGATCCAGGCCAACTTCCTAGATGGGAAACTAGGATTGTTTTGTTTGTTTGTGACCCCCTGGGGCATGAGTTTGTGCAACCTTGGCTAACATACACTGTTGTTGTCACTAGACTATAGTACTACTGATGTTGAAAGATTGCATAATTACCAGTTTCAGTTGCGACGGACAATCAGAACATCATTACCCATGGTTATCCAGCGTCAGTTCCAGCATCTTGGCCCAGATGTTCTTCATGAGCTTACGACACATCTGCCTGATGTGGTATGCTCGTTCATCAACGAAAGATTTCCTTCTAGTCCTGTAATAGCGACGTCGCCTTTTGATCATGGGGCAGGTTCTGCATCGATACTGTTTTCAAGCAATGCGGCACAGGCCCTATCTACAAGCTACCACCCTCCGACCACACAACATCAGCCACCGCAACCACTACATCCGAGCATGGGCCACGATACCGCCATATCGCCCGGAACAAGACTTTCAGATCTTCAAACCTCATCACAGATTCACCATTTGGAGCACCAGAGTGCAGATACTCACCCAGTTTACCCGCATATGTCATCGGTATGGTCGCGCTCGGCGGTGACTCCGCAGCAACAAAATAACTATTTAACAAGTATTTATTCTATGCCTGGATCGTCGCAGGATACAGCGTCGATGGAGTACGGTATGTCTTCTGTTCCACCAGGGTTCAACCCGAATTGGCAGATGCCGCAAGGGCAAGGAAGGCCTCCAGGGAATATGTGAATAAGATATGGGAGTGTGACAGATATGATGGAATAACTACAAGTTGGGATAGAGGATACGAACTGCATTGTACTATAGGTGAGATGGCATAGAGGCATCATCATCATGTCTAATTAATAGAAATTGATTTGTAACTTGCTTTTTACAATGCAGGATTTCGAATGACATTAGCATGGTTGTGATAGAGTTTTCAGATTAGACTCTCGCTAAAGATTTATGATACTGTCACTGTATACTTTGGAATATAATACCATGATGAATTTGCAATTATCGACACGCTCAATATCGTAAAGTAAACCTCGACCTATTCCCATAATTAGCCCACACCATCTTCAGCTGATCCATCACCAAGTGATACCCCAAGCCTCAGTCCCATCTCACTATATCTCGCCGCACCATATTTAGTCATCACCACCTAGATCAAATCCAGGACCCCTATTAGTAGTCCGCTCACCAATCACCAACTCACACCCTCAGTCCTGAATTCCCCGGCCGAGAAGCGGCCACCGTGGAGGGTCATCATGTCTTTTTATGTAGATTCCACATGCATATACGTATGTCTGTATTTTGTCAGACAAGATATACAAAAAGATTAAACATTCTCCATAGTGAGTATCTTTGCTCTCTTGATCTGAATGATTGCCAATTGTGGCATGGTGAGTGGAGAGTGAGTGAGTTACTAGACATATGGACAGACACATAGACGGCTACCTTGGGGTTTGAGACGGGTGTAACAATGAAGGAACCAAGAAATTGAAATCTGGGCAACGTGAGAACCTGGTTCTAGGTTGGTGATTCTCAAGAAAGAACATAGAATGTCGAGTGTGTGGGATGAGACACACCACAAGATTACTCATACACCCTTGTACAAACTTAACGTTGTCGGTTCCTAGCAGCCACAAATTACGACAGTATCTACAGATTACCTCTTCCTGACAAGATACTTGTGGCCGCATCTGCCCAATCTAGCTAGATACATACATATATCCATGCCAACCGCACCTTATCACCACCCATCATCAAAACATGCATCCATGACGGAAGTCCCCACAGTCGTTATCACAAGTGTTCTGCATCGATGCAACTACTAGCTTCGGCGCGTGGCTCCGCCAGTCTGACGGGCGGTCAGTACCGATGGCCAAAGGGAAAGATCTAGACTTGATCTTGTCTCACGGTTAGCATCCTAGGAGGGTATACATGTATGTACATATTTATCTTGGAAGTTGCTCTCATGCAAGGTGAGAATTTTTGATGCATTATGGGCAGATGTGAAGAGGGTTGAAGAATACTGGAAAGAATATTTTGATGCATAGAGGGGAAGTCGAGAAAGGGAGATTGGGACGATTGGTGGTGGTGTCAAGTAGGGAGGAGTGTGACATGGGATGCATGTGCATGAGAGTATGTCATGTAGATGCAGAGGCTACATATGGAGGTGGCCAGATGTACTTTTGATTGATGGTGGGCAAGGTGCATGAAGAGGCGACAGATGTCCATTACTGGTTGAGGACTGAAGCATGATGATGGAATATGAGGGAGGACAAAGTGGGTAGCAGTAAGCGGTTGACATTGGAGAGATTTGATGCAGTTATGTGGCAGTAATTGTATGCCTGGTTAGAGGCAATACCACAGATATAATCTAGTTATGATAACGTGAGGTACATCTAAACTAGACTCAATAAAAATGAACATAAACAGACTTACAGATTGCAGAAGAACACAAAGAAAAATGATTGTAACATGGATCCAACTTTTACCAGTCAGTCTTTGATATCTGTTCAAGATCAAAAATGTACCACCCACTGTCCGCCATCTCTGCTCTAGTGCTGCTCCCACCTGTCGAAGAACCATAATATGACACAGTAAAATACTTTCCAGCCTGCCAACTTGCACACATTCCGCTGTTTGGTAGGATTTTCAGATACCCAGATTCACAAGGAAAGTGCTACAGACAGGGGTTGTACAAGGTCTCTTAGGGCTTGTGTTACATAACCTGAAATCGGAAGTCATGATGCCAACGACCACATGGCAAATGCGTACAAAGACGACAGTTGTGTAATTTTGAGAAGGAGGCTTTAAGTTCGAGAATAGTGATATTTAATATGAAAGAGGTGTGGTTTTGGGGAGGACACAAAGAAAGGGTGGAAAGTGCTGAAAGAAAGAAAGGTTGAGTGTTCTTTTCTTTGTGTTGAGCAGGTGGGATGAAGAGGCAAAGAACATCACGGTCAATGATGAAAATTCACAAAGCATATTAAAGCATATTGTTATTTTTGTTTTTATCTTTGGCATCTCTTTGCCCCTTTGAAGAAAATGTCAAGTTTAGCTCATGTTCCGTGTAGACATCGTCATCAAAGACTCTCACAATGTTGGCCATCAAAGAAGCCAAGAAAATGATAAAATCATCTCAAACTCGCAATGTAATCTCAAACTTCTTTTTTGTGTCTTCGTCTTCAAGTTCCTTTCTCTGTTTGTTTCGACAAATATTTTTCTTTTCTTTAACTTTTTCACTTATTCAGTTTTTACCTTTCGTTCTGGTGCTCTTTGTTAACCGAAGACACATTTATCTAACTATTTTTTTCACTTTCTATTATTTTCTTTTCAACTTATCGTATCCATCTAAACCTACCAAAATGGTCTTCTCCAAGGTCATCAACATATTGAAGCGGAAGAAGACTTCCAGTAAGTGCCCCTCACCCACCCCATCTGATGACCCCCCCACTAACACTCCCCCCTCCCAGATAAACCCACCAAGATCTCCCCCACCACCCACAAAACCCTCAACACCCTCCTCACCTCCGACATCACCATCTAGGCTGTCTCCCCGCCCACACTGTCCCTCTTTCCTACACCTACCACCCCACCTACCAGCACACCGGTGGCCCCACTACCCCAAACTCCTCCCACCTCATCAACAACAAACCCGGCACCTTCCTCCCCAAATATGCCGACTGGAAGACCCCAGTGGTCCCAACGACAACAAACCCGCCCCCTTTGTCACCGCCGCGGCCCCACCTATACCATCGATACCAAGGTGGCCGCCAAGTGGGCCAAGACCAAGATGCAGTGCCCGGTTGCCGACTGCGGGTACATTGTCGAGGTCGAGCAGCAGATTGACATGTGCAAGCACCTGGACTCCAAGCACCCACTTGAGCCCTGCAGTGTTTGCGGGGATCAGGCCTACTCCTTCATGATCCTCGTTGAGCGCCGTCAGCACTTCCAGGCCTGCCACCCGGCCATCCGCAGAACTGTGCTTGCCCAGGCCAAGGCCCACCTCAGGGCCCTCATCACCCCTTTCCGCGTCGCTGGAAGTGCAGGTCTCAAGGGTGGTGCCGATAACAATGGCGACGACGAGGACATGTCTCGTGAGGACCTTATCAAGCTGGCCGCCGACGCCGTCAAGGCCAAGAAGGCCATTTCCACCCCCGTTCCACCCCCTCCGCTGACTCCACAAGCCCTTTTACCTCTGTCGGCGGCCAGACACTCCGCCCCGCCCGCCACCCTTTGCCCGCCGAGTGTCTCATTGACACCGGCATCTTCGTCAACCGAGTCGCCTCGCAGTCCGTGGGTGTCGCCAGCGTCGATGTCGTCCACCACCTGGAAATCCACTGGCGCTTCTGCGACCGCTGCGACCGCTGCGGCCGCGAACACACCGTACTCAAGACCGAGACCGAGCGCAACCGCCACAACGTCTGTCACCCGGGCGTCACCGAGGGCAACATCTTCTGTGTGGCCTATGGCAACATGCACAGCGACGACGACGCCTGCAAGGGCATCGAGGGCCGCTTCTGCCCCAAGTGCGGCTTCGGCGGCTCTAAGCGCACCATCCAGAAGTACGAGAAGCACTGCCAGGGCTACTCGGGGCTCCTGTGCAACTACTGCCCCTACTGCTGCCTGTACTTCGCCGCCTTCTGGCCCATGCACGTGTGCGACAATCACATCCGCACCTGTCCATCGCGCCCATCGCCGAGTCTTGGAATGACTCCGTTTGATCTGTACCCTTCGTACGATGCCCGGGATGCCGGTAAAAAGCGTAAGAGAGCGGCCGGGAACGACAATGCCGGGGCTGAGAACACGATCCCGCCGATTAAGAGAGCCCACCAGACCCCGGATTCTCCCAAGGACTCGGACATGGATGTGGATACTCCTTCTCCTCTCGCTGCTGCTCCCGCTGCCGGAGGCTCTCCCATGGACACCGGCTCGCCGGCCCCTCAGACCCCTGTGGCGCAGATTCAACCTGCCCAGGACCCGGCCTCCTCTCCGTCCGAGAAGATCATCCGCGACGTCCCCACCAACCCCCGCTCTCCAGCTCAACATTATGATGAACGGCAACGTCGATATGGACATGGCCGACAACTAGTGGCAGCCTATCCCGTACCCCCCGACGCCGCTGCGCCGCCGCTCCAGATGGCTGCCGTTGCCGTATCTCCTGGACCCCAATGCTAAAAATGTGCCCCATAGAAATGGTTCTAACAACAACAACTTTGTCAATATGGCCTTCACTGCCGTCAACAGCTTGGCGAACCCCATGAACGACTGCAACTTTAGCGGCGTCGACTCGCCAGCTGACGCGCTGTTTAGAAAGGAGGAGGACGCCAAGCACCAGAGCCGCCCCCAAGAGCTGCTGTCTTTGGTCTCGCCGGTCGATGGCAAGTTTGATGATGACATCTACAGCGTCAAGCCGCCCAAGGACGTCACCAGCAAGTAGCTTAAGCCCTCATCTTCGCCCGTGAAGCTTGCCAAGATCACCAAGGCTTACAAGTCGGCCGACGACGGCGACGCTGACTATGTCGACGATGGGATGTCGGACGACAGGACTATCGTCTCCGAGGCCGAGGACCACATAGACATTGAGCCTGTACCGCAAGTCCTGACCAAGGAGGTTCCCGAGGTCACCATCATCAAGGCTCCTGCCGTCAAGTCTCCCGTTCCCGTGGCCAAGACTCCCACCATTGTCGAGGGTACCCCTAAGCCCGATCCTAAGCTGGCCCCTAAGTCGTCGCCTAAGCCCCACCTCAGTCCAAGCCTGCTCCCAAACCCAAGGCCTCTGTTCCCAAGCGCACCCGCAAAACCCGCGTCGCATCCCCTATCTCTATCCTCTCGCCTGTTCCCGCTGCTGCCCCCCACCACTGATGACACCGGCCGCCGCAGCCCCCAAGACTTCACCTCCACCGACAATATGTTCTGCTCCCGCTGCTTCAAGCGCATCCCCAAGCCTCCCTCCGGCAAACTCAAGGGCTCCTTCAAGCCTGGCGACCCCACCTACACTCAGCAAACGACCGCCCACGAAGACCCCCGCAAGGGCTGCGGGATCCCCCACCACCTCGGCACCCCCGACCTCAACGACATCGGCCTGCCCAACCGCCCCGGCTGGATTGATTGATCGGCCAAGTACAATGGCAAGAAGCTCCCCAAGTCGGCCCGCCAGATGTCCCAGGCCTTCGTCGCCAAGTACCCCAAGTACAAGCACGCCGTGTTCCCCGCCAGCGGGTCCAGCGCCGCGCAGGCCCTGTGGACCTCGACCCCAACCACCCCGATTGGTCTGGCAACCGGAATCTGCCATGGCCTCCGTATGAGGGCGACGAGCTGTTCCCTGTCGGTGTCGACGCGGCGCCGGACAATGGGCGAATCTCGACGGATGATATTGGTGAGGATGCCGACGATGTGAACAGTGCGGATGAAGATGACAAGGAAGTTGATAAGGATGTCGACTTTGAGATTGTGGAGGCCCCGAGTACCGATGAGGAGGATGAGGATTTTGAACTGTAAGTTGTTGCTTAGGGTTTAGTTCCTTACTCTTTCGTGGTTTCGGTGACGGCGTCCGGCGTATGTGGGTTAGACTATTGCTTTTCCACTGTTTTTGATTTTTTGGTTTCTGTTTTACTTTTCTAGTCATGGATAGATTCCTAGCACTGGTGTCAGTTTCAGTTTTTGCGATGCACAACTTACCATGGTAAATATAAACCATCGCACGCTCAAACTCATTGATATAACCCTAAACTCTTGTGATATTGATACAAAAAGAACCCCAAACTCCATTAAAAAAGCAATGCTACATGTATGTATATGTCCGCGTGTATAATCTTACCCAAAATCTACTGTGACTTTTCTTCCTTCAACTTTTTGGCCTCCGCCCGTCTCTTCTTCCACGCCTTGAGCTCCGCCAACAAGCCCATGACCAGCGCCGTGCCAATCGGGCCCAGCAACGGCAGATACACCGCCACCTTATGCTCATCCGGGAAATACAGCTGACCCACCATGCTCTTCTCAAAGAAGGCCTTTTCAGCCTCGGCATCGGCAATTCTCGCATGCTCCAAAGCCTCAATGGAGCCCAGGGTGGCACAGGCACGCTCCAGGTGGTACAGTGACTTGGAGACGCCGTCGGCGACCGTCTGAGGAATCGCAATCGAGGTCAATGACTGCGAAAGCCGTGCCAAAGACCCCAGAGAAGACGAAGCATGAGCAATCAGGTCGGCGGAGCGGACACGCGACAAAGTCGACAGTCTCAACAGCAGCGAACCACCCTGAGGCGTGCCGATCAACGACAGCAGATGACCAGTAAACGTCAACATCGCATCCTTCAAATCAGCCGAAGACACATAGCTGATGTCCTGCGACAAAGGCAACAGATAAACCGAGCCCCATTTCGGGATTAACCAAGACTGTGACGTCTCATCGCTACCCTCCGCAATCTGAATGGTCTGGTTGCCAACGTAAATGATGAAATTGATCGTGGGCGCCTCGCCGATCGAGGGCGACAAAGACCACTCCGCACCATTGATGAATGATGACAGCTCATCTTTTCTCAGGACCGGCGAGCTCACACCGGGTGTCGCAAACAGCTGGACCTGCGTATCCACTGTGAAGTTGTGGATAGGCTTCAGAACCTGGAGCATGGGCTGCACATACTCCTTGATCGCCGCGTCAACATCCCAATCGTTCGGCGTCGCACTGGCCGTAAAGAGTGAGAAGGTCAGGTGGTACGTTGACGCATATTGCAGCGATCTCGTTGACCGCTTATCCAAAGCATCTTGCAATTCTGCCGACAGATCCTGCTGTCCCTTGTTCCCGGTGGTCAAGTAGGCCAAAAGAGACCGCTCCTCGGCAAAAGCCACATGGAGTTCCTCCGCAATGTACTTCTCCAGAGCTGGATACCCAACGGCACTCTCCGGGTACTTGACAGATAACACAGGCTGATGGGCATCCAGCTTGGCACCGATCCCTTCGCCAGGTGTAAGCTTGATAGTGAGCGCGGGAGTGGGGGCGCTTGGCGAATCAAGATGGAGGTTAAGCCGGTGACCGGCGAAGTCATTGATCTTGTCGAGAGAGGCTTGAGTGTTGGCGATCAAAGTTTCGGCGACATTGGCGGGGATGGAGGGGGCGTGGACGGAAATGTGGAGGGGAAAGACGGGTTTGCAGGCCTGTGATGATGACTGTTAGTAAAGTTAACTTTCTTGTGCGAACAGTTTGACGAGTTTTCAAGATTGCAGGTGCTTCACTCATAACAATAGAACAAGTACACTTACATGGCCATCAGCCCATGTCAACATGTCCGCTATGGGCAACGGCACTCTGTTAAGTGTCGTCAGCTTCCACCATAACGGGACGCCCAACAACAACACTATGGCCCAAAAGGACACGACCACCCATAATCTACGGTGTAGATCAGTCGGCGGCTCTGGCGGTGGTTGTCTAGATTTTGATTTCGGTTGTATGAAATTATCGGCGACGGCCCGGACCGACACGGGGTCCGCCGGGAGCTCTGAGGACATAGTCGGAGGAGGGAGAGTAGAGTGTGTATCGGAAGTTTCGGTATGTTGCAAGATTCAGGCACAAAGGTCGATAGTATAATGGATCTATATATCAAAGAAATAAGCAGAATGAGTGACGATTTGGTAATGGCGTTTCAATTGATAGTTTGCGACCAATGCGATTTTGGTACCTCCTCGCTGAATTGACACGATGACCATCCTTAGCTGTCTGTCGCTTAGCACCAGGATCCATTCATTACATTAAGGTCGCGCGCCACATATAATGGCATCCTAATTAGGTATAATATGTGGCGCTGGCTGCACAATGGTGGCTGAAGAATTCCTGAGCTTTCTCTAGCTTCCAGGGCTGCGCTAAAAAGCGCCTCTGACAAGAGCTTTTTTCTGGCTACAGGGTCCCGTCATTGTTGTGGTTCCTCGGATATATCAAGCACGTGAAGAGGTGAATCTTACATTGCGTGTATGCAAATGAATCTTCCAAATTGTCTTAGGCTGTCGAAGAATCTTCCGGGCCATCGTCTTTGTGTGTCCCTCTTTTGCGATCGAGATGCAGTCAAATGAATGAGAAACGGGAAATCATTGAGCTTGAACCCCGGATCCTAGGTGCTTTTGACATGCTAAAATCCATCAGCTATCCGTCTGTGTCTGTGGAAATAAATAATCAATAAAACGACAGCGCCGCCCAGCCCGGCCCCATCGTCATGCAAATAAGACATTGGACGGCACCCAGTGAAACGCCATTAACGAATTCAACCATGGACCTCCAATTCTCATGTATACATGTATATAGATAAAATATTCGTAATTTAACTCATCGGGTCTGTAAATATTTCTGCTTATTTCATCTTCTTCAGCCTCATCTATCATATATAGTGACATCTTTTTGCATGCTTAAATATTATTGGCAGTCGCTTACGACATGCCTAGTGTCTACTAAAAAAGGAAAGAGCCTCTCTCAGCAAAGCTGGTGGTGATCTGGTGATTGGTCTCTCGTCATAGCCACGCGTTCTAAATACCAACTTGTGAACTTTGGCACATTGCCAAAACTCAATTCATCAAGTTGCGATCCATGTTTTAATTTTATTTCCTTTCTTGTTTTTCGCTTTTGTTACTTGACTTTGTTTTTGTTTTCTTCGGCTGTGTCCAGTATATATATATATCTTTATTCCGGTAAGTAAATAGTTTAAACTCGATGGTCGCCTACCCTCGGCAACCTCGTTCTCCCTCCGTCTTGCCATCCACTTCTCCCGGTACCCTCGGTAAATCGCATCATCCCATCCTCTGTCCTTTGTCTCGTCCCTCCCGCAAATTCTCCGCCCGATACACACTCCTACGGCTATCCGAGCAGTAAAGAAAAAATCGCCTTCTAGACAACAACTCTGGTTCCTAGCTAGAAACTCTCGGCAAACTGTCAGTGCCAACACATTCCTTCAGTATCACCAACGAACGCACGGCGCATGATTTTTTTTCTTCTACTTCTGAGTGCACTGAGACGGTGAGTTTTTTTTCTGCTGTCCTACAAGTGTCGTGCCCACGGACATCCCTTCTAGGCGATCCAGAAGATCGGGACCGAGGAGAGATGGATGAATAGGTCAATAGGAATCATGGGAACATTTTGGTTTACTGACCACATCGGGTCACTTAGGTTGTCGATGTTATTTTTACCAGTTCATTTATCTCCTGGTAGCAAATAGCTGACTTTTGCATTTTAATCTTCTAAGTCTCAGAAGAAACGGCAGCCCAACTAAATATCCCACCCAGATCTCAGAATGGCTTCAGAAGGTATACTCAATCCTCGATAGTGACCCTCAAATACCATCTAGCTAACCCTATATGCAGCACTCACGGTCCTTGGGTTTGCCGGCGCGGCCGCGTACCTAAACGCACGCATAGGATTCTGGTATGACTACCACTTAATCAAGTCGGTAATCCCGTCGACCCTCCGTTCCCTTGTCCGGTCAAAAACCAACGGCCTCAACCAGTTTTACGTACTGGAACGCTATGCAAAGAGCGCATCACATGCCTCACGTCCCTTGATAAAGTGCGAGGGACGGACATACTCGTATTCACAAGTCTATAACGTGGTCCTCTGCTATGGCACATGGCTCAAGGAAGTGCAAAACGTACAGCCGGGAGAAATAGTGGCCATCGATTTTCAGAACAGCGAGACGTTCGTCTTTGTATGGTTTGGCCTATGGTCTATCGGCGCCAAGCCTTCTTTCATCAACTACAACCTCACCAGTGAACCACTTATCCACTGTATCAAAGTATGCAAAGCGAAACTGGTTCTCATTGACCATAATGTCACCTCAAACTTCTCGGAATCTGTAAGAACGGCATTGGAAGGCGTCAACCTGGTCACCATCACACCAACACTAGACGCGCAAATCCGTTCCACCAAGAGCGTCCGGTACCCCGATGAAATCCGCAACGAAGATGACATTAAGAACATTGCCATGCTCATCTACACTTCCGGTACTACTGGTCTTCCGAAACCAGCTATTGTTTCATGGGGCAAAACCACTGTATCCAGCAACTTTGTCGGCCGCTGGATGAAGCTGAACTCCAATGATGTCTTCTTTACGGTAAGTTGACGTGAATCCGTGGTTAGTGGAGTGTTGTATTGGTCTTGTGTCGGGAAGCAAGCAAACATGACGGGAACAACATGGGCTTATGCGCCTATGCGCCGTGTTACATTGTTATAGCCCACATCAAGATCATGCCTTACCGTTTGCCTCCTCGGTTAGACAATCATGAGTGGGACCTGTCGATTACATTGTGTCAAGATGAAAACGCTTCCTGCATACCAGTCGACCGGTCGGCAGCCAAGGATAGCGGCATAGTGAATGTTATGCAGATTTCTGACGGATAAATACACCAGGCCATGCCGCTGTATCACAGTTCGGCTGCTTTGTTAGTTTTCTTGAATGTGCTGGAAGCGGGAGCTACCGTAGCGTTGAGCCGCAAGTTTTCAACCAAGACCTTCTGGAAGGATGTGCGGGAGACAAATGCCAGTGTCATCCACTACGTGGGCGAGACATGCAGGTATCTTTTGGCCGCGCCACCGGATATTGACCCAGAAACGGGCGAGAATCTAGACAAAAAGCACCGTGTACACACAGCTTTTGGAAACGGTCTCCGCCCCGACGTATGGCGCAGGTTCAAAGATCGCTTCAACATTGACTGCATCGCCGAATGGTACGCATCAACCGAAGGCCCCTTTGCCACTTGGAACCTCTCGCGTAACGAATACACCGAGGGGGCCATGGGACGCAACGGAGCTCTGTACAATATGCTCATGTCGATGAACGTGCAAGTGGTGGAAGTCAACCCGATTGCCGATCAACCGTGGCGTCACCCCAAGACGGGTCTCTGCCGGAAGGTCAAGCCAGGGCAGCCTGGCGAACTCATGTTCAAACTGCCGGCTCAGGACATTGAGAGTAGATTCCAGGGTTACTATGGGAATGAGGGGGCGACGAGTTCCAAAATTCTAAGAAACGTGTTTAGCAAGGGGGATGCGTGGTTCCGGACAGGTGACATGGTGGTCTGGGATACGCAAGGGCGCGTGTACTTTTCGGACCGCATTGGAGACACGTTCAGGTGGAAGTCGGAGAATGTGTCGACTGCAGAGGTTAGCCAGGCTGTAGGACAACATCCTGCAGTTCACGAGGCGAATGTCTACGGCGTCGAACTTCCCCGGCACGACGGCCGCTGTGGGTGTGCTGCAGTAGTCTTTACTCCTGACATCAAGGGAGAACCGTCGGCAGAGGTCCTACAGAGCATCGCTGATCATGTCGGGGCAACCCTCCCGCGGTTTACCCGGCCCATCTTCCTAAGGGTGATTCCCAAGATGGAGGCGACGGGGACATTCAAGCAGATGAAGCATGGGCTGCGGACGCAAGGGGTCAATCCGGATAAGGTGGATAGTGGGACAGTGTATTGGCTGAAGGATGGGACGTATAAGTTGTTTGAGAGGAAGGATTGGGAGAAAATGGTGGGTGGAGGGGTAAAGTTGTGAGTGAAACTATGTGAAAGGGAAAGGGGGTGGGGGGTCATCGGTGATTGTCTCGGCGAGGGACGGCGGGGAAGGGAAAGGGGAGTAACAAAGGAAAAGGAGGGTTCTTTTGTAGAGATGTTTTGTAATATATACTGTTGTTTGTTTTGTTAGTCGGAGTGTCTCGCTTCATTAAACGGTGACGTTTGTAATGAGGTTTCGAGATTAAGGCAAGAAAGAGTGGTGATGACTGAGAAGGGAAAAGTTTTCTTGGGGTGGACTCAGGTAGTACGGAGTTCGCTTCTGGTTCTGGGGAGGTGGGACAGATGGAGTGGAGAATGTGTGAGTTTGGTGGTGGATATTTACTGTGTCCGCAAGAGGAAAGAAGTTGTGAGAGTACCTTCCCGAAGTTGGCATGTTTAGATTCTTGGCTTGGTCAGAATCCTTGATTGGGAGATAACCGGATGTGGGTCCGGACAAGTTTATAAGAATGTCACTCGGGGCTACTTGCTTTGATTTACAAATTTTGTTCCTTTTTCTCAAGGCCCCCATCACATTCATTGCCTTGGACATTCGTTTCATTCCTTCTTCGTCACTCTCTAACACACACACACAATAGATACATACACCATGAAACTCCTCCCTCTCCTCCTGCCTCTCCTCCCACATCTCCCCACCGTTTTCTCCCAATGCGACTCCGGCATCACCACCCTCCTCTGCTATGACTACCCCGGGGCTATTATTCAAGACATCGACATTGATGACGTCCGCACCATTGCGTGGTATCTCCGCTGGTACAGTCATACCGAGGGGAATCCGCGTTTCTGGACCATGTACAATGTTCACAACGAGACGACACCCAAGCCGTTGAATTCGACTTTGCCGGTGTCGGTGCCAGTTCCGGGGGCGACTAATGGGACAGGGACTGGAAGTGCTACCTGGGGGAATTCCACAGGAGTTGCGGGGCTGACTGGCACGGGGGTTTTTAGCACCAGTGCCACGGGCTTGGCTAACTTCACTGCTTCTTCCTTCAATAGCACTGGAGCCCCCTTTGCCTTTTCCAACGGCACCAACTCCGGTGCTGCTCCCACAGCTGTGTCTGCTGTGTCAGTCTCGCTTCCCACGGGCACCTCGCCCTCTGTCCCTATCCTCAACCAGACTTTTGCTGCTCCTCTGTCCACCCTCTCCATCGCGAGCACCGACGCTGTCTCCGACGACGATGTCTGCATGGAATGGACCGTCATAACCCGCGGCACCACGATGCTACTGGCCCGGCTCCCCTCAGCACATAACGCCTCGATGCTCTATGACGACATTGCCTACTCTCTTGACGGTATTACGGGGTCCTGGGGCTCGTGGCAGCCGCGGCCCATTGACGATGAAACAAAGGTGTTGATTGACTGTCGGAACGCCGGGGGGCAGATCCCCGTAATTGTCAATGGAACAAGGGAAGAATATCATAGTGAAGAGTTCCGGAAAGCCGGGTGGGCGATGGAGGGGATTTTGCTGAAGTTGGTGCATACGGCGAGTGAGGAAGGGGTGGAAGCGATAAAGAGATTTGGTTTGGGGTCAAGGATTTGAGAGGATGTGTTAGTGGTTAGGTCAATTATAGGGTTGGGGTTTGTAGGGCGTGATTGAGAAGGTGTCGAATAGTAGTGGGGAATGAATTGTGATATTTGAGATTGAATGGAGTTTGAGTTCGGGAATGCCAGCAATAAAAGACAGACAGATTTGGTACAATAATATGGATTCACCCAAATAGTTTTATCTCTCTATCTTGGTATCAAATGGTTACATGTTGCATTGTTGTAAATGCAGAATCATTGCTTACCATGACTGCACCTCGGTGAAGTTGCTTACTCAGATCGGCGAACTTGAAATGATTACCTTTTATTGATAGGCTTGGAAGGGTGTGCATCTAAAACTGATGTTGAACTGGGATTGCGGAGAATAGAGAAAATCTCGGCGCTGGAGATGATGGTAGTGGTTTTGGATAGAATTGGAGTGAGTGCTATGGGACGAACCAAGACACAAAAAAGTAAAGTTGTTAATCTGTTGTGTATAAGTCTTGTATGTGGCAAGTTTAAAGGTATATAGCTCTGTATGAGAAATGATATTCATCAGTTATCGTCAATAATAACATACATTCGATGGTTCTTTCCTTCTGTTGCCATAAATCAATCTGTCCATTGGCTCGATGGACTACTTTCCTCTTCTGTGCTCTTCTTTCCCTATCCTCTCCTTCTCCTGCTCCCGATCTCACACCGCCAATAATAAGCCAGCAAGCAAGCAGGCAAGGAAGCATGGTACATGTACATATTTATTTCGAGGTAACAGCCAAATCAATGCCATGTCCCATGTCCTATCCAGCAATCCGTCAAGCCCTTTTGCCCCTCTCTCCCTTCAAAACATCTGCGTGATACGAGCGTGACATTGTGGCGGGTCAAGGACAAAAAAGCACACTTTGTTCCTTCGTCCCGATACATTATATTAATGATTACTTTTCCTCTGTTCACCTCCGCCATTCGTCAACATTGTCTATCCAAAGCTTAATCATTTCTCAGGCAAACAAGCAACCAACAACGCTGACAAAGACCCTCAACTACCATATCCCAACTAACACTTCAACCCAATCCTCCACCGTCACACACCTACTCATCTTATCCCCCATTCTCCGATGACAACATCTCTTATCCCCTGCCGCCCAACGATGGCAACATCGTTCTTATCCCAATCCGTCCGCCTTCTTCCCCGTTGCCCCCTCTCCGTACCACCACGCCAACTTCACTCCATCAACATCGCCAAATCATCGATATTCCGCCATTTCTTGTCATTCTCTTCAAAACAAAACCAATCTCGACGGGGTTCTGAAAACAAAAAGGCCTCCTTTAATGGAAATGGAGAAACCAAGGGACAAAATATCAAGGGTTCTTCTCACCGCCCGTTGACAACCCTAACCCTTATAGCATCTGGAGGCATCGCTGCTGCGGTCTTGGGTTCCATGGTATCGGATCCCCACCAGGACAATAAACAAAATCATGATGTTAGAGAACCACTGTCACTGCCACGGTATCGTCTGTCTGAAGTTAAGCTTCACGATGAGAACTCGGAAAACCCGTGGATAACGCACAATGACAAAATTTACGACATAGCCGACTGGGTCCCGGCGCATCCCGGCGGCGATGTCATCCTTCAGGCAGCCGGAGGCCCTGTGGAGCCCTACTGGGACATCTTCACAATTCACAAGTCCCAACATGTCCTTGATATCCTCGAGGAGTATCTCATTGGCTACGTGCACACCGATGATCTCGTGGATGGAAAACTACCCTCTACGTCCATCGTCAACCCCTTCTCCCGGGACCCAAAACGGCATGCCTCTCTCAAGACTCTCACGGATACCCCCCGGAATGCCGAGACTCCCAGTGAAGCCCTCGAGGCCTCTTTTACTACTCCATCCCCTCTATTCTATGTGCGTAACCACTTCTGGGTCCCTGTTGTCACCACGCCCAAATCTCACACCCTAGCCATTGAGCTGCCAACCGGCGACACCAAAATCTACACACTCGAAGAATTACAGTCAAAGTTCCCCGCCCATACGATCACCGCCACCCTCCAATGCTCCGGGAACCGCCGCTCCCACATGACCAAAGCCACCAAGGACACCAGCGGTCTCCCATGGACCACTGGCGGCATCTCCACCGCAACCTGGACTGGCATGCGCCTCCGCGACATTCTCGAGGATGCCGGATACCCCGTGTCCTCTGTTCTCCTTGGCAAACAGGAACCTCCCGAGAATTCTCGACACGTCCACTTCTCAGCCTTAGAAGCCTACGGTGCGTCAATCCCGACGGTAACGGCCATTGACCCACGGTGTGACGTCTTGTTGGCATACTCGATGAACGGCCGGGAACTACCACGGGACCATGGGTTCCCGTTGCGGGTGGTTGTCCCGGGGCACGTCGCGGCCCGCAGCGTCAAGTGGCTGAACAAGATTACACTTTCAGACGAAGAAAGCCCCAGCCAATGGCAGCGCAAAGACTACAAGAGCTTCGGGCCCAACGTGGTCAAGCCCAATTGGTCAACGGCCCCCTCGATCCAAGAGATGCCCGTGACCTCAGCCATAACATCCACGCATCTTTTGCCACCACAATCACAATCACAATCACAACCGGCATCACCAGATAACACCAAACGCCAAGTAACTGTCAACGGTTACGCCTTCTCCGGCGGCGGCCGCGCCATCACCCGCGTCGACGTCTCCCTCGACGGCGGACAATCCTGGACCCAAGCCAACCTCCTCGACGGCGACTCGTGTCCAAACACTGCTGCGAATGTCCCCGGGCACGGGAAATCATGGGCGTGGAAACGGTGGGAGGTCACTGGGGATGTCACGTTGGCGGAGGCCGATGACCCAGAGCCGTCGACGACGAGGGGGGATTTGAGGGCAAAGGGGCGCAGAGGAGGAGGGTGGATGTGTTCGGAGGATATCGTGGTGAAGGCGACAGACGAGGCGTATAATACGCAGCCGAGAGAGCAGGATGAGATTTGGAATAAGCGGGGGAATCTGGCGACGGCGTGGCATAGAGTTCGTGCTTGTGAACGGTGTGGTGGTGGTAATGGTGTGCGGGGATGAGAATAAACAACAGTCACATGACATAGGCAGTAGAACACTCTATAATAATGACGTAGACGATTAATGATCCACACCAAGACATGCGTAACAATATGCAACTTCATGCTCTAGAGTAAAAAAAACTAAACAGATAATGGCTCTCTACTGCTCCATACCCCGCCATTTACACCTCTTCTTCCTCTTCCTCTTCCTCTTCCTCTTCCTCAGGGAAGAAGTCAAATGACCGCGGCAACGGCGCCTCACCCTCCACCGCTGCATCAGCCAACGCCGGTTCTTGCGACGTCTCCGCCTCACCCTCATCCATCGGCACGTCACGTGACGACTGGTTGGCTGCCGCCTGACTGAAGTCCAAGAGATCCTGAAGCTCGGCAATCGTGTTTCCACGGTTGGAAGGTCGGGTGTTCCTGTGGCGGATACGACGGTCTCCGGAGCCACCGGCGACAGGCGCCTTCTCAATTGTCACCTTTCTCAGAGTCTCCTCCAAAAGGTTCTTGGGCTCCTCTGGCTTGGTGTCAACCAGGAGAAGGATCCCGCCAGTCGGAGTTTTGACGGGCTTGTACCGTTCATCGGGGAGGCTGATGTACTTGAGCTGGCTGGGGAGAACACGCGACATATTCTCAATCTCAAAGCCAGCCTTCTCCCGCTTCTTGCCTTCGGTAGGAGTAGTCTCATCAGCCTTCTTCTCATCCTGAGCACCACCTTCATTTTCCTCCTTGGCTTCAGTCTTCTCCTTGTCCTCATCAACATCCATCTTGTCTTCGGCAGCAGGAGTCTTGGAAGTCAAAGTGTCAATATCCATAGACTCTATGCGTCTGGCACGCTCCTTTTTCTGAGCGCGACGCTTGGCTTGGGCTGTTGTCGACAGAACTGCAGTGGCAACCAGTGCTGGGCCTTCCTCAACCTTAACCTCCTTCTCGGGCGGGTAGTCGAACATGCTGGGACGGGCCGAGCAGTAGAACTTCAACGCTGGAGCCTCCAGATCCTGGTCAAGACCAATGATCGAGGTAGGAGAGAAGGAAAGAGACAGGAAGTGAGTAAATGGGAACCAGTACCAGTACTGCGTAAAGACAACCATACCAACGATGCCAGACATGTTGAGGTTGCCAGTCTGAGTCTGCAGATCAATTGTGCAATTGCGGCCACCGGCATCAATGATACCCAGAGCCAAGGAAGCACCGAACCGTGTCATGGCATCCTCGTGACGGACCATCACAACCTTCTTGAGAATCTTGCGAACCACCGCCACCTTGGGGTTCATCACCTCATTTTGCTGGATCATAATCGTCGCAAGGGAGATCAACGCACCCTGGCGCACGAAATCTGAAGGGTCCTTGACCATTGGCATGAGGAGTTCAATTGCATCATCTAAGCCAGTCCCAGCGCAGCTGATACCAAGCGCCATGGCAGCACCATACCGGACATGAGGGTTGTAGGACTCCGCAAGGAGCTCAACCATGCGAGGAACACTGTTAGGTTTACGGAAGAGAACAAAGCCCAGACTCATGACAGCAACACGACGCACATCGTCACTGACATCGCTGACCGCCGTGTGCAAAAGCTTGCGCACAGCTTTGTTGCTGCCAGTACCACAGTAAGCCATGGCAACCATGAGAATACCACCGTACCGGAGAGCGGGGTTAGGGTCTGCCAAGAGAGTCTCGACAAGAGCATCGGCACCCTCCTGACGGCTGAACATGATCAGGGACATACCCAAAGCCAAACCACGAACTGTCTTCTCGTGGCTAGTTTCATGGGCATATGACATCATATCCTCTAGCGCTTGCTCATTGCCAGTACCCAACATGATCAACCCCATAGCCAGACCGACCGCCTCACCATTGAGAGCAGAATCAGTGTACAGCACGCGCTTGAGATTTTCAAAAATCTCAGTGGACCCGGTAGCCATACCAGCAATACCCAGACCCAGAGCACCACCATGCAGGATAACTTCTTCGACAGCTTCGGTAAACTGAGTGTTCAGGTACTCCAGAGCTCCGGCACCGTGGTTGGAATGGATCAGACCGTAGGCATATAGAGCACCACCCTGACTGTAGATGCTGCCAGTGCTAGTGCTTTTCGGCAGGTAGGGCTCCAAAAGACGACGGGCCTGTGAGATGTTTCCGCGATGAATAACACCAAGCGCAGCAGTAGCCGTAAACTTGCTCCAGTTAACAGCCTTGCCTAGCCAGTCAAGGTTATCACGGAAGAATTTGTCATTGGTAGTGCCGTGGTTCATAAAGGCATTGCAGAAGGTCAAGGAAGTGTGAAAGATGGAGTTCCTGCTTTCCAGACTGTCCCGTATCTTGTTGAGGATGTTGATGTCAGCCTTATTATTACGGTACAGGAACTCGATATTCAGCTTGACGACCTTGCTGCCATCCAGAATATTGCGAATTTTTGCGAAAGCTTTGACGTGCTCACTGTTGGCCTCAGACTCCTCAGCCTTGGCCTCACCCTCAAGGAGACCATCATTCTCAGTAGGCTCACTCTCAGATTTGGCAGGTTTGGGTTCGGCATGGGGCAAAGCCTCAATGACCTTGCCAAGGAATTCTTGGGTACTGTTGTCATAGAGGTCGAATGCTATTTGGTAGGCGTAGGCCAAAGATGACTTGGTATCTTTCTCCACAAGCTGGCAAAGCATGAGATTTGCCTTGTTGTGGTCGTTAAGGTACACTGCACACTTGGCGATGGCGGAAAGATCGGGGTCCTCAACACTGTTGTAGGTGGCAAGGATCTCTTGGAGGAACTGTGTTCTGAAGCCACGTTCTTGAACAATATCCAGGCACATAGCCAGGGAGTAGTCAAGAAGATCCTTCACCTGCGATGCACCACCGTTGCCATCACCCAGGGCCTTGGAGATAACGTGAGGGAAGAGGTCAAGACGCTTGGCCTCAATAATCATACCGAGAACCTGGCGGTACTTGTGCTGCTCCATGCAAAGATGGAACAGCTCAAGCACTCTCGATTCCAACAGCTTAAGTGATATGGCATCAAGTTCAGATTCAACTGTAAAAGAGTCCTCGGGGTTCGCCCGGGACAGGAGTGACTTGGAAGGCATATTCTGAGCGGAAAAAGGCGTGGTCGGAGATGTCAGAGCGGCCTCGGTAGTGATGGTACTGGTAGGCTTCTCAGTCTGCTTATGCAACCTCCGGTACTCGAGGTTGCAGTAAGCGACCCATTGATCCACAGACTGAGAGATAATGGTCTCCTCGTATTCGGTAGGGTTGGTCATATCAAAACGCTTTCCGGCCGCAAGTGAGAAAATCAAAGATTGCTGGTAGGCCTGGAGGTGGTAGTAGACCTTGGAGAGGACCAAGGCAACAAGACCACGATCTGGGAATCTGACATCCTCGTAGATGGTTTCACTAGATAGTCGCAAATTCTGTTAGCGTACTGATGTCATGCAAAGTCTATGTGGAGTGGAGATGGTTATGAGATGAGGGAATGTGTGGTAGTGTTGGCGGGAACATACATCTGATCAACGTAACCAGCGACCTCGGTCCACATAGTGTTCATATCGGTATCGAGGACATCGAGAGCGAACAGCTTCAAGTGGACATCCTCATCATGGAGCAGAGCGAGGACACCCTGCGCCGATGGCTGGCTCTCCAGACCGGTAACCAGAGAATCCAATAGCGTAGACATCGTGGCAAAGGGCAGTGAATTGGTAACAAAAAGATCGTGTTTCCTTGAGCTAGCAGAGCAAACAAAAAACTGCACGAATTATAGATCTATTGACCAGAAATGGAAATGCGATAGGAACAAAACAACAAAAAGAAAATAAAAATATCGACAAAGCCTTCCCGGAAGCTTGCAATGGTGTCAGTGGATGATGAAGCGACGATGAACTTGGTAAACGCCGCGTGGTTGAGTGCAACAGAGTGGGAGTGACAATAATTTGATGCCGTGGTCAGTAACACACGTCTTCAAGCTTTGCAAGCTTGGGTCTACGTCAGGCTGAGCTTGCCTAGGTTTCTTGACCTGACGCCAGCACCTTCCAATTGGTACTGCCCACTCAAGCCTAGGGAAGCACAATTGGAGATGGTCTGTGCATAATGCTGAGTCAACTATGATGAGTAAGCGATCCTTGACAATCATGAGGGGAAGTTTGTAGAATAACAGTAGGCCAATTCCCAGATATTAACCATGTTATGTAACATTTTTAGCAGATAAACTATGCCGGAGATTGGGAAGTCAGGAAATACAAACTCTAATGAAGCATAGATTTACGCTCAGAAGATATCTGATGAGCACGTGTGTTTTTGATGATAGTGATCTTTGACTGTGGTGAGTTCATCAGACACTTCGGGGTCATGGTGTGAAACTTCTTATACCAAAGCCTTTCGCTAATTATTTGATGTCAAAGAACAGATCTACTACTGCAACAATGCCATTGGTTCTATTCACCAAGCCGAAACAAGCGGAGCTGCTACTCGTCTTCCTGGCGGCCCGGACTCTTTAGAGCCCTCTGCGGAGCTCTAGCTTCACTAGCCTGAAGTCTCATCCTTCGCCCCGCCTTTCCCCCAGCTCTTCCCTGGGGGCCCTTTGACCCTAGGTACTCAAAATACTAAAGCTTAGACTCATTGGTCCAAGCTCTATCAGGAAGAGAGCATGAGGAAGAGCATGCAACAGAAAGCTGCAGGGCTGGGGTATGTGAGCTCAATGAGTGATTGCAGGCTCACTGCAGCTGTCCTGCAGCTTTCTGGGTGGAGTCGCAGCCATTATGGCTGATAAAGTCGTATTTGTATAGACAGGATCATGGCACAAGTCAAATCCCAATCTTTAGTGGAACCATAACACATTTCGATGAGGGTTGTCGCTGCTCTTATCCCAAGCCCCAGCATAAGTGGTTTTTTTTTTCGCGCTTGCCAGATACACGCCTTTTTATAGGAATCCCAGCGTGCGACTTCGATTAAAACAGGAAGCTGCATTCTCTTTTCGGATTCATCAGCAACTGCCTCAAGTGAACGTGACTCTATGACCTCTATTGACCTAAGCTCTCAACGCTAGGTATCATCAATTGACGCTCTGCATTTTCCCCACTATCAACTCGCGCAATCATTTCTTTCATCAGTTTAGGGTTTTTTCTTTCACTTCATCAAATCCTAGTGGCGAATTGATAGCGGCGCACGTGAACTCCGTTATCATTTACAAGCATAAGATAACTGCATTTCATCATCTCTGGAACACCGCGTCGTCCAGCTGTGAGTGTTTGTGAAACCACAGCACACATCTTCTGGAATTCATCTTCCAACCTCAGTTCTTGGGCAATCACAGGCATATGTTCACGTGCAGGCGCTTCCTGCTTATCTGAAATCTCTGTGGATTGGCTGGTGTTTGCGCAAGTTGGTCTGACTGTCGAGAACAGTCTAAATTTGCAGTCCGGGATCTGAGCAACAAGCACTCTGCAGTCTGAGTACGCGACCGAACCTGTTTCCCGGCTCTGTTTGAACGCCTCTTTTGTCAAACTTTGCAATCATTGGACAATCTTGTGATCCTTTTTCTTTTTCATCTTGACGGGCACTGTACTTCCGTTGCGTGCGCGCATTTAATCCGACTCTCGACACATTTTGACATTCCAGCTGCTGCTTGACTGAATCAGGCTGCCTAACTTCGCGATTCCGAAAATAGTCGCTCACAATATTGGTTTCCTGTTGGTTACTGCTCTCCAGCAAAATTGGGGCTTTTCTTTAGTTCTTATCGTACTGCGTATCGATCTCAATTTTCCCGCGGTAGCTTGGTAAGCTTTAAAGAGCTTACTCATACTACTGTACTGCCGAGTGAATCATTTGTGTTGATTACTCGCCAACATTACGCGCCATACTATGCGATTTGAATAGCCATTGTCACACAGCCTATTCACGAAAATGGATCTCACTCGCATGCTGAATGACAGCGGCGGGGACCGTAACAATGGTAGCCGAAAACCGCCGCCGCCGCTACCAACTGCCCCACAACCTTCTGCTTCCCATGCATCACGCCCGACTAATGGCGACCCACGCGCTGCGGGTCCCGGCTATGCCTATGGTCTACCCGGCACAACAGTTACGGCAGCCCACAGCCAGCCGCCATATCACCCCGACTATGGCCCACCTCCGCATGTCGCGTCGTCGGCCACCCATGCCCAAATGGCTCCTCGAGATTATCCGCCCCGACAACCCGGCCCGTCTCAGCCCTATCCGTCGCATCAGAGTCAGCCTCAGTATGCGCCACGACAGATGCCAAGTGCAGCCAGCTACGACTCCCGTGGACCGCCCCCTCCCACCTCAGGGCCACCACCTCCAAATACCGTCTACCGAGGACCACCACATGGACATCCGGCTCCGCCAGACGGGTACTATACGCCGCCAGGAGGTCATTCTCATGGCCAATATCCTCCTGGTCCCGGCCCTCAACAACCTCAGTCACAACGTTCACCATCCGTCGGTTCCCAGCACCAACATCCTGGCCACTCATATCAGAGAGGATATTCTGGTCCCGCCTTATCAATTCCAGGCCCCGGCCAACAGCGGGCTTCATATAGTCAGACATCTCCACGGACTCCCGGGAGTTCGGGACCCCCGGGTCAACAGCATCAGCCACCACACCCATCTCAGTATGCACAGCATCAACGAAGTCAGTCTACGGTTTCTAACCAGACTCCTACGCCGACTTCTGCCCACAGTCAGCATGCCAGTTATGGGTTTCCCCAAAAAAATAGTCCTCAGATGGCGCATTCTCAAGGACCACCACCTCCGGGGCCGTATGGGCGGACAATGTCGCATCCTGCAACTCTACAGCATCTTCCGGGATCTGGGCCTGGGGGTCCGTCATCGAATGGCCTAGCAATGGACGGCCGCTCAGCGTCCTTTGTTCATTCATCAAGTCCATATGTGACGCAGGGTCCTGGACAGCCAATGGCTGCACCACCGCCATCAGCTCGGCCTCGCCGGAGATCGGGCAGTTCGCCAGGACCGCCTCCGCCTTCTGCAGCCTACTACCAACCACCGCCTCAACAGCCATCTAAACAACGGCAACAGCATCAACCGATGCAACAGCAGCAAATTCCCAGCGACATGGACCGGCAACAATTCTACGGAGCAGATCAACGTTGGTTGCATCCGCAGGCCCCAGGTCCAGGTCAAGAGCCTGAACCTTACCGCAACCACGCCCCTGGTCCACCACCCTCGCAACATCCACCGCCCATGCAGATGCAGGCACAACGCCCTCAATATCTTCCCCAGAATTTTTCTCAACCGCAACCACCAACTGCGCAACAACCTCCACCTCAAAATTCTGCTTCTGTTCAGCCGCCGCCAGCTCCACCATCGCAACACCCGTTGGCCGTCCTGCCTCGCCAACAAGGCTCCCCACACTCGAAATCCTCACCAGCGCCCCAAATTGCCAGGGATCCGCCCCAAAAATCGACACCGACTACACCCCAGCAAGACGCGACTTCACCAGGCCTTCAAGCTCAGAATCAGGGACACCAGTCTCACGTCTCGGATGTACGCCACCAGACTTCTTCAGGTTCTGAAGTTGCATCCCGAAACAATTCAACCTCAGGCTCAAACCCTCTTGATCAGCCTAGGCATTCTGGGGTCCCAGCAGATTTGATCGAAGATCTCAAAGCTGAGCTTGAACGTGGGTTAGAAGTTGAAAAAGTTGCCGCCGCTGCCGCCGCTGCCGCCACTATTGAACAGTCTACTCGACCCTTATCTGTAGTGTCAGACCATATTCCTGCTTCCAAGTCAGAGCGACCAGAAGCGCGCAAGCCGCCGTCTGCGCCTCCAGCTGGCATCCCGCTGCTGTTACCCTTGCCGGGTAATAATCTGCCCCTTCCATCTGCGGCCCCTACCGCTGGCGCTACGTCGTCACCCGCCGCCCAGCCGTCGCCTGCTGTTTCCAAATCGATAGCTGCTTCCAAAGACGCCGACAATAACATCAATACATCTCCACCTAACGGGAAGCCCCCTGCTTTAGTCAAGTCTAACCCCAGCAAAGCCAACACTCCTGTCGAAAACGCAGTCACTCCCGCCAAGCGCAAGAGTTCAGACGACACAATGATATATGTGGACTCCACCAAAAGGCGAGACCTCAAGCACACGCCTGATTGTCAGGTTACGCTGAACGGAGGGAACCCTCGCAAGATGGCTCGCGATCCTGCATCGGGCACGTCTTTGGTTACGAACAAGAAGCGCAAGGTTCGCCACACGGAGCCTCCTGTTTGGGCTCGCAAGACACCTGGTAAAGACACACCGCTAGCATATGCCAACTTTCAACTTCGCAAACCCAAGAAGTATGCAGCTCCCCCACCGGCTCCGGTCCCAGTCGCTACTGGTCGAAATAGTCCCGGTCACCGTCATTCTGCCAGCCACGGGCCTCCACCTTCGGGACCGATGCTAGCCATGATTCGGGGACAACAGTTCCTCGGGCCTTGGGAGCCGTGTTTGTCAAATGTGCGACGAATCTCCGGGATCGCTAGCGTCGTGGCAGACTTCGTCTTCACTAATGTGGTCCGTTTTCCTGATGCGTTCGGTCTCGTGCAGCATGGGATTTTGTTCGAGGTTGAGGCAAAACTAGGCACGTTGATCGACAAAGACACGAATGAGCGCGTCAATCCGCTTGTTGCGTCGGAATGTGTATTGCACGACAGTCCCCGCATTGCTTTCCGTAGTGAAATGACGGAGAATCATCATCGAGTTTACAATAAGGTTTTGAACGAGATTTGCATGCGGTCCTGTAGTGCTGGTCGTCCGGCTCGTGTTCCTGTGGTATACAAGCACCTAAGAGAGATTGATCGCTACTATGAACTGTCGAGAGGGGTCATTCAGCGGCTGCCTCCACCAGTGCAAGATTTGATTAACCAGCAGAAGTTTGCTCCCAAACTTCGGGTCACGCTTGATCAGAAGGATCCGTCCAAGGTGTTGGCCAAGATCATCAAGCTTCGGGTGGGTGACAAGTCTATCTGGTTCCCCAGCAGTCCTCTAGATTGTCGTGTCAGTATCAACCTCGAAATCAATATTCGCGAGTCACTCGAGGAACTTGGTCTTGGCACCTCTGATGGTTCTTCTCACAATATGCAGCGTGGTAAGGACCGGTTGAGTTATGCTCAGGGCCCTTATCAGATCGACCTGACTCAGGTCACAACTGTACAGGTAAATACAAACATATAATCCTTGATTAATTCAGTTACTAACTTGAAAACAGGGTTCTCGTCAGGAAAAGAAGGAGCATGAACTCGAGGTTGAACTCAACTCCAACGCCATCCTCGATCAGGGGCGTCTTGTCATGAGTAGCGGACAGCATGGTTACGAGGCCTTGATTGAGGGCTTCGTGGAGAACATTCGCATGTTAGCTCAGAATCCAAATGATATATCCCGGTGACGGTAGTTGATCCCGGGGGGTTAGTCTGGATAGTTGCTTGGAATATGCTTTGCTTATCTCTGTGTGAACCTTCGTTCGTTGTTCTGTATATTCTCCTTGTTTTTTTTTTGTGTTATTTACGTCCCTTTTGTTTTTTTTTTGGTTATGATTTTCATTCGCATTGTTAGAAGGCGGTTTGGCGCGGGGCTTTCGTGTGTTTTGTTTCAAGTTATGTTACTATCTTGTCTTGTCTTTTGTCTTTTTACTGTCTGGGCTTCCATCATGTCTGGGAAAGGCGCTCATCACGGTTCCTGGTTTTTTTAAGTGTCTACAGACTACAGAATAGAAAGCATTGTGGTCACCAAACCACTGTATGAGATGATCTCAAGTACATACATGTTATTGGTCTTGATCTTGTATCTGATTATCTTGTGCAAATGATAATATTACGTTGTATGTATTACAAAAATGAACTTTTTAGGGATATCGAACTCAATCCAGGCCGTCAAACTTGAGGATGCCGTGAGCGCCCATGGGGCCCAGCTTGCGCCTCTTGGCAGCTTCCCGTTGTTCCTCGCGTTTACTCCGCTCACCATCTGAGCCCTCGTCTGAGTTGTCAGAGTCCTCTCTCGCCCGCTTGGAACCCTTTAGCTTCTCATCATCATCACTATCATTACTGTCATCCTTTTCATCAGAGTCCTCCTCTTCATCCTCCTTCTCCTCTTCATCCTCCCCCTGCAACTCCGACAACTCCTCCCACACCTTCACAATCGTCCCCCCCGCCGAAATCAACCTCCCATAACAATCCACCCCCAACCCCACCACCGACTCCCCCTGCAAATTATCATGCGCCAACGCCATCTCCGGCACCACCCTCTTCCCCCGTAAATCAACCACCCGGATAATCCCATCGCCAAACCCACACGCAACCAGTCTCCCGAGCCCCAGCGCCTCCGGGATCTCTACCATCGAGTCGATGCTTTCGCCATCGTGCACTTTGATTTTGTGCACGGGGCGCTCGAGGTCGGCCGGGTCGAACAGCTTGACGATTCCCTGGTCGGACCCCGTGACGATGATGCCGTCCCTTTTGGAGCCTTTTTTGGCCCGGAGACCCGTAACGTAGACCATGGCGGTTAGCAGATCATCTTGTTCGCCCGAGTCGTCGATGACACCTTTGCGCATGTCGGAGATGGCCACAGTGTTCTCGCCGGCGGACACCCATTGTTTGGGGAGGCCCGAGGTGGATTCTTCGGAGGGGGGCAGCGCGGACATGGCGGTTGTGAAGTCACCGTGTGGTTGCAGGGGGTCGCAGAGGCGCTTTCCCTTGTCGATGTTCCAGACGGTTACCCACGAGGAGTCACTGACGACGACCAGCGTCGTCGGGTTGAGGACAAGGAGGCCCGATGGCTCGTCGCTGTCGCCGTCGGGTGTCTCGATGGCAAATTTGACTCGCACTTTGCCATTTTTGGGCTTGAAGCCTTTGACTAGTCTGTCACTGCCGAGCGAGAATAAGCGCTTGCCGTCTTTTTGGTAGGCCAGGGCGCGACAAGAGCCTTTGTGTCGGCGGGTGCGCCAGAGGGACTTGATGACGGGGGTGGTCTTGGGGGCCGAGGAAGCAGAGTTGGCGGAGGCAGGAGCGGGTATCTCAAGGGTTTCGACGTGGCCGGAGGCAAGGCCGATGGTCAGGAGGGGTTTCGAGGGGTGGAGGGCGAGGGTGAAGATGTCGGAGGAGGCAGGGAGGGAGCAGGTGGATTCGAACATTTTGGTGGGGAGGAAGTATTGTGTTTTTTTTTTTGAGAGAAGAATCCCATGAGGGTTGGGGGCAAAGATAGGAGTAGTGGTTATTCTACACGGTGTTACTGTAGAACAGTAGTACAATGATGGTGAAATTGACTCTGCTGTGGTGATGGTGTGGTTGCGACGCGATGGCAATGCGATGCGATGGAGGATGATATTGAAACTTTTTTGTGGAACATAAGGAAAATGTGCAGGGGTTATGATGGAGCTTGACGACAGGCACGACAGGTATCTTTAACCCTAATATGGTGTAAGTATTAGGGTATATGGAGAGCTCCGATATAAAAGGTAATATTGTAGTAACAAAGCCACTAAAGTTGTTGTGAAAGTAGATATTGATGATAGTTTTGGAAAAATCTTGTTATTAGGGTTGGATAGATTTAGGGTAGCAATGAATGGTGACGTAACGTGTGACAGGTATGCAGATGCATGTCAAGTGCACATCCCGTTCAGAGCCGCAACGGTCACTACATCTCCTCAAACACCCGATATTCTTTGACTATCAAATCCTTCCAACTACTATCTTTACCCTCACTCCAATCTTGATAAATATTATCGTCATCCAGCCCCTTCATGTAACAACCAATCACCCTGTATCGTTCACCCTAAAAAGTGGATCCTCCATCGGAGGTGGCCGACACACTGCGTCCTTGATATTCCGAATCCAGGGAAAAGCGCGCTCGGTAGATAATCCGAAGGGCTCTCCATGCATCAGGAATTGGGAGATTGCATCGAATAATGGAAATGGAAGCGAAGATCTGGGGATTGTGGGCGGGAGGAAGGGTTTTTGTTACGTTTGGAAATTGGTTAATTTGTGGGGGATTCCGAGCTTGGTGTTTAGAGGATATATTTACATTCTGTGTTGAGTGATCAATACATGTGTTTATGTGTTATTGAAGGCGTAATACAAAAAAGACAAGACAAATCACGTGACCATGACAATATGAACTGGGAGATATGTGCAGGAGAACAAATATATACCGGGACTGCTTTCACTGGCCTGGAGCCTCATTAATGGTATCGTACATATCAAACAACAAACAAACAAATCACAAAACACCAATCAACACTCATCTCTCATACCTTTTCCTCATTACTCACAGCCCGTCCACTCCCCTTTCCTCCCATCGGCTCCGGCGGCACATCGACCTCGGCAACGACCTCCTCCTCCGTCTCTTCTCTCTCCTCCGGCAATAGCAAGTTAAGGAAAGTGCAAATAATAGCCGCAACCACAAAGCCGCTCTCCATAATAATATCAATGGCGTTCAGGAACCCAGTCAAGGCATGGTTGTTCCCTGCATAGGTGAAGAAGTAAGAAAAGTAATCAGACTGCAACGTGGCGCCGTAGCCCATAGAGAGCCCCGCAGTCAGGATAAACCGGTTGCGCCGGGTGAAAGGGACTGACCGGGCAATGATTGCAATACCTGAAACGGCCACGGAGGCAAACAAAAAAGACGTCATCCCGCCCAAAACCGCCGAAGGAATCGCTACCAGCGCCGCCGCAAACTTGGCAAAGATGCCCATGATAATCAGGAAAAAGCAGCAAAAGTACCCTGCCGTCCGGTTGGCGCACCGCGTCAGCGCGATGACGCCGTTATTCTGGGCAAACGTTGTCACGGGCGTAATCATCATCAGTGCTGCGAGCACCCCATTGATCCCGTCGGCCAGGACGCCACCCTGGATGCGCGATTCGTAGGTGAGGCCGGTGACATCGAGGCGGGACACGTCGCAGGTGGCCGTGATGTCGCCGATAGCCTCGCAAGCGCAGATGATGTACACGGTCAGACACGGCAGGACCAGCGGGCCGTAGAGAGACAAGGGGAAGGTGTGCACCCAGATGAAGGACACGGTGGGCGCTGAGTCGATGCCCGAGCGGTCAAAGTAATTGCAGGCGGCGGCAATGATGCAGCCGACGAGGAGCCCGCAGATGACGGCGCACGACTTCATAATGGGCGCGCCGAACCGCTCGCACAGGATAATCGTCGCAAAAACGCTGAAGCCCAGCCCCAGGAACTCGGCGGACCCCCACGGTAGCGGATGCGGCGCTGCCGTGTTCGGACACAGAGAGTAAAAGCCGCTCTCGGGGCGATCCATGCAGCTGCCGGAGCCGCCAGCCCAGTTCTGGAAAGCAGTTTGGATCAGCGAGACGCCGATGAGGGTGACGGTGGGGCCAGTGACAATGGGGGGGAAAACTTTGAGGAGGAGGCGTGGGGGCACGAAGGCGAGGAGGACTTCGATGAGGGCACAGAGGGCGGCGGTGCCGAGTACGGCGCCGTAGGCTTTGGGGCAAGGAAGGCGGGTGCCGTCGGTGGCGAGTTGGCAGAAGCCGTTTTCGTACATTTGGGAGAAGGCGCTAGTGGAGAGGAAAATGGTAGTTGTTAGTTCTGTGATTTTTGAGGGAGTGAAGAGGAAGGAGGTTGTCAGAGTTTAAGGGCAACTACCAAGAGAAGAAAGGAATAGGGAAAACTTACCCAGAGGCCACAGGGATAATGGCAAAGGAGATGCCGACGACAGACAAGAGACCGGTCCCGAGATAATACGGCGTCCCCAAGATCTTGAAGCGGGTAATCTGAATCAACGACAGCATCCCCGACACAATCAAGGCCGTGGAAACCAGATACTGCTGCTCCTCCGTACTCAAACTAACCCCCGAGCCCCCCGCCATGATCAACGGCGGCGTAATGACACCAGCGAGCATAGCCAGCGAATGCTGCAAGCCAAGAATCACGGCGAGGACTACAGGCATGCGATCGTTGAGGCCGAAGAAGGGGGCGGATTGGGGCAGCTTGCGCATGAAGGGGAACTGGGGGCGGAAGAGGTGGGCGTAGTTGTAGTTACCGATGAGGCCATCGCGGGTGAGGAAGGCGCGTTTGGCGGAGGCGAAGAGGGAGCGGGGAGAGCGGGTGTGGCCGCGGTCGGGGGCGGGAGTGATAATGGAGGGGCTTTGGTCTTCGTCCATTTTGGGCTAAGAAGATGAAGAAGGAGGTAAGAGGAAGCGGCTGAGATTAGACGAGTATATATAAGATGTGTAATATAAACATAAAAAAAGCTTATGAGCGAGTAGTCATTGAGAGACTTGTGATATCTCGGACCTGTGCTATGTTTCCAGATTTCAAAGACACAATCCACACAAAGCAACAACTTCAATCTCTCAAAACAGGACGAAGCAGCCCTTTATAGCAAAATAAAAAAATTTCCATCTTTCCTCCCGGGTGTTGATCGATAACGTATTATCGGGCAACTCCCATGCATGCTAGATAGATACAGCCTAGATATCATTTAGCTCTTCTTCACATTCCAATAACCAATCTCACCCGATTGGGCTATCGGAGTACAGCGCGGAATGTGGATCGTTCATGGGAGTGAGGGCGCGGGTTCCTATCAGTGGGGTTGCCACCACCGAATGGGGAATTATTTATTTAGATATTTAACTTGGTCGTGGACCGATTGGGTAAAGAATCGTTTTGACGTCAAGAGAAAACACGCATTTGCTGTTCAGCTTGGAGGCTGGAGTGTTGGTGTATCAAGCGCCTATATTGAATTAATGTTACGTTTCGATCCCCGAGATCGGGCTTCTCCGTCTCTAGATATTGATTCTATATACTATACTAACTACATGATTTTGTTGATTACTTTCATCATGATTATACAAGCAATCTTTTCAATTGCTCAGCATCAAGTCCATCTCTCTTACCCAACAAGGATCCAGCTTATCAATACCAAGCACTCATCTTGATGCGGAATAAAAAAACCTACGCACAAACGCAAGATAAAGAGTTTCCTTCCGTAAGCGAGGCGAGGGCATCAGCGGGGGCTACTGAATTTTGGATTTTCTTTTCATTTCTCCATAGAAAAGTCTATAAATGTATGTGCTCGATGAAAAAAAGAAAAAAGAAATTAAACAAATTTTTACATCGGCCATCTCCACACTTTTGTCTCCCACCATCACCAAAGACATCCGTCACTCGTATTTCCTCGTACGGATACACAAATAAATATCAAATCTTCCGCGGCTCACACTCGCACTTGTTAAGTACGTAATGGAACATGGAGTCGCGTGTTACAAGATATCTCAACCCCACACAGACTAAGACAACCACATGGCACTAACCGACGACATCCAACCCAGTGGAAAATGACATAAAACAATTAGAGTATCGTGAATCTATATAGAATGCATCTGAAGAAAGATGCGTTTCTTCGTAGCATTGGGCTGTCATGTTACCAAGTCAAATACCACACTGTCTTTCAAGGTTTTCACATCTGATAACCCTAACCTTAGGCATCCTGCTTATTACTTGTCAGCTAATGCTATCAAGTAAACTCATGATAAGCATCGTCACCAGCTGCTCACTTGCTCTCTACCCTTTCCCACCACCGCTCGCCAACAATGCCCTGCTAGGCTTCTAAGCTTGCCCTTGTGGCAACTTACCTATTTTGTGTGCTAGGCCCAGGCCAAGCTGATAGCTGTTATTGTAAGGTTTACAGGCAAAAAAAAAGAAAAGCTAAATGTTTAGCAACGTAGCAGAGGAGTATGAGGATCCGTTGACAATTCCCCCATACCGGCGGGCTCCGATGCGGGCAAGTCCTTCTTCTATTGTCTTGACTAGATTGGTTGAGGAACTGTGATGAAACTGGGGTCTCCGATATTGTGATGTCTTTTTTATGATTCTGTGACAATGATTTGATGTTCGAGTGTTGTAGATATGAAATCTCTCAATCTTGTGATTCTTTTTTTCCTCTTTGAATTGGATGCTCAGCTCCTGATATTGATAACAACGCACATTATCCGCTCGAGGAACTCCCCGCTATGTTGGGAACGGTAGATATCATTCCATAACTATTGCATCATAACATCAAAACTATGCCAAAAATCACTCAACGCCATTCGCCGTAAACAATTGTAGCAAAATCTCTGTCAATGAACCCAGCATGACACCCCCCCACTACAGTTTCATCCCTAGACCCCCTCTCCTCCCCCGAGTGACCAAAGCTAACACCCAACAGACCCTCCCGACTCACCCCCCTAAAGCTCATCATGATCGCCCACCGACACTGCCTCCACCTTCTTCTTCCTCTTCACCACTTGCTCATTAACCTCCCTCAAATGTTCAAACTCTGGCCCATCCTCCCCGAGTCCCCAAGCAAAGACTCCTCCGTAACTCCCCTTATCAACGATATCCTCAAACTTGGCCTCAATGACCCCCGGCACATCAAACGACCACCAGATGCCCTCCTTGCTATCCAGATACCCGTATCCGTGACCGCCTTCTTCAAAGAATTGTCCTTGTTCAAATGCACGCTGCAGTGATGCTTCCAACTCAGCCGGAACCGCGTCATTCCACGAGAATGCCCCCGTCCTTCCCAGATCCCTGCCCGTCTCCGGATCCTCCATCAGACCGACCTTGCAACCAACCGGCTTCTCCGCATTGCACCCTTCGGTCTTGAACCACTTGATATAGAATGCAAAGCCGAGCGTCAAATTTGTCGACGGGGCCCCGCGTTTCACGTAGTTGTCGAGGGCCTCCTGGGACGCCTGGATACCAGTGTGGTGTTTGATCTCAGTATCGCGGCGGTTCATCAAATCATACGTCATAACGTTCAGAAAGTTTACACTCTCCATAATCCTCGGCATCGTCTCCCCCGTAAACCCCACCATATCCCTCTCCAACCCCGGGACCGCCGCCGTCAACAATTTCTCCCCGCCAATCGCCTTGCGGACCTCCCTCAGCAACTCCGGGTACGCCGCGACTTCCCATTCCCTATCACTATTCGGAACAACTTTGTAATCCTCGCCGTTGCCACCAGGGTATTCCCAATCGATGTCGACGCCGTCGGCCCCCGTGGCCGCGAGCATCGTGGCGACGTTGGCGGACCAGGTGGTGCGGGTGGTGGTGTTTTGGGCGGCATGGTCGAAGCCCGAGGTGTCGCCCCAGCCGCCGATGGAGATGAGGAATTTGGTCGTGGGGGGGAAGTGGCGGCGGAGAGTGGAGATGGGGGTGTGGAGGGGGTAGGATGGGGGTGGCGGGGTGTTGAAGAGGGTAGAGGGGAGGAAGGCGAGGTTGACGTGGGTAATGGGTTGGAGATCGGCGGTGGGGGGGAGAGTGGTGTGTTGGCTGGGCGGTGGGGATTGGTTAGTAAAGAGGGTGGATATGAAGGGTCATGAAAGGGGATGACTTACCCAGTGAGATACATGATGTTCATGAGCGGCGTGGCGAAGGCCCCCGGTGCGAGGCCGGCCAGAAACGCGGATGCCTTCATGTCTTCTGCTATCTTTCCTCTATATCAGTGGGTCAACGAACTTTCAGCAACGTCAAAACAAGGACAAGAAACTTTATATATTCGGCAACTCCTTTGTTCCACGAGATTGCAATATTCAGCACACAAGTCTCACACCAATACCGCGTTCACCGTCAACTTATCGTCTGATCAGTCTGTCAATCAGACGGTCTAAGTGTCCCTTCGCGGTTAGCGGGCCGTGCGTGGTGGGGCTGGGTTAGCGGTAACCCTAAACCCGGGACGGAAGGAACGGAAGAGACGGAGGGAGGCAGGAGCTTTTGGCTAAACAGAGGAAAAATCCGAGAGGTGGAGACACCATGAGGGAGGTGGAAGCGGAAGTTTAGAGAAGAATTCAGTAATCATAAATTTTTCAATCTTCAGTAGCATAATTTTTCGATGTCGATGAGATAAATTTTCATCTCGAATAAAAACATCACCCATTGATCTTATGAAGGCATTATTTGGATTATGATCTCAGGGTTCCTTTTCCGGGTCGACGCTAATGAGCTGCATAATTAGAGGCTACTCCGAAAGTCTGGCCTTAGTCCGTCAACTTGGTATCTAACACAACCATTTCCGCGGAATAACCTCAGTCATGTCGGATCGCCCAGAATGAAAGATGTCCTGACGAAACAGACACAAATTGTCGACCCAGCGGTGAAGATGTAAAGGAGACTTGACTCTTGTTTTTGTTTTGTTTCTTCCGGTGCAGCGTGACGGTGATGAGATGCAGACAGAGGCAGGGGTCGGATATGTGGGTTAGTTACAATACAGTTTGGTTTGGGGTTTATAGGCCTGTTGCGGTGTGTGAGGTGATGATAGGTCAATTCGATCTAATAACCATCGGATTATCCATCTTTGATCATCACTGATTGCTGACTTCATTATCATTGACTTCATCGACGACAATTCCCATTGATCCTGCTTCCATTTGTACCTCAACCGGTCTCTTGGACCCCCCGATTCTCATTACTAGCAATGATGGGAAACCCGAGAAAGACATAACCCTTTGAGTAAACCATACTGGAAACAACACAACCTTGGATGGATTGGCTGAAACATTTTTCTTCCAAATGACAGGCTGTTTGCAGGATGCAGGATGATAGCATCACGAGGAGAAATGCATATAAGCGAGCGAGTTAATGCTGTCAGCTTTCCTAATCCATGTCTTTTTTTTTTTTTACATGATTGCGACACCTTGGGCCTCGCTTTCTTTTTTCCTCCACTATCTATTTCGGCAGCCAAGATTCAATTATGATTCCGAACGGGTCAAGATCTTGATTCTTCCCTCACGGAACTGGGGTCGAAGAATCCCATCTCTAATCGACTGCACGGTCATCCATTTCAAGGTATCTTGCTTGATATGGTGACTTCGAGAGGAGTCCGGTCTGAATAAAGATCCGCTTGTATGGCAGGAGAAATATTGCGGATTGAGATGAAGGATTCTGGGGTGGCATTGTCTGGATTGGCTATCTTCTGGGAACGTTGAGTTGCGAGATGTTTACATGCGTCTGCAATCAAAGATTATTGGTACCAGAGAAGTGATAAGTCTAGAAAATGCAGATGCATTTTCTGATTCTCGATATTTACTTCGGACCAATTGGATGCTGACACTTACCGTCGGTGTTTGTTCCCACACACACATAAAGTCCTTTGCTTCTTCACCAATTCCGCCCAGGAAAGGTCTGTGCCGAGTCCGTGTCCTTGGGATGACGCCCCACTCCCTCCTTCTCCTCTCCATCAGTATTTGAAATTCGATTTCAGACCAGCAAATTGAACCCCGCCACGAGCAAAGAGTTTTCCTGGGGTGTGAATGGAAGAATGGTTCCGAGTGTCTGGAAATTGAGATTTTGATTTGTTATGTTCGATTTCCGGTTAAAATCTTGAGATCTACTGTGTGTGGATAGATCAGTTGACATCTTGAATCTCGGAAAGGGCTTCGATCAGCTGGCGGAGGAAAGACGACTGGGCAGAGCAAAATACAACGTTGATTGTTTTCTTGGCCGTACAATATAAATCCTAGCCCCACAACCGCCATTTCATGCATTATCTTTTTTACTTTATTTTTGTTTTCTTCCACGATCCTCGTTCGTTCGTCCTTGATCAAGAATCCGAATCTTTTTCATTCTCTTTTTCTCTTCTCCTGTCTCTGCGGTTCTTTGTCTGCTTTATCCATACTTTTGGGTTCCCGCTTTTTTTCTCCTACTCTTCTCTCGTTCTTCATTTTCTCCAAAAAGACCAACCCGAGACAAAGACGTCTGACAGAGCATAACCCCAAAGAGACTCCTTATTTCAGGAAAAAGAAAAGCCCTTGTCTGCTGAACTCTCGTTGTTCCCAGCCCAATCCAGCCGACCCAATCTACCGGAACGCGGGTCCAAAAGGATCAACGGCAAGCCATCTAATTTATTACTTTTGTCAGGCTGCTGGCTGCTTCAGCTCTCCTGTTGGTACAAGACAAAGAAAGACAAAGAGTGTTGTTGGGGACCGAGTAGTTGGGTTTTCCTGAGACATTAGATAAACACATATTCATTTATCTTTCTTTTCTTGCCATTCGTATATAATTTGTTATATTGACAGGATCACTCTCTAAACAAGAGCCCATCAAAATCTGGAGGGTCTTGTCTTGCTTTGAGACCGCGGATTCTTGGAAGCATCAAAAGAAAAGATCAGAAAACAGAAACAAAGGTATTTTTGTTAGGGGAGGGGGGCCTTGGGACATTGATATACAGTTGCATACGGACCGTTTTGATTTGCAAAAAAGACAAAGGACTGGCAAGATCTGAAAAGGCAATGCTGGTTCGCTCGTGCGGATGCTGAGGTACGACGACGGAAGACGGAGACACAACACAATATTGAAGGATTGGTTGGCTGGAGAGGAGGACTTGGTACTTGGGAGGAGATTCCAGAACACCAGTCCGTTGTTGATTCCTTTTTCTTTTGTTTAGGAGAGTGGATTTGTCACTCGTCACTCGTCACCCATTGTCTGTGTGATTGTTTTTCTCAGAGACTTATATCTTTCACTCTTGTCTTGTCTTTCTTCATATCTTTGTTTCACCAACTTCACCCACCACCTCATGCATACTAACAACACTCACATCTCTCTTCTCTTTATTGCTTTCATACAACACACATACGTACTCGGCCACAATGTCTCTTCCCCCCTCCACTGGGCCCCCCTCGGCCCAAAACTACCAGCCTGTGACAACCGCCCACTCCGTCGCATCCGCCACTCACTCTCTACTATCAATTGCTCCGTCACACTCCACACTTGCTGTCCAATGGCCGCAATCATCCGCCTCCAGCACTTTTAGCCACGACTCGTTTGCTGTCGGGTTAGAAGTGGGGAACCCATCAGACTATAACAACCGGGAGTTTGACGTGGAGACGTATGAGATGGAACTGTCATCGGTTGTGATGCGGCACGAGTTTGAGAATGGCCGACGAGTAAGTCTCCGTGATGAATTCCATTATTGATATGACAGCCACTAACCGTTGCCTCAGTTTCACAAATTCCGGCACGGCCGCTATCCTCTCCCCAACGACGATGCCGAACAAGAACGCGACGCCCTCAAGCACGCCCTTCTGCTCGAAATCACCTCTGGCCACTTATTCATCTCTCCGCTACCATCACCACCATCTCGCATCATTGACCTGGGCTGCGGTACTGGCCGCTGGGCCATTGACGTTGCCGAGGCATTCCCAGCCGCCGCAGTGCTCGGGGTTGACTTGTCACCGATTATGTCCGAATGGCTGCCGCCGAATGTTCGGTTTATGGTGGATGACATTGAAGATGAGCAGTGGTTGCACGGTGGAGGTTTCGACTTGGTGTATGTACGGCATGTGTTTGGGTTCCTGCGGAGTCCGGAGACGGTATTACGACATGCGTTCAAGGCGTTACAAGGGGGCGGTTTCATTGAGTGTGTGGAGTTCCATGGGGTCCTGGAGTGTGCTGATGGCTCAATGCCCGAGGATCACGCACCAAAGCAGATGATGGACGTCATCGGTGACGGCATGCGGCAGTTTGGCTCCGACTGGCGCGTTGCGAAGCGGTTATCCGGACTCCTCGCGGCAGCCGGGTTTGAAAACTTAGTGGAAAGGACGTACAAAGTGCCGATTGGCCGGTGGGCGAAGACACGACATCACCGGTTGCTAGGGTTGTATATGAAGGAGGTGCTGGATGCGCTGTTTGACTCGATCAAGGCAAGGGCGGTGACGAGGTTGGGGATTCCGAAGGATGAGCTGGATGAGTTGGTGGAGAGGGCGAAGGAGGGGCTAGGGGATTACCGGAAGCATGTTTGTATTAACTTGTCGTTGTTTTCAGGGCAGAAGCCGGTGGTGTAAGTGATTGAGGTTGTGTCAAAGAAACGAATAAAAATAAGGAAATTGTAGAAAAAAGATACATGCCCATTTTATTTTTTGATTTATTAACATTATACATCTACATACATGCATATATACAAAATGTACAGACCATTATCCTTTTCCTCTCTAGATCTCTTTATGTCTTCGTCTTAGAGCCCAAAGCAGTTGGCGTAAAACGTCGTCGTCGCCACCCAATCCGAGAAAACCCCCAAAACATCTAACTCATGATGCAACATATACAACAACTCCAACGCATCCCCTTCCTCATTCACCGCCTCTGCCGCATACTGATAGTAACTCCCCCCGTGGCTCCCATCACTCAGGAACCCCGAACGCTCTAGCGACCACGTGAAAATCTTCAACCCGAGTTCCTTGGCACGCAGGGCGTATTCTGACGGGACAAGCTTGCCATCTTGGGCCGCCGAGAGATATGAGAGTGGCGGGGCAATAATCGGCACCCTGTCGGCAGCATATGTGTCCAGCAGTTTGATGGCCGTCGGCAGCGTGGCGGCCGTCTCCCCGTTGCTGTCGAGGAAGACGAGATTTTGAAAGTCAGTTTCGTTGGCGAGCCAGTAGAGGATGTCCGGGTAGTAGAAGCTCTGCGGGTAGACAATGGCCGGGTCGACGCCGGCGTCGCGGTAGGTTTGAAGAATCTTGTGGGCGAAAGCTTGCTGGGTGAAGTTACCCCAGGGCATGCCGAGGTCGGGCTTTTTCAGCTCGGGGGTGTGCTTGAGGCCATAGGATTGCACAAGGGCAATGTGCTCTTTGAGGGAAAGGACGGAGGCCTGCGGGGAGAAGAGATCGGTACGCCAGCGGGGGGTCCCGTATTGGAAGTCTTGGGGGGTCACGGCGGAGGCGTTGAAGCCGTCTTGTTTGGCGGTGAGCGATTTGAATTCGGCGAGGGTGACGTCCTGCGTGCAACATTTGGCCGAAGCGGGAGAGGAACCGTTGGCAGGGGTGAAGGGTTGCTGGCACTTGACATTGAGCTCGGGAATAGTGACGATGTTGGTCGTCGTGTGCAGGTCGCAGTGCGAGTGGCGGCAGACCAGTTCCAGATCTTTGGTAAAGGCCACGTCGCACTCGAGGATGCCGGCACCCATGCCGGCGCCGGCTTCGGCTGACTCGAGAGAGTGCTCGGGGACCTGCAGGGTGCCGCCGCCACGGTGGCCGATGGACCAAGCGGACGACTTGAAGGAAGTGAGGTCGTGGGCACATTTCTCGAGGGCGGCGCGCGCGGTGGAGTTGGGGGACATACGGGAGACGAGGTAGTAGGGGCGGATTCCGAGTTGGACGTTGTGAATAGCGTTGGAGCCGATGAGGGTGGGGGGCTTGGCCGGGATGGCCGTGATGGAGGCGGTGAAGGCCAGGATGGCGGCGGCGACGGAAGACTTCATGGTTTTGGTGGGGAGGGGAAAGATGAGAGGGAAGAGGTGAAGGGTAGGGAACAAGATCAGGAAGGACAAGATGAAATTTGCAGACGGACTTGCCTTATTTATATCTCGAAAACCTACATGCAACAGGAACTTACGTGCCTACCTTTCATCTTACTCTTACTACGCAATAGACCCTTCCCGATAGCAATTACCCGATTCGTCAAATATATTGTTCATCAGTGTGGGATATTGCGGCCCTTTGGCTGCGATGGGAGCACTGGCGGAGCAACCGGTGGACTTTGAACTTTGAATTTGGTTTATCGGCCACAGTTGTGCCCACGTGCTTTTGTGTGGTTTATGTGGGGAAGAAGGGAGTGTGAACTTTGGCGTTGGTTCAAAAGGGGAGATGGGGAAGGGAAGGATGGATTTATGGTGGTATGGGAGGGCTGCAGTTGTAAAATTGGAATTGGAGTTGGAGGTTGCTTGGCTTGGCAACATAATTGATGAGATGAAGGTGCTACAGATAAGAATGTGTTGATCACCTGATCACAAATCACTTATTGATGTGTTACAGAATCTCGGCTTCCTCCCTAAAGAACCCAGGATAAACGTATAACCTTATCTCACATTTTTCCCTCTTCTTCACATTTCATATCTAACCTAAGAAACATGATTCGTCTTATTCTTCATCGTCAAGTTCCTTCTTAACAACATCCGACATTTTCATCCTCGGTCTTATTTGGCAGAAAGCAAGGGTCTAATTAGACGGCGTGGTACAATTCTGGATGCTCATTGGTTGGGAACTTTTTCTTAAAGCGGGCAGCTCGTGGGGGTGGGAATGTCACAGGAGTCTGGGGGAACGATCGGGACCTATGTATAAAGATTCAAGTTGGTAAATGTTCCAACGACCAGCCTCTTTGTTTTGCAATTTCATGATAGAGGTGAGGATTTTGGTGAAAGTATTTAGGTAAGGCCATATTCACCTGATGGTCATAGTGATGATGCTACAAACCCTAATTAGTTGATCATATAACCCTAAGTGTCATAACATTGTCAAATCATGATATGGCATACCCTTCACCTCTCTTATTAACTTCTTACAAGTCTTCTCCATTTCTCTGTCCCCGCTCCTCTATCAAACCACCGAAGACTCGGCATAACTCCCACTACTCTGAACATAACTACTCGACGAAATCCCCGTCCCTAACGAACTATCCTTCCCCACCTCCTCTCTCAACTTCTTCCCCTCCCTCATCGCCCGCCAATCAAACCACAACAACGTCACCAAAATCCCCCAAATGAAGAAGCCAAACGCACTCATCGCCTGTGCAATGCGATCCGTGTTCCCGGGATGCTTAGGGACGCCGACGGTGGCGGCGGTCTTGATGGAGCCAGCGAGCCAGAAGATAACGGTGACGAAGAGGATGGCGATGGCAAGGCGATGGTGGAAGAGGGCGGGGAGAAATTTGGGGATGATGAAGAGGTAGGCGAGGAGGAGGAGGGACCAGACGGTGGAAAAGAGCATGAAATTGGCGATATTGCTTTGCGTGTGGATGAGGGCGACCACTGGGGGTTTAGTTAGTAGGTGGGTTTCGCCATAGTGAGGTTTGTAAACATGTATGTACATATATGTACATGTGTAAATATGTGGTATATGCAGTCGTAAGCAGAGCCGTGATATACACGCAGGCTAATGTGCTCGGTATAATGTACATGTATGGTTATAGAGAACGAGGTGACTTACAACCCCATGTCAGTCCCAGCTCAACGACCAGGAATAGACAAAGCAGGCACATGAGCGCCTGCATCAAGTTGAGATCGATCATTTTGCCGGCGATTCAACTCAAGAACTTGATTAGAAAAAATGAAATAGTGCTTTTTTTTTTGTTTCTTTGGGAAAAAAGAAAATGTCGATCGTGAAGAAACTTGGAGAAATAGAAAATCTCCAAGGGCAGCACGTTGTTTTTGTTGTTTTTGTTGTAGTCGACGGAAGATAAGTCTAGAATATGATGGTAGTTTTAAGAAGAGCCAGGGCGAGATGTGATTGGCTGGGAGTCGATTGGAATGTAAACAAAAAAGCCGTTGTACCACTACCAACACGGAGTTCTCTCAAAAGTCAAAGAACGAAGAAACAATGTGTGAGAAAGAAAGAAAACCCAAAAGATGACAGGAAAATGATTTTCTTTTGTGTATGTCGCTTGTCCCAACTCAAATATCTAGTCAAAAGATGCTGGGACGAAAAGAAAATTAGATCAAGATGAAAAATGCGGCAGCCTATACCAGGGGGGTTCCGTCCTTCCGTTGCAAGCGCCGCCGGGGATGTTGTAAAACGAGCGAGATTGTTGCTTGTGTTCTTTGGGTTTGATATTGGCGATTGTCGTTGTCTAGTGTCCGGAGTAGCAGATCAATAGTGTTGGTGGTGGATAAAAAGATTAAGATGAACAACTGCTTGATTTGACCTTGCCGCCTAATATATTTAATCGGTATACCTGTGTGTATGTCACAAGATGATATATATAGATGGACCCTCGCTTGTACTCTCGGTTGTCTGATCAGTAAATCCCCCAAAGATAACCGCTACCATCACCACTTCACCACACATTAATATTCCCGTCCGCCCATCCCATACGACCATCCGATACCATTGACATCATGTCATCACTTCTCCCTTCAAGGTATCGCTCTTTTTTCTTCTGCTTTAGAGGCGTTCGCCGTGATATTTCCCATCACCACCCACAAATCCAAATGTCCTCTAGGGCTCGTTTAGTCGTATAGTGGGTGAGCCATTTAGCTGTTATCTTGGTGCCTAGCGCTAGCTTTGTGTCTAGCTTTGTTACCCATCCACAGAAAACAATTCTACATTAAAAATGGGTGCCTACGAAGCGACTTATTCCCATCAATAGTCCAACCAGTTCGCCGTCCAGAAAGCCAAGACAAATCATATGTTTTTTTGGCAGGAAAGTCGGAAGGGTTGCCCCAGATCGTCGGATAAATGCCGACTTGACAGAACCATTGACATACCACACGGTATGGCTGCGGGTTAAATGGAGCGTACAGACCATGGTTGTACCTTGTCCACAGGAATCCTTCGCGGCAATGAATTTTCTAACCGGTCAACATCATGTGATGCAGAGCCTTTTAGGGTCTCAACCCCTTTTTATTACATAAGCAAAGACAAAGACCTTGCAGATTACATATCCCATGACCCTTAGACCATGGGTTAGATGGCCACTGTTTGATATCCTGTTTCGCCTCACAACGGTTCACGGTCACCTGCCCTCTCAGCTGCATGAACGTTGTCCCCTGACATCTTGACGTCCAAGAAATGATACTGTCCAAACTAACTGGCAAAATCTGTCATCTGGACAATATATCTGCCCAAATATCTAAAATTGCCATTCGCATGGCCTGAGCTGAAGTCTTATGTTTTTGATGATTGGGGGTTTTGGTGTCTTCTGATTGGCGCATGTGGTAATACACTTGCTTCTTTGGGAAGGATAGAAATGATGTACATGAGTCCCGTCTTATGGCTTTGGGGAAATGTAATGCTGTCTTTTAACTGTTGATTTCGACGGGAATAAATAAATATATCAATGGTCAACTTATCGATGGTGCTGAAACAAGGCAAAGTGTACAATGTTACAAGTATTGGCAAAAGCCTGACACAGGAACCGGGTGTAGCCGTTGCTTGGACGAGTGTGAAAAATGCCGCTTTATGTCAATATTGTCTACTTATCATCTGGCATAATGAATAATCTACTAGACACACGTACATCTCCTGTTCAAAAGTCAACGTTGGTGATGGGGATGATGGAAATGGAGTGGCTGGATGGGCTGAGTGAAGAACCCCGCCTTCGTCCATTGACAAGACCCCATGCTCATGCTTATGCATGGCTGGCCACCCAACGACATCGAGTGACGCACTATATATATTCTGGATATATTTATATAAAAATACATATATATGCCGGCCCAATTACATATCACTACCCAACGACAGCTCAACTCCACCGTAGCATCTTGCCATGTCTGACCATAATGTCCAATGAGATGCTCTTCCCTACATCCACATGGAGCCCATATGTCCCCTCTTTTTCCTACACTTCCAGCCTAGTAAACTCCACACAAAATTTTACTCCCATAGACACCCAAAACTTGGTATTTCCTCTCTTTCCCATGTTCACGATGTCCACAAACCCAAAGCCGAACCCTTGCTTTGCCACAGGACCAGGGGACCAGGGGCCGGGGTAAGAGGGGGGGGAGGTTGTTGGAGAGAGAGAGAGATGAGGATATATAAAGGGTTGAAGGGTCCCGGGTACAGGCGGGTGTGCTTTTGTTTTTGTTTATTCTCTATACTTGATCTATCAATATATACGCATATACTTTGTCACTTTCCTTTACGTTTAACTATTCTTGAATAACTACATACACACTCAAAATGGACGCCCAGGAAATCGCCGTCGACTGCTCTCCTATCGTTGCCTCCCCCGAACGCAAAAACAGCCTCGCCTCCCACCTCGCCCAACGCCCCACCCGCGACGATCTCATCGGCAGTAAGTTTAGACTACGCTCTATCTGTCCTACTATATATGACTACAAAGACAACTAACAATCCCTTTTTACCTTTTGATCAGGACACATCCTCCCTGCCTCGAACGCCCACCCGTCGCTCCTTGCTCATCAGCAGGAGCTGGAGAGAAACATGTTGTCGAATGGCCTGCAAAAGGCCTTGATGGAGAGACCGGCGCCAGAGAAGCTGGTTGAGGAGGGTATCCTGCCCGAGGATCCCCGGAAAGCGGCTTAATATGGGCATAGAATGAGAAAAATGATGCTGTTGTTTGATTGTTTGATATTTATATTATCTGCACCGAATACTTGATATCGTGTGGACCAGAGATGTTTGGCCTTGATAGCAGAGATACCAATTGATTTTTTTTCTTGAATAACCAAGTTTGCTCTTTTGAATTTTTGAATATAATGACAAAGGACTACTTGGCAGACGATACCAACTTCAATATCCTATGACGTCAAACTAGGGTTTCACATCTAGCAAGGACCCTTATGCCCCACATTTTCTCGATCCCCTGTCCTTCACCATCCACTAATAACGATAAAGCCAGCAAAGCGCTAACACCAAAAGCTGCAACTTCACTCGTAACCGTAACCCTCAGGGTTACCAAAAGCTAACACGAACAGAACCAAGCTCATCCACATCGCAGCCGCATTGTCCTTTGCTTTTGTTTTCTCAACACGTTGGTTTTCCCAACAACACAACTACCCGCCGTCAAATCACCAATCGCCAATCGCCAAAGCGCCACTACACTCACAAAATGAAGTCTACTTTCATCTTCGCTGCCCTCGCCGCTCTGGCTTCCGCTGCCGAGTTGGGCATTGACGTTACCCAAGAGTACGTTTGCGAGAGACCTACCAAGAAGGGCGACACCATCGATGTCCACTACACCGGTACTCTGACCAACGGCAAGAAGTTCGATTCCAGTATGTGGCTCTTCATAGTTATATCCAAAATACACTGCTAACTGAATGTCAAATAGGCGTCGACCGCGGCACTCCCTTCTCCTTTACCCTCGGCGCCGGCCAAGTCATCAAGGGGTGCGTATATAAACACACTTTTACACAATACAATCAGACATACTAACACCCACCAAGTTGGGACCAGGGTCTCCTCGACATGTGCGTCGGCGACAAGCGGTAAGTCCTTCAATTAGTCTCCATTCCAGAATCATGGAATTCGGTTATCCATATCTAACACTCCCTTACAGCACCCTGACCGTCCCTCCTGAGTTTGGATATGGTAACCGCAATATGGGTCCCATCCCCGGCGGCTCCACCCTCAGTACGATAGCCCGCATGCGCCCGACAGATCAGAGACTTCGTATCTCGTCAGCTAACACAAACCAGTCTTCACCACCGAGCTCATGGGCATTCGTGGTGTCCCCAAGGAAAAGCTCGTCCCCAAGCCCTCCGCCTCCGAATCCTCGGCCACTGAGGAAGCCGCCTCTTCCGAGACATCTTCATCCTCTTCGTTGTCCACCACCCCCGAGTCCGCCGAGACCTCCGCGACCACCGAACCCAAGCAGACCACCACTATTCCCGGCGACGCCGGCAAGGCTACCGTGAGTACCACCTCCTCTCTTGTCTTTTTCCACGACCGTCAGTATCCTGACTTGGCTATTGCGGCATGAACTTTAACATTTTGGCATGGTCATTTGGCGGCCGTAGGAGACTGAGAACAAGGATGAGCTGTGAGATCTTTTTTTTTGGGATGATACCATAGTGAGCAAGCGAGCTTTTGTATTAAGAATCGGATTTATTTTGTCGAGTCATTATTCGTTACATCGTGAGTTTATATGCTCTATATATATGTAATGTACATGTCGCAATATACAGCAGATATATGCTTGTATGTATCCATCGCTAGCCAAAACACAGCTTCTTCTGCTTCAGGTCTATCGTCGCAGACCGACCTCGCTTCTTATCCGAAGACTTCCCATGCCGTGAGCCCTTACTAGCCGAGCGGTGGACACCACCAGGTTCGAGGGAAGTCTCACGAACAGCGTCGCGGATCGTCTGTCGTGAGAGACAAAGATCAATGTGCTCGTTAAATAACTTTTGGTTAGCCTTTTGCGGCAGAAGACAAATAGGGCAGTTCCAGGGCTCTTCGGCTGGCGTTTGCTCTCGAGGCTCCGGTGGTGGGGCTAATGGTTCATCCGGGATGACGGCTTTGCCTTTACCATGCTCTAGCGTTTTTGGACGCTCGAGAGGACCGAGTTCCTCTTCGGGCCACTTTTCCCATCCGTCATCGTCGGCCTCGGGGAACTTTGGCGACAGAACGCTCTCATCCCTGGGCTTCACGTTAAAGAATGCAGCAGTGTCCGGCTTCTTGGTGCTGACGAGGTTTGTGCATCGGAGACCCATGAGGCGGAGGGTCATGTTGGGGGTTTCTGATTGGAGTTTTGATAGCATGGGAACCGCATGATTATAGAGGTCGCCGGCAAGACTGAGGGGGTGTGGTGCGACGATTTGGCGGGTGAGGACTTCGTAGGTGTGGAGTTTTACTTTGAGGACGAGGGTTCGCCCTTTGACTTGGCGTTTGGTGAGATCTTTTTCGAGGGCCTCTGCCGTTGCCCTTAGTTGTTGTCGCTGTGACTCAGGATTTGACAGATCGCTAAAAGTTCTTTCGGTCCCAACGCTTTTCCGTTCATATTCTTGGGCGGGCTGTACGTTTGTCCTGCCGAGTCCCAGATAGACCCGTAGTAGAAAGTGCGCCGTCTTCTCTCCAAATAATGGCACCAGGTATCCCCTCTTCTCGTACAGATCTGAAATCTTGTGAACGCTGATTGCCCCCGCTAACTCTCTCTCGAGAACCCGGCCGATCCCGTTGACCTTGCGTGTAGGTAGATCTCCGATAAATTTCATGATGGCCTCTCTGTCTTTCGGGACCGAAAACTGGCCGTTCGGCTTGTGGACATTGGAGCAGATTTTGGCAATACGTGCATTTGCAGCGATGCCCGCCGATACCGTCACTTTAGTCCTCTCGGCTACCGCCTCGCGCATCGCCTTGACGGCATCCTCGGATCCAACATTATTTTCTTGACAATAAGCCGTAATGTTCAAATAAGCCTCGTCAATACTTGCACTTTCAAACCGCGGGTCAAAGTCGACCAAGACCTCGCGGACCTCCTCAGCCTTTGTATTATATTTCTGGAAATTGTTGGATATCAGAATCAAATGTGGACACAGTTTCTTTGCAACAAAAGACGCCATGCCGCTGCGGCAGCCAAATTTACGTGCGTGGTAATTCGCTGTCGTTAGCACGCCTTTGCCCACAGCAAACGGGACATCCTTGAGTTCGGGGCGATCCAGTTCCTCGACGGCGGCGAAAAAGGCATCGCAGTCGACGTGCACAATGTGTTGAGAGAGGTCTCTTTCGGCTTCTAGGGAGAGCAGGAGGGCATTGGCGTCGCGGGTGTGTTTGGCGAGGAGGGGCTCGGGGAGGGAGGAGGCTTTTTGTTTGAGGTGGGAAATTTTTTGGGTGAGGATTTTGTCTTTTTGTTCTTCGCGTTGGAAGAACTTGGAGCCTTTGGAGGCTTCGTAGATGATTTCGGAGATCTGCCGGGTATTAGGCGGGGTACATATGAGATAACAAATTGATGGGTTTAGCTTACCTTGGATTGGTCAAGAGCAAGACCAGCCTTGGTGGCACTTGGGCCGAGGAGGTGGTATTTTAGAGACTGGTGGTTGATGGATTGTTTGGGTTTAGCAGCGACGTCAGATGACTCCGGACGGGGGTCACCCGGAGCGTCAATATCAGTTTGCTGGCCAAGAAACTCCGAAGACTGGTCTATGTCGTGCTCAATGAAGCCTTCCTGTGCCGACATTTTTAATATTTTCAGTGAATCTTGCGGTGTTCAGGGCCAGATGGCTGACCGCGTCGTGATGTTACTGTGTGGAATCGCCAAATGATCACGAAGTCACGTGGTGACAATAGGCAGCCATGGCCTGGAGCTAAGGATTTGGTAATTAGGGTCTAACCCAGAGTTTCCTTAATAGGAACTTATATGGAGGCAAATATTTTAATGCTGACAAAGGACTGCTTCTGTAGGTTATTTACTGGTCTAAATGGTCTTTCAACATGTCATCAACATGAAGTTGAAAGCACAAAAACATCGTCAAAAGAACACAGCAGCCCAATATAAATGTGTTATGCTTCACTTGCTTCACATATATGTAGTACTTGTACATTCATGCCAATGTTATCATCCTAAAATAATTCACGATTGCCATGAGATCCAGGGGTACCAGACATGGTGTTGTCGATTTATCAATATTTGGGTGGTATATTGTACTATCTGGAAGTCTACTTCAAAGTACTTGGGGTTAGTACACTACCGGCATCTACTACAAGATGCATTCACCATCACAGCTATATCCAGTCTAAATGTATGTCTTGTCCAAAATATTGGATGTGGGCATATTGTGAGCTATATATAATAGCTTTATGATACGAGTAATCTTAGAAGTCCGGAGTCTTCAGTCAGATTTCAATTTTGAGAGTTGTAGCACAGTATTACTGCACATCTTATATAAATAGTCCATAGCTTGCATGAACAGTCTGATTGTTTAAGATACTTATCTCATACTTAATTCCGCAGCGCTTCATTGTCAAGAGATCATCATGCAGTCAACTGGTAGGCTCACTTGTCACAGCGTTCCCCTGTATGGGCTTTGTCGTCTTGGGTAATAATACGTTAGATTTATTGAAACACTGCAAATATTCAGTGAAACTAAATCAATAGCTTGGCTTCATGACTTTCTTGTAGCCTATGTGCATACATAATATACCTCAAGTACGTGATAAACTCAAAATCTCCCGACATTTGGCCCCAATAATATGCCAAGGGTATGAAATATCTCTTGGTCTATTCACCAGCCTCGACCAACACATATTCCCCCAAATATACCATCATTTTTTTTCTAAACACAAATCTGGTCTTGTCGGATTAAGTTCGATGTGATGTTTAGTCTTGGATGTTCAAGGATCCTCAAGGTTGCCGGGATTAGTGCGGCATGGGCGGCAGGGTTTTCCGGCAGGCAAATGTTTCGGTGGCGACTCGGCGAATGGAAAAGAAGAAAGGAAAATAGAGAACGGATTTCCATAGGGATTTATCATTTATTTGGGTCCAAAGACTGGTGATTGTGATGATTTTCACGGTAGTAGTGACTACTTCATTCAGTTCTCTTTTAGGTTGTAATATCTGAGTTCCAAAGGAGGTTGTTTTATTTTAGATTCTAAGATGAAGTTGTAACTTTTCTATGATTGTAACAGCACATATTGAATCAATCTGTACAGGTCTTACGTTTAGTCGTAAATATACAATACATACAGTCACGTCTTAAACAAATGACGTTAAAATAACCTTTGACGTAGCTCCGCCATTCATCCATTCAAACATCCGCATCGCAATCTCCCTTGTCTTTTCACCAGAAACCATTCCCTTTCACTCTCAAATCAAACTCCGCTCACCTCATCTCCCTCTCTCCACCGCCGCCAAACTCTATCTTGGCTACAGGGCAGGCGTGTCGTGTCATCACCCAGCCTAGCACGTCCCTAATGTTTCCCGGCAGGCCGGTAGATGCCAGATGGGGGTGTAAGTTTTTGGTTTTAGTCGTTTGCCGAGGGCAAGAATTAAACGAAGGGAGATGGCGGCTATTCCTTTGCGTTGGAGTTAGGCATTGATGAGGGGTGGGAAACGGTACCGCGGGAGATTTGACATTTCCGGCAGGCAAATGCGGTTGGGTTATGGACGCTATTAACATTGGTGTTGTTAGGGTTTATTGGAGTATATAGCAGTCGGTTTTTTGCATTCTTTTTGATTTCTAAGAGCTTTACTGGATAATAAATAGTAGGGTTTAGGGTTATAACTTAGCAGCATTTTGAATATTTGCGGACTCTTTCAAGTATGATGCGTTTTTCAAGATAGCGAGTCAAAATATCGGGACTTGGTGTCGGTATATTCCCATCATCATATACAAAACTACCGATCGCCATTATGTCACCGACACCGCATACGGGAAGCTCATGTATAATTGAGCTGTTAAGAACGGAAATGGAACAATTGTGTCATGACGGACTTGAACTTTCCGCATTTGACAACTTGGTGTAAAATCATTGGCTATCCCATACACATAAAAAAAACTCTCCTGAGGCTTGGTGTAGATACTGTGCGGTCACACGGCAGCAGCCAAGCGTTTGACTTTGGTAGTGAAATCATGGTTGAACTGGATCAAGTTTTTGAATGTTCAGCTTGACTAGACTTCTAGAAGGTACATTCGGGTGTCACTGAAATTTGGGCAACTGCCGTCTGTTTCCTTTGGACCAAACACATAAAAATTTCGACTTCTCTGCTTTTTTTTATTCTTTTTGAATTTTCTTTTGTACCCCATTATCTCCCGCGAAATATTCATCACCAACATCTAAGAATTATTGACGAAACCAACCCCACTTCCAAGACCCGATCCGGAAATCCTGTGGGGTACCCTGCCGCATCCATATAACCTACAACGATAACGACGCCAGGGGCACGTCACCATGGAGCTCCTCCCCCCACCCCGATCGCCGCCTTGCAAACCAACGAGAGCCTTCCACCTAGAATCCTCATGATTTTTATCAAAATGCAGATGCACAAAGAGTATCTGGGCGAGGAATACCGAGGTAGCCGGATCGCCGTCCCACACTGATTGATCGGGATATATTCATGTATGGGTGACGAAGGAGGGACAGTGGAGGACGACAGGTCAGCGGCACGTGGCTTGGTGTGCACTGCCCGGTAGAAAGAAGTAAAAAAAAGGCTGCCTGCGTTACAAGCGATCCCGTATGTATTATAGCGGCTGTTGGCCCCGATACCCGATACCTGATCGTGTCAGAGCTTGATTGTCTTGTCAATCATTTTGCTCGCACAACAACAATTTGTTATTTCTTCCTCACAAGTTTCTTCATTGCAGCCGATCTTGTCAAGACCCTTTCAGCAGACAGTTTGTCGTGTCCAGCCAACCTTTTGACAGCACTTGTGACAAGGATCTCGTGCAGATTGCTAGGCGCTATATATTTGATAGTCTACGCCAACGCACACACTCACACCGACAACTATAACAAAGAACGATCCCCTATTCCTATTGTTCTGCGGCCCTTAACACGCTCCACGCGCCTGTTGCCGCTCGCTACTCAGCATTAGACTTTTGTCTGCATGATACACTGCAACAGCAGAATCTGAGAACAACTGCAACAGCAGAATCTGAGAACAACCTCTCAGGTCATCAGAAAGTCAAATCTGTGGCTGGTTCCACCTTGATATTGTTCATTATTCAGTCGCTCATTGGCTCCCTTGAATCCAATTCACGATAACCTCGCGATATCTATCCACGATTCTGACTTTTGACAACTTGCAAAGCTTCTTTATTCCCTGCGCCCACACACACGAAACCAGGGAAAATTTACCTGGCAGCTCATTTGACCAGGGGCTCCCCTAGAAAATCAGGGGTTTCTACAGCTGCCGACACCCGCCTAACAATTGCAAAACGAAAAAGACCCTGTGGAAGGCCGGCCGCTTCTTCACCACGACATCACAGAAATCAAGAGGATTTGCTGTCCGGATTCTGAATATACACGTTTTCCTTGTAAAACGGCTTCCAACAGGGCCTTGCTTCTCCCCCAGCCGCTGCTGGCGTTTCTCCTTTCTTCCATTTGACACTTGTCGCTTGGTCGAAAAGTCTAGTCTGGTGACAACCAGCCTCCATCTCTTGCCTGCTACTTGAAAGAGTGAATGAGAGTCGTGGAATTTGCAGTTGGCTAACTTTATTCCTCCCTTTCTTGCCTTGGTTTCCTGATTGTTGTTTGATTTTTATTCCTCCTTTACCAACTTTCGATTCTCTAGCGACTCCGCCGCTAATTCTCAAGCTCCACGTGTGTGCGGGTGTTATCATCAATCATCTGTGTTGGTGGTTCGCTGCGCCTCTTCCTCTAGATTCTCACCGAAACTGTCTTCATTCGCTGAGACTTACTTGCGTGTGCCCCTGTGTTCGCATAAACTGCATACGCAACGCATATTCCACTGCCTTTACACTACCATAACAGCCTCCGAATACACGAGTCTCGCCTCACAAATACACTCCGTCGCTATGCATTCAATACCGATAACATTGGGCCTCGGCCTCTTGACCATTTTGGCTGCCATTACACCTGCCTCCGCTCAGACCAATGGCACTCTCCAGACCTTTACTTTTCCAGAATGCAACTCAGATACCGGTAGCCTTGGTTGGTCCAAGACCTTTTCACAGGCGCCTGACAACACATGTCTTGGCAGCTCGGCCATGTCTTTTAAGATCATTGAACCCGCCACCTGTGCCAATGGCACGCGTGCTAAAATTGCTCGCTTTGAGGGCTCACGGTGTAATCACGCTGAGGTCACTATTCCTGGGGGCTTGGTCGAGATTGCTGATTCAGACATCGGCAAGTGCTTATCAGTAAGCATTGGCAATTACACGTCGGACGAGACACATGATAGTATCAAGTCATTAGCATTTTACTGCGAAGGGCTTGACCGGAAAGATCGTGACGGTGATGGCGACATTGATGCCAACGATGCCCCGAAGGGTCCCAAGTTTGGCTCCGTGTCCGACTCGGCGTGTCCCCGTGTTGGCGCCACTTCCACCTCTGCTCCATTCTTCGACCACCCGTATCCCGACCAGTGCAGCTATATCATGGCTGACCGGAAACTCAAGGTGTACTCGACGGCCACCTGCAACAATGGCACGTCTGCTCTGTTGGCTGTATGGAGCGGTATCCGGAATTGCGCTGGGAAGCCATCGATCTTGACGAATGTCACCGACGACATAAAAAATCAATGTTTGATCTTTAACACGACGACGTCGTCTTCATATTCATTCTTTTGCAATGGGATGGATGCCACTGATAAGGCCAAGTCCACGGCGGCCGACTTGATCCGCGAGCAGGCCCGGAGTTTGACTCTTGCTTCTGCTCTTCTCGTAACCGCCGCCATCTTCTCAAGCTTATAGCGGTAGTCTGTTCCTGTTCTTTATTGTTGATACCCTTATTCTTGTCTTTTGAACTCATTCTTGAAAAGTCACCGACATGATCGTCTATAGATGATGGGTCATGTTTTTTTTATTCCTTTTCTTCTTCTCTTTGATCTTTTATTTGATCTTACCTGTTATTTTTTTGACATGTCGACCTTTTATGATACCCGCTGTCACTTTCTTGGAATTCTTTTATTCGATTTATTGTATCATCAGTTGTGGATTTGCGTTTGGTCGGATGGATTGGATGGTGTCTGCATTTGTGCAAATATGGATTTTAATGCATGATTTATGAATATATTAAGATGGTTTACCTACTGTAATTTGTGGTTTTTTTTGGGTCTGAAATGTGTTCTGAGATGTGTAGTTGTATGGGCGGAAAGAAAGTGGAATTCAATCTGTCAAGGGATGCAACATTCAAGACATGAAAAACAGACAGCAGTGCCGAATCACCCGCTATAGCCGCCTCATCTATAAGCGCGATACCTCACCTTGCTAGTCAATGTGAACTTTCATCACAACAGTCTCTTCATCGCCAACTACCCACCATCTTTTTCCTCCATGCGCTAATGTAGCCGCAATCAACAAAGCTTTTCCCCCTCATCTCATCTCGGACCACCGACTATCCATTTACTTCTGCACCTCACCTCTCTTGGCATAAGGGAAAAGGGCACAGTTGATAGGTAAGCCGGTTGTGGGTTAGTGAAATGTAGACGAGAAAAAGCAAGAGGCAAATGATGGGCTTTTAGATGATGGTTGGGAAGGTGGTGGAGGGCGCTTAATGCGCTTATTGAGGACTGGGGAGAAAAAGGTTATGAGGGTTATGTAGTTTTAACTCTAGTGCTGTGTTGGAAAAGGGACAGAAAAAGGAAGTTGATAATGGAAGTATACAAATGTCTATCTAGGTATTTAATGAACAGAATGGTGTTTGATTGTCAAAAGTGCCCAAGAAGGACAGGACTGACGAGTCTGGATCAGTGGATGGAGTATGATGCAGGAGGTTCTTCAGTAACATCAAACGTCATCTTTCTAACTATAATCGCACCGCACCTATCTGGGCCTGGGCATCAATATTCTAGATTTATCGGTTGGTGGCCGTGACATAATAAATACTTCGTTCTTTCTATCATTGGTCGTCGCGGTGGCCATGCTTTGATCTGTTCTGGACATTGAGAGATTATATATGTATGAGCCAAGAAGAACAAGGCATATATATTTAGAAGTAGATAGATACAAACACACAGTCCTCGAGTCTTTGCGTCCATGTCTCGGGCAATCAGGCTGTTGCGGACTCCGGTTTGTAATTGTTATAAGATGATTGGTCAACAGGAAAATATAGATATATGTTGTCCTTGGGACAGGGCAGGGCAGGGCAGTGATGTTTGTGGTTTGAGAAGGCAAACTTGATACCCTGCATTGTGTAGTGGTTCATATAGGAAGGAAGTGTAGTAGATAGAGAGGAGAGACCAGTGGTACAGGTATCATCAGTATCATATTATTATGAGGTAAGAAGAGGCGCAAGAAAGGCGATCAAGGCATTAGGCGGTGTATGCTAACAAGAAACTGCCAAGACGGATGTCGGCCTTGGGAATCATTGGGAGAAGTCTCAGTGGAAACTTGTAGACGGACAGTCCGCCACAATAACTATGAAACCAGCCCCAGAAAGCCACGTCAAGGCCATCATGTTGAACGTCCCAGTCCGTCACTCACTGTACCATCACCATATCGTCATTCGTAGCTACATTTACGGCCATAATCATAACCATGTTGTCGTCACTTGAGAATCCTGTGCTACTCCCGGCCAATCAGCAGCTTTTGAACTACAGCTTACGCACCACTTTGTCAATGGCGCGGGACGTCCCTGTCGATAACAGCTAAGCGCAGCCATATGTTATGTTATGCTACGCAGATACACAGATAAATATATCCAGGGAAAAGCGGACATGGAAGCTCCGTGGAAGCCCCAGGGGTCGTCTGAGTAAAGGGGTGTTTGCAGAGGATACCGTGGCAGCGGTCGTGATGAAGAGAATACCAATGGGGTAATGAAGAAGAGAATGGCTGAATGTGTGTTGTGCTATTTGGGGAAGGTAATATATGGGGGGTTGTCTGTGGAAGGGCGGGTGATGTGGTTGTTGATGTGTATAGAAAGGGGATGATGATATTTTTTAAGTAGTATTGGATTTTTGGGTGGTATATTTTTCTATATGAATTAAATTGTATGTAGATATAAATACTTATATATCGTCGAGATCAACTTTTAGAAGTGTAAGACGCAAAGTTGAAATCCATGTTACTATAGATACACCCCTCGAGTTTGCAGGGGATGCACCCTGCAGTCTTGGCAGTGGGTGTCTACGTAAGTGTGCTAGGGTGGATGTTTTGGAAGGAGGGATGGATGGAATTGGCGGGCCGTTTATGATTTAGGTTTAGTGAAGGTGTGGAGATTGGGAAGATTGAAGCGAACCAAACTTGATTGTGTGTGGATGTGGTGGATGGAGTTTTGAGTGTGGGTAGTGTGTGTATAGTGTTGTCTCTTGTATATATTAACATGCCCTCCCACTCTATCACTGAATACCCACCACGTCCATCACGACCTCATCGCTAAAAAGAATGAATAAAACAAACCTAAAACTAGCTACTATTCCTCACATACAAGTGATTTGCACTGAGCAATCGTCATCCTCCGTCCCAATTTCCACAAATCATACTATTCTGATATCCAAACCATACGCGTCCCTTTTCCTGCTGCTCCCATGATCTTCAAATGCACTACTACATAGAGATGTGGTATATACATAAAATCTAGAAAAGCGAAAAGCAAGAAGAAAAAAAAGTGACCCCAGGTCCTTTTTTTACATAAGAGTTTACATGTCGCGGATCCGAGATCTCACTTATCCTCCCTGAATAGGGAAGGTGCTAGTTGGGAGATAAACCCTATAGACACTACACAAGACTTGCGTCGTCAGCCTTTTCGTCTTCTTTCTTTGGGCTAGAGTCGGTGTATATCCAGATACCGGAAAGCATACTGCGATTCTATCTTTAACGCCCTATATTGACATAGACAGCACACAAACCATATGCACAGTTCTCAGTTGGTCCCGGGAAGACAAGTCTCTAACTAGTCATCTTTGAGACATTTCCACCCCGATGATCTTGCAGAATCTTGGTACATAAATATAGCGCAAACCCTCCACTGTTGGAGAACCAAAGCAGGCTCGATGGAAGACAAGCGCCGTAGCAAACAGCAAACAGACCCAGAGGTTTCGGACTATGGGGGAACTGCCGAACACTTGGCTGTGCATCACTCCTTTTTGTAATGAGTGTTTGGGGTTTCTGGAGTCGGACTTGGAGGCAATATGATGCTGCTTGCTGTCTTTGTATAGTTTGTCATGACATTGACATAGGTTTTCAAGCTCACATTCTGCCTTATCCTCATTATATTGTATTATATAAATCACCATCAGCCGTGTCACACAGGCACCCAAATTCTCCACCTCCCATCAGCTTGCGTGTAATTGTGGAGCGGCCTCTCTCTAAATCGCCCAAATAGGAAGGACCGGGGCCTTTACGCTTTTTTTGGGGGGGGGAGGAGGGTGACAGGATTAGTTTAACCGCAGTAAAAGCCGATCCGACTTTTGTTCATTGTCACACGCCCCCACACCCCCCCCCCCCCCCCCCCCCCCCCCCCCCCCCCCCCCCCCCGCCTCTCCATCGGCCCCGTCACTGACCACCCCACTCTAACCACCTGCATTCACCTCATTGCCACCTCCATCCGCCAACAACGCCACACCACCCTCACCCACCTCCTCCTCCACCCCCCAACCCTTCTCCTTCCCTTCACCCTCTTTGTCTTCCTCCTCCCCTCCCTCCCCACCCATCTGCCCCCGCCCACCCACATCCTCTCCTGCCTCCTCCTCTCGCTAACCCTCCACCTCGCCATCCTCTACATCCTCTGCGCCACCTACGAGCTGCACGCTCTCTCCTTTCAGACGGCCCCCGACCTTCTGCAACCCACGACACCACACCCGACAAACCGATTCTCCCGCCAAGATCTTGTCTTTTGCGTTCGTCGGGGGCCCCAGGTTCTTTCCACAGCCATCATCCGCCTGTACCCCGCGCCCGCTATCACGGGGTCGCACCGCCGCAAACATGCCCCCGGGGCCGCCGTTGTCCGGGCCTGGACGACGGAGGAAAGTGCCAGGAGACACGGATACGGCAAGTTGGTCATGAAGGCGGCGATGAAAGAGGCGAGGAATTATTGTGGGAAAGATGTGCAAGTGACAGTTTCCAGACAATATGCAAATAATCGGGGGGTCCCGTTTGGGTGGAGCAGAGAGTTGGAAGAGAAGAATGTGCAGATTGCGAGGACTGTGTTAGCAAGCGTACTGGAAGGGCTCGAGACGCCGAGGAAGAAGAGGTGAATTTGGAACCTGTAGTTTCTTGGTAATGCTGAACCATTTTGCTGATACATCACAGGTCGTCCAACTTGATCATGACGTGATATCAATATGTACAAATTCAGAGATAGATACTGTTTAAGCCTAAACGAACTAGCCGCTCAGATATCAGAAAAAACACAAATTTCCCAAACAATTCCAAACTCCATAATTATTCCCTTTTAAAACTTAGATTTGTCCTTAGTTCATACGTGGAGCCGGTATTCTAGACATGGCCTGATGCGAATATGTCTCCGGGTCAAAGCCGTACATTGTCCTTCCTTGGCGCGCAAGCGAATGCAAGATCTGACACTAGTTAGTGGGTAGGTCAGGTCAATATGATATCAGAGATTCACTTACATCAGTGACGGTAATAGTCTTTCTTTTAGCATACTCGGCTCGGAGGATAGCCTCTTGTAGAATCTAGTTCGGGTTAGTGATTTCGGGTCCCAATCTATTAGTCGGATATGACCTTACTGATGTTAATTTGCTCTTTAGAGCATCTCTAATAGTGTTGTAGATATCTCCTGATATCCGTTTCACGCCACCACGGCGAGCTAGACGTCTACAATATGTCAGTATAATCTTAATAGAAGTGGAACTTATTTATGTTCACCTAATATCGGGCTTGGCTGTGGAATAAGAGATCAATAGTCAGTCATCTTCATAACACGCAAATACATTACCTCAAACATCACAGCTTACAAATTCCATAAATCTTGTCCTTCAACACCAACCGGCGTCTCTTCGCCATTCCTTTTTGTCCCTGCCCCGGCCTTACCTTCCCTTCTCTCCTTAACGCCACCCTCGCCATAACACTCGGCACTGGCCTCGCCACAAATTCCTCCCGTGTCCTCCTCGGCAAATCAACCTCCTCTTCCTCGTCATCCTCATCATCATCCGCCTCCACTTCCTCATCTTTGTCGTCATCGTTCGCAAAACCCTGACTGGGAGGCAGTCCTCTAGACGCCCACGAAGCAATCGGCGACGGATGTTTCCAGGCAGTACTAGAGCTCATGCGGCCAGAGCGGCCGCGGCCGGCGGATGCGGGGGTTCTGGCAAGGGAGGACGGGCGGCTAGCAGGGGCTTTGGCGCGGCTGCCGGGGCCGCCGCAGGGTCCGGTGCGGATGGATTTCATAATAGATAGGTGGGATGGCAAGGGTGGGGGGATTTGGTAATGGGAGGTAGTGATGGGGTGGAGGAGCTGGAAGGTCCAATGGGACGAGACGAGATGAAACTGCGTATCAATGCGCGTGAATGTAGTTAAATGAATTGATAGAATTTTAGGTTTAAAGACCAGGAAATTGATGAATTGGCTTCTACACAAGAAAAAGGTATGCCAACTTGATATCAAAGACGTAGTTACCAAACAAGACGCGTCATTGTAAAATGACTTCAAAGCTGCGATTGATATCTCTACAACTACTCTGGGTTAGTACATTATTGAATACGTCTAGAAACTGCTGGCAAGGATTAGTTCCTTACACCAACCAACCGGATGTCGGCTATGACATGTCAGCCACTTCTGCCACATTTAAAGTGATTGCTAACAAAATAGTAACCCTAATTCTGACAACAACATCAATGTTTATTTAGTGATCCTATGAGATGGTCATGAAAGATTTCCATATTATAGTACATGATCCCATTTACTCATGTATAAGTCAACAGTAGTATCAACGTCTTTCTATGGTCTAAGGAATGCTATGTTCTAAATTGGCAATTGTTTTCAACAGTATTCACAAAATATAGGAAACTCTCGAACGTCATAGATAGACTTCTAGATTAAGGCAAGTAGTCACATATGCACTTACTGCTACACGAGTTCATAAAGCCGTTGCACGGCCACTGAGTAACGTAACATGTTTCTATTTGATTTTTTATGGTCATAACTGCTATCTACTTTGGACTTCTAATTGTGCGTATATATGAAAGGGTATATTGATTATATGAAATGAAATCTACAACTCAACATTACCAACCATCTAAAACAAACCAACCATTATACCTACTGACATCGCAAACGCTACACTAACAGCCGTATCGACCATCGACACCATTCTTGAACCCGCACTCTGAACAACACCACAGCACGTGCGGTTATAGGTAACGTTATTCATCAATGCCGCTGCCTTGAAGACTGCCCCCGAGTTGTACTCGCCGCCAATGTTGTAGAAATCAACATTGAGAACCTTGGGATTGATGCCCCACTGATTCTTACAATTTTGAGCAGCCAGACCCAAACTACCGTTGCCCCCCCAGTTATTGGTGGTGTTCAACAGGGACACAGCTGGAACTAGGACACTCGCACCGAAGAGACTGTATTGGACGTTCAGGTTGTGATTGACCAGATATAATCTGTTTTTTGTATCTTCATCCGAGAGACTCGGCGGACGATCAACAGTGCACGGGAACGACTGATCCTCGGGATCAAACGGCGTCTCCCACATTTGCGAGAATTCCTGCAGCAACCACGGATACTTGCTCTGATCAGCATTGTAATCCAGGAACATGACAACTCGCTTTCCCGCCACAATCATCTCACCCAGTGTGGGCCAGTCACTCCGTTTCATAGGAAACAATGGCGGCAGGTAAGCATATCTCGTGATGCCGGTGGACTCGATGTAACTGGCAAACAGATCAGGATGCGAGTAATTGCCGTTGCCAATGAGAATAGTCACCACGTCATACGGGTGAGCGTCAACCCAGGCTCTCACGTCGTTGAGCCAGTCTGATATCGGGCCGGCATCGAGGATATCGCACGAGGTGTGGCAAAAGTGTGGTTCCCGATCCCCCGTCTCATCGGCGTTGGTCGGCCATTGCATTTGTGCCTGCAAGAATCGCACTCCGTCATTCAGCTGCGCTGTAACATCCAACTGCTGGTTCGCAGCCGAGGACCCCTTCCGGACAAACGGCGAGTTGTGACAGCCAATTTCCGTGACGTCGGAGTATTTGCGCTTGCATAGCTCAACGTAGTTATTGCATGGTTGGGTATTCTCTGGGAGTCCGGACGACGTTGCCGTGGCGTTGCCGGCCATGGTTGTCGAGGGCTCGAGAGACCCGGTGTATGTGACGGAGCCGGTGAAGGTGGCTGTGGTGTTCCCGGTGGTGGAGTAGGTCAGGGTGATTTGCGTAGTGGGATTATCGTAGGCATCGCTGGGAATAGACGTTTGGTCGATGGTCTTGGTGCCGCGGAGAGTGGTGACAGAGGCAGACGAGGACGCAGATGTCTTCGTTGAGGATGATTTGGTGTTGGAAGTGGAGGTTGACGTGGATGTGGCCGACGTAGTGGTAGTGTCGTCAGCGGCGAGGACCGGGTCGAGGGCAAGGAGCCCGAGGAGGGTGGCGCGGGGGAGGTGCATGGCGTGAGAGGGGTTCGTGGGGAGGATTCGGAGTTTGCGAGGGAGTTGTAGTGGTCGATAGGATCTGAAGTTGAGGTTGTGCTCCGTGAGATAGACGAGAAGAGGGACGAGGGACGGGGCAAGGCCTGGTGGAAGGAGGCCGAGGACTGAGGTGGACTTGAGATGGAGTGAGTGAAGGTATACAAAATTAGCTGCGTATAATGGATATTGACTTCTCTAAAGGTAACGATATTTGCGAGGCGATCAGATCGCAGTTGGAATTGGAGTGGTGAGTGAGGTCTTGATCAGCAGACAACAGAGAGAATGACAGTACTGTTGCTGTCTGTATAGTAGCGAGCGAGTACGAGTACACATTAACGGTGATTCGTGATCTTGTTCTCCAGGCGCTGGATTAACGACTGTAACTTGTGCGGGTGCGGTACACACCTAACAATATCAGCAGAAAAAAAATATTAAAAAGAAATGCAAGTCTCGCAGAGTCTATGATAACTTGTCTTTAGCTTGTTTGTTCATCTTTCCTTTTTTCACATGCCTCTGCCTCCTAACCACAAAGAAAAAAAAAATAGACTAAAAAGAATAAAAAACCAGAACAACCAAAGTCAGGACAATGCAAACAAGAAAATAAAATTAAAAGCTTTTTATTTTTATTTGCCTTTTTGGGCTTGGCTATTGTTGAGTTAGGATGATTTTAGGTATATCAGTGGGTAGTGTTAAGCGCTGTATTATACGTAAATAAGCTTGACGGTACGAGAAATTAAGGCAAGGTCTTGTTTTAGGTGAAGAAGGCGTGGGCTATCTGCAATCAACAGCAAGCTGAATGAGGGACGATGCAATATAGGGATATCGAGGGACTGATCGTCATTTTGAAGCTTATGCTGGGAGAGGTTTGCTCCCCTTGAGATTCCAACAAATTCAAACATCAACCAGGTTGTGCCGCAGTCCAAACATCTTTAAATATTTATATATTCTTCTATATGTAAATATTTGCAAGTATTTAGGATCCCAATGTCAGAGAATGAACCATACGGTGCCACAAGACAGTTCACCACCAGACCACCAAACCATCAAAGAGCAGCAGTGCTGATCAGGGTGCACTGCCGCACTGGGCCATGCATATGGATGTGTGTGTGATGAAGTCACGGCGATGTCATGCGAAAAATCGGCAGTGAGGAACCGGGAGAAGAGGAACAGGACTCAGGGGTTGGACGGGGATGATGGAAGGTGGAAAGATGGAATATGGAAAATGGGGCGAAGGGCGAGGAGATCTGGGATGGATTTAGCGGATGTTTGGTTGTGGGTGAGATGGATGTCATGATGGGGCGGGCGGGCATGACTTGGTTTTTTTTTTTTTTTGGATCGTGGTGATGTAAATATTTGGTGGTTGTTGTTAAGATTGATGATGTGGATGGGTTAAGGAAAAAAACAAAACGAGGTCATGAAAAAAAAAAAAAAAAAAAAACCGAAAATCAAAAGGATGACGGAACATGGTGGCGTGGTGTTGTATTCACTGCCCACGGGACCGGCAGTTTGCAATGCCGCTTTTGGAAAATACAACAACAGAAGCGAAAGAAAAATAAACATCACGAGTTTGACGACCCACTGAGCATCCCCCCATTGCCCTCTACAACTACAACTGTCTCTCTCCTTCTCTGAGTCGTGTCGCAAAGTGAATCAAACTCAACAATTTAAATCTCTACACATCACCTTCCTTACATATGCAGGCCCGATAGATGTATATGTGTATCTTATCTATATATGCATGTTTAGTAAACACCCGCCACCTAACCACCTCATGTAGTGATGTTCTAGGTCACTGTGAGGTCACTGTGCAACTGCGAGATTGAGTATGTCTGTATGAGGGATATGCAATGTATGTCTTTATGTAAGTACCAACGATTTGCAGCGAGAGCTGAATGATGGGGGATCATGGGATCTTGACGGGGGACCTTGACGGTGATGTGAGGTGTCTCTCCCCGGCCTTTGATTAAGACCACCTTCGTCACAGAAAACTCTTTAGACAGCAGAATACCATTACGTAAATAGATAGGCATTTAATATTCAAGGTCTTCGCGGCTACTGAAACAAACACGATGTTCATTCATGTCTGCTTGCTTTCCGCTTGCCACCACGGGCACTAACAAGCGCCAACCACCCCCGGCCATCTCACGTCCAAGCCTCCGGTGAACCTCCCGCCGCCCATCCCTATCCCCATCCGATTAGCCGCGATTCCGTCTTGGAAGGTCAATTTTCTTTATAGTCGGACCAGACAATGTTGAATACTCCCCTGATTGGACTTTTGTAACTCTCACGATTGGATTGCGCATGTTTGCTCTGACTCCCTGGGATAAAATAGCCATAAAAAAACAAAAATGGAAAGTCATTTTTCGGTATAAGGTATACATACACATAAATAAAAATAGATTTATCGATAAATTGAAGGGGAATTCGGAGGCGAATCAAATAAGCTTGTACAGTTTTGTTACTGTGTCGAGGGGGAGAGCTTTCTTTTGTTTTTATTTTTTTTTCTACCTTGGCTCGAGACAGCTTTTGTAGTCTCAAGCTTGTGATTTGGATTCTTGACTCTTTGTTATCTGGGAACAGATCATGAGCAATTGGGAAACAATTGCAATCTTTTTTGAGTTATTGTTTCTGTTCCTTAGCTTAGTATCACAATATCTTGTTCATTCTTTTTTTTTTTTTTTTTTTTTACTTTTCAAGCATTGTCCTTCGTTTACCAATTTCTCGGTCGGCGCCCCCCAAGCACAGAAGCTAAAAGCTAAGAAAAAAAATCGTGATAATTTCCTAAAACGGCCACCACACAAACCATCACATCACGGCCCACGGCCAAGAGTCACCCTCAACTCTTGTCTTCTTTCCCTTTTCTCTCATCGTCGCTCTTTGCGACACCAACAACCCAGACAATCCATACCTTTTATACCTCCCACCACAATATATACACTCACCGACCAGCCTACCAACCCACCGCCATGGTCAGCACCTCCGGCAAGCAATTCCGCCGCACCGCCATCGCCTGCTCCTGCTGCTATGCCCTCGCCTGCATCTTCCTCATCGTCGTCCTCGCTGGCAACGTCTCCAATATCCGCGGTTCCCGCGATCTTTTTTTCTACAAACTTGAACTCGCCAACATAATCCCCGTGTCGAGTCCGAATGCCCAGTTGCTAAATTCAGTGGCCCGCAGTTTAGGTCTGCATGATTTTTATCAGGTCGGGTTGTGGAATTTCTGCGAAGGGTACAACGACGAGTAAGTTTATGACAAGACGGACGGACCTAAGAGATATGTATGTCTATACATGACTAACCAGTACACACAGAGGCATCACATACTGCTCCAATCGCAAATCTTTCTACTGGTTCGACCCCGTCGCCGTCATCATGTCCGAACTCCTCTCCGGCGCCCAAATCGCCCTCCCCATGCAACTCGTCAACGCCCTCACCCTCCTCCGTATCGCCTCCCAAGTCATGTTCGCCCTCTTCCTCATCGGCACCATCATCAACTTCCTCCTCCTCTTCCTCTCCCTGCTCCCCCTGCGTACCCGCACCTGGTCTATCCCCCTCATCGCCGTCTCCCTTCTCGCTACCCTCATGATCACCGTCGCTACCATCGTCGGGACCATCATGAGCATCACGGCCAAGTATGCCGTGCATTTGCAAAGTGAGTTGAACATCAAGGGGACTATTAGTGTAGGGATGCTCGTGGCGATGTGGATTGCTACGGTGGCGACGGCAATGGCGTTCTTTATGCATTGTGCGCTGGGCTGCTGCTTGAGGCCTCGAAGGGCACTGACGGCCGATGTCGTCGGGGCGCAGTCTGGGCCCGGGGAGCGCACGGGGATGATGGAAGATGAGACAGCGCGCCGGGAGTCCACGGGTGTCTTCCGTAGTAGCGGGTCGGGAATGGCGGTAAGCGAGAAGAGGGCCTCGGGGCTGATTAGCAGGTTCCGGGCGGGCAGGGTCAATATGGAGAAGCAGAATAGTGGGAGGGGGAGTCCGGATGGGAGCACGACGGTGGTGGGCGGGGGCGGCAGTGGTCAGAATTTGCATGCGCCGGCGGCTCCTTTGAGATAGCAGATTTGGGATAGTGCAGTTGTCGGCGCGCTGACGAGGGGTGACGGATAAGGTGGCGGTGTTGAATGTAAAGGGGTTGAAGCAGGATGTGATTGTATTGAGAAAGGATCGCGGGTGGTATCTCGGGTAAATGGGGAAAAAAGCGTTGTTGTGTGGAAATACAAACCTGGCAGTGATTGTCACGATGACCATAAGTCTCATTATATTTCGTATTTAGACCTTATATCTAATTGAAATCTGCGTCTCTCAACATCATTAGCCTCTCTCTGCCGCTCACTCAATCCATGCCAAGTCAACATCCAACCCAAACACCCTCTTTGCATTCCCCCCAAACAACTTGGCCTGATCTTCCTGACTCATTGTCGCCATATAGCACAACCTCTCCACCACCTCCTTCCACTTCACCCAACTCGCCCCATCTGCATCCACCACGCAAACCGGCCAGTCGCTTGCAAAAATCAGTCTGTCGGCCCCAAAGGCCGCGAGCAGCACCGATAGCCACGGGAACACAGCCATGAAGATGTCATTGGCCGACTGGCCGCGCAGCGACGCGGGCATCTCGGAGAAGAGGCCGGATATTTGCACGTAGGTCTTGCTGCAGAGGGACAGGCTGTATAGGGCGGTACGCCAGGATTGGAATTTCTTGTCGGCGGGGTTGACTATGTGCAGGTCGGGTTTGCCGAGGTGGTCTGGGCCGTCTGTGTTAGTATACACATGTTGGTTTTAATGTTTATATTGACTAAGGAAAGAACTTACTAATGACAAACGTGACCTTCTTGTCGTCTTCAACGCCCTCGTGCGCCTTGTTAATCATCTCCAGCGTCTCATCCAACATCCTCTTCCCCCGTCTATGATGATCCACGCCCACCTCCACGACAAACCCCCTCTCCCCCAAAACCTTCACCCCCTCAATATACCCTTCCGTCACCTGCACCCTCTTCTCCGCATCCTGCGCCAAAAACCGAAACCCCTTCACCTTCCTCCACACTGCCTCCCCCGCCCTCTCCTCCGCCAACTTCAAATACTCCTCGACAGCCTCCCGCCCACTCGGGATCGGCGCCCACGGAATTAGCCCCAGAACTTTCCCTCCGTGCTCCGGGTCCTCGACGATGGAGCGCATGTAGGTGATTTCGGAGAGGGGGCCCGCCCAGCCGGCGGGGCCGGCGGTGAGGTCGTAGGTGCGGGCGGCTTCGCAGACGATATAGCCGCAGACCCGGTCGAGGTTGAGGGTGGCGAGATTGAAGTTGGCGGGGGTGGCAAGGTTGCCGATTAGGGGAAGGTTTTCGGGGTAGCGGGACTCCTCGGTGGGGAGGTTGGCGGGAATGAGGTGGATGTGGGTGTCGATGATGGGGTACGCCATTTTGCTTTGAGTAGGTGAATGATTGGATAAGAATAAGAATAGGGTGGTGAGAAAAAAAGGTGAGCGTGTATGAAGGGATTGGTGTGTTAATGAAGTGGTATAGAGTTTGGGTTGAAATTTCAGGTTGGAAAAGGGGCGGATATATGTAGACACTGAGGGGCTCGTGTGTGACGCCAGATTGGGCAGTTGCCTTGATTAAAAGTTAGAAGTCAAAATTTTTAGAGGAAGTCCGAAATCTAACAATGTTTTAGAAGTAACGACAACTTTATCAAGCTCAACTTTAACAGTGGGTGTCTCAGTCTTATATTCCCAATCTCAATCCGACCCTCTCACTCTAACTATCGCCAAGTATATCCACCCCGCTTCCGTGCTTCTTGACTGCAGGGGTAATCCGCCAACCACATTGTTACAGGTTCCAGGGTCCTCAAATCAACATCCAACCTCTCATATTCTTATTTTGGTGATCCATTGAAGATTATCTACGCAATCTTTACTCATTCATTACAGTGTATTACAATGTTCATCTTTTGTACGAAGTCTGTAAGCGTCGCATGGTGCGTTGTGGTCAGCCGTAGGTGGGGCGGGGTTTAGGGAAGGAGCGGCTTATGTAATACAAAGCGCAAAGTGGCGGATACGCCAAAGCTCCGACAAACTATGCCCATTTTGGAAATGGCTCCTGACTTCACTTCATCAACCTGAAAGCCATAATATTCACAATCTTGATACAAAAGGCTACAAAAGGCACAGGACATCTTGATTTTCAAGTATTTTATTGGTAGTTCAGATATCTGACGTTGCTATCTAGACCACCTCCATCTATCCATCCCAACAGACCTGCATCTTCCTCTACCTTGACCAACAAGTCAAGTCGCAGGCCAAACTAAACCAAAATATAACGAACAAATTTCACTAAAGGCAGTTCCAACCGGCGTCAGCGATATCCTCAGTTCAACTGAGGACATCGTCATCGGCAACTCGGCGACTGATTTTACGGGGCAGAGAGAAAAACGTATTTTTCACAGAAGACATGGCCACTTGAGAGTAGCCTTGTCAATGGAGGCCTGAAAAGGACTTCGCCGACCACAGAGGCAGATCTGGAAGCCTGGGGATGGCGAGCCGTCTCGTCGAGGCAGGACGATGACGGGGAGAGAGTAGAGTGGTGATGGCGAGGGCCCTTTGGGGGAGCTTTTCAGTGGAGTTGACAGAGTATATGCAAAGCTCTCGTGACGCAAAAAGGAACCTGCGGCATCCTCTGTTGGCTTGTGGGGAAGAAGAAAAATCTTTGATAACAGGCTCAACAGGCAATTCTTTTGAGGAAAAAAAAGACGTGTGTTCATGACGGTCGTGAAAAGATTATGTTGTAGACAATAACAATAAACAGGAAAAGGGCAATACACATCCCAAGACGAAACTTGAGGGAAAACATCAGCATCAGACATCAGAAGCAAAAAGACAAAAAATGCCTCTATAATGTAAAGCATAAAAGCGACAAGTCATCAAATGAGCAAAAGACAAGCCATTTAAGCAGAAATGACCATACCGTGGCGGCGAGAGTAGGAGAACTCAGCCTCGTCCTCGTACGCATACTCATCTTCCGAATCAGAGCAGTCCGAGTCCATGCCGCAGCGGGCCCCCTGGCAGTCAATCTTGACGCGGTCACCAGCCCGGGTAATCCCATACCGCTCACACGAGCATGAGGACACCTCGGAATCCGGCGTCGAGTACCCCGAGACATCGGAGTCGGGCGACGACAGATCGGACCGGTACGAGACGCCCGAGGAGGCCGGCGACGACGAGTAGGCGTAGTCCTCGACGTACAGATCCTCGCAGTCGGAGTCGAATTCGTCAGCGTAGACGGCGCCCTCGATGCGGTCGACGGCGGAGTATTCGAGGATGTTCTTGGTGGCAGTGGGGTTGACGGGGCGAGGGGCGCGGATGCGGTGAGCGGAGAGGGGGCGGCCTTTGACGACATAGCGATCGGGGGAGGGGGAGGAAGAGGAAGAAGAGGACTTGTGGGAGCGGCGGCCGCGGGAGGCGTCAGACTTGGAAGAGGACTTGGAGGAGTGCTTGGACGAAGAGCTCTTGGAAGATGACGACGATGAAGACTTGGGGACATCGAGGATGTTCAGGGCGCGGCCGGTGGTGGGCTCGACAGTGGACTCAACCGAGGGGTTGTGAGAGAAGTGGTAGCCGTCGATGATATAGTAGTACCAGTAGCGCTGGCCCTTGGTGAGAGTGGAGTTCTTGAAGTTGAAAGTGCCCTTCCAGGACTTGGAGGAGGAGCCGGACAGGGAAAGGGGGAGCTGACCGGTGTAGTTGTCCCAGGAGCCGGCAAGGTGCACGGACTTGACGCCGGAGGAGACCCGGATGGAGAAGGAGAGCTGGATGGTGGACATTTTTGTTGGATGGAGAAGAGTGTCTAGCTAAAGATTCTTCTGGTGCGTTGTTGGTGGGTATTACCGAGACGGGGTTATTGTCGTGGAGACGAACGACGGTGAGTAAAAGAAAATACTGTGAGGTTGACGGGTTGGAGAACCGTGTAAACCAAAGAAATTAGACACAAAAAGACGGCCGGCGAATTCTTGTGCTGAAAGATTGAATGATTCTTTTCGAAAGAATTACCAGAATTCAACGAAAAGTGAAAAAGTAGAAAATATTGGAGCAAAGCAAGACCAAAATCGATTAAGTTTCCGTAGCGGAGTGTAGAGAAATCGTGAGTAAAATGAACCAGTCAATTTATCACGAAAAATAAGGGTTCCAGGAAACAAGGGTTTGTGTTTGTATGCGTATGGGGGAAAGAGTTTTTTGAGATGGTGATATAATAATTAGCGAAATGTAAAGAAACAGAGACCAGCCCTGGATAGTAAAGAAATTAACAAACACAAAAAAAGGGAAGGAAAACAAAAAATGATCAAGGTCTTGGAAGTCTTGAATTGCTTGGAGAAGAAAAGAAAGAAAGCAAAATGGGCAAACCAACAGCGGGGAGTCCTCTCTCTAATATACTCGACGGGAAAGTTCCCAGAGCAATGGCATCCAGCCAACAATTAACAAAAATAAAATAATGTCAAAATATAAAATATATAAAAATAAATACAGTGGATGCTTTTTTTTTTTCTTTTTTGGCTAAAATTACCAATCACCGCTACAGAATCACATCGGCTACCGACATCACAGTGGCTCGGCTAGGCTGCTTGTACCGCCTGCGTATAGTGCACAGTGGGCGCATGAGGAGGATCACGACGCAACGCAACATGGGTGCCACCTCGATCTCGTCTCCTCGACCGGATGGAACGGAGACAGTATTTTATGTTTTCTAGTCACATTACATACATACAGAGAGAGGGATGGATACATACAGCACGAGGCAGGAAATTATGGGAATGAAAAGGTGGGGAGCGGAACATCCAGTCAGAGGGCTGGGTTGCCTCGAGGGCTCTATGGGGACTGCATGATGGTAGCTACTTACTAATGACATTATGCAGGTGGTCGCCGGAGCGGTCGACCGGGGGGGGGGGGGGGGGAAGAGGCAGGAACAGGCTACGGAGGAGGAGAACGGATAAGCAGAGGTAGTCTGTGTAGCGAACATCCCCAGAGACAACACAATTGTTTGTCTTTTTTTTGTGCGTCACGGCGTGGATTTAGAAGGGGGATACAGCGTGGAGATACATATGGACTCTATGTGGTGGGATATGTGACATATAATCATCTGGCTGCCTTGGATAAGGGCAGAGGGCCGATGGATGGTGGTTATACATATTTAGTTACATAAATACAGATAATATAACCCAGAAATGCAGATGGGGATGCTAATGGGGACCACTGGGTTGGTGAGCAACGGAGGATCGTGGTGGTGCTGCAGTTGGAAGATAGGGCAGATCGCAAAAGGCATTGATATCATAGGGTATCTTTGTCTCACCGAGCAACCCGCGGTATCAACCGTGAACATGAACATTACTGGCCAATGTACGTATATATGTAAGTATATACACACCGCTATACGTTGCATCTATTGTCGAGTCAGTCCATCACTCCAGCACAGACAGCGTTCAACACAACCTCTATAACCTCCCCAAAAACACTTTCCAAATATATCCCAAGTACGTAATTTCACGGGCCTCCTCTTTTCGGCACATCATCTGCTCTCTGAATAAACACGGTCCTATATATCATCATCAACCATGATCTGTATACTCTCCTTGTCGCCCCGCCAGAACCCAACCCAGCTGTCCAGTTTCCTCTGTGCAAAGCCCAAGGTTTCCGGCGCTTACGCTAATTACATACATACCTAAATCTCATCTTTGAGCCGCCGTGTCCCGCTTTTCTCTTTGTCAGTCAGTATCTCTTGACATATATTGATTTTTTGCTCATCCGGCGTTCCTTTCCTAAGTCCCCGGTGCTGTTGTCCTCGGGCATATCCAGAGATATGCCCGAGTTTGTCTTTGTCTCTTTTCTTCCTTCATCACTCGTTTCCACTAGCAACAAAAAAACACTCACCGGGTCCCAGATACATTGATCCTCCCGCCGAGATTACCACGTTGAAAAAGTACCAGATACATCATCATTATTCCTCTTCATTATCATGAACCACCCGCCAAGGTCAACGGGCGTCTAATTATCGTCGCTGATTGGCTGGTTTACATCCCTGTCACCACGCAGGTCACGCTGTGCTGCGCTTACAGACTTATAAGATTGGGCCAATCAGAGGTGGCGGTGGCATCGATTGGGGAAATTGGCATCTTGGGATGGTGAGATGGACTTAGATATGAGGTTTTCTTTTTTTTTTGTTTCTGTCGGTGCGATAAAAGAGAGGAACAAACATTATTTGTTTCTTGGGTAAACAATAAAGAGAATTTTTGCAGGGTGAGTAACAAGTGGGTTGCCGATTTGGCACATTGATGCTGTTGACAATTCGGTGGCCATGATGTAACTGTCAACCTCTGTATACCCATAAGACTCAAAATAATCTATCAATTACATGATGTTAAACCACTACCACACAATATTACAACTTCCCAAATCCTATTCGTCATTTCTTGGTCATTCTCCCCATCAATTCGCCAATAAACACCACCCACCTCCAATCCCACCCTATACAACGCCCCCGTATACCCCTCCGCGCCGATACCTGCTCACTCCTCTCACCACTCGCCAGCCATCCCCCGGTCCAGGAATCCACACGAAGAAAAAAAAACCCACCTATCACGGCCTGCTTTCTTACCGCCCAAATGGCACCACCGTCCATCTTCGAATACCACGTTCGCTTCCCCCGTGGTTCACATATCAATATCCCCCTTGCACGAATCACAAATCACACAGTCACTCTTTATCTTATATATGTGTGTAGTTTTATATTTTCATGCCTATCACACGGCTTAACAATGAATCCACTGTGATCCACCGCTACCTCGCCCTTGGGGAAATCCCGAGAAACCGCGAGACAATGAATCCTATCTGTCTGTTCATACTTCTGCCCTTCAACTATCTCCGGCACCCGACAGAAAGATGCCGCATACATACATATGCATAGTCATTTGCCAAATATAACGAACGGTGGCCCTCGGCCATCGAAAGAGGTTGCAGAATGAAGAAAGCCATGCGGTCAGCCGGACGTACGTACCTGATAGCTAAAAAAGAAAAAATGACATGAAGAAGATAGCTGAGGGTTTTTCTGGGTGATAATGGGTGGTTCTTGTAGGATATTACGGCTTGATTGAGAGGCTAGAGGGACGGGCGAGAAGAAGTTACGTTTGTTGCCTTGCAGATGGGAATGTCACATGGGTAATGAAATGTCTTCATATTTACGGACTTGTTGAGTGTCTATTGATCTATTTATCTATTTATTCACACCGCTCGTTGATGAATGGCGCTGTTATATTATTGAGTAGTGTGAGATTCTTCAACCGGGAGTTCGTTTTGTTGGCAACCTATGATGAGGTTGTTCTTAAGCCCAGGATAGTTGAAGGGGAGAGTTTTCAGTTAGCCGCTAACGTAGCTTACTGTATGAATATATATCTTGGCTTTCACTACTGTGAGGTATAATCTTGCATTACAGCTCACATAGCACCATATAACTTCGATGAGCGCCATAGATCACACATCTGGTTGAGAATCTATAAAAGCCGAAGTCTGAGTTCAACATACTTCAAACAGTTTTCATGAATAACTGATTTCACTGATTTTCTGTAACTAAATATATATTCTTCAAGTTAAATAGCCTACTTAACAGTCGCTCTATACCTCATGGCTGTTGCCCATCTTCAAGATCTCTTATCGAACCCACCCAAGCTCTCAGTTGCAAATATATAATCAATTGGTAGCTCTTTATCGAGGCCATTAAAATGATGTTCTTTTGTTTCCTTGATGGGCTATGTGATAAGTCATGGTGATTGCCAATTACCACTAGTGTAACAGTAGGCTGCGTGTATTCTGAGTGAAGAACTGTAGCCCAAATATACGGCCAGCCCCTTACGCAGGATTGTGAGAGGTCTTTAATTACAAGCATCAAGCTAGAGTCCAGTTAGACCTGATGACATTGTATGCCATAGTTTATGTAGGTAGACTTGAGTGGTTACCATCATCACGGGTTATATCATGGCATAGACAAGCCACAAACAAGTGTCGAGAAATATGTTCTATTCTATATACGAGATTGTTATCTTTATCAGTAAAACCATAGTCATAATGACTGATAGCTGCATGTGTTTACAGCTGCAAATTTAGGACTATAGGCAGACTGTCAAATATATTGAAAGACCAATGACATTCCGCAATCTTACCCTGTTACTGAGATCCACGGGTAGGGTTATTAGAAAAGAAGGATTATTTGTAGAACATCCCTGTCATCAAGGCAGAGCCCCACTTGCTTCAATTCCACCAATCACAGACCTTGAAATATGAGCTTACCAGATAACCTTTATCAATATTTCCCAACTAGGAATGAAACTTATAAGCTCATCTGACTTGAGTGACACTCGGCTACAACTCACCTCTCCATCATTCCATATCAAAAAAAATCATTTCCGTCTACCCACCATGGCCACTGATACCTTTGACGCTGCAGGCCTCATCGCCAAAGTCGAGTCCTACGTCAAAGAATACATGTCCCATTATGACGGCTCGCACGACTACACCCACATCCGCCGCGTCGTCAACCTCGCTCACGCCCTCCACGCCCAAGAGACCATCCGGAACCCCTCCGTAATCCTTGATCTTACTCTAATCACCCTGTCTGCCTACCTGCACGATGTTGGGGACAAAAAATACCTAAAACCCGGCCAAGACGGCACAACCATGGTCCGCAACCTCTTGCTTTCCCTCAGGGCTCCCGAACCCCTCGCAACGACCGTGCAGACAATCTGCCTCAACGTTAGCTACAGCTTCGAGGTTAAAAATCGCGAGGCCGTCTTGGCGCTTGTTTGTGAAATCCCGGAGTTGGGAATTGTGCAGGATGCGGATCGGCTGGATGCGATGGGGGCGGTGGGGATTGGGAGGACGTTTTTGTTCTCGGGAGCAAGGGGGGCAGCGTTAGGGGATTCGGTGGGGCATTTTGGGGAGAAGTTGTTGAGGTTGGGAGGGATGATGAAGACGGGGGCGGGAAGGGAGATGGCGGTGGAGAGGACGGAGAGGTTGAAGGTGTTTAGGGAGTGGTGGGCGGAGGAGGCCAGGGATATGGAGTAGGTGGGAAGGGGAAAGTTGGATGGTGAGAGTGGCAGTGAGTGAGGAAGCATATATAGGAGGCAAAGGATAACTGAGATTACCTCGTTACACATATATAAGGCGTGTACACCAAGTATGAGGCAAGTCATATGCGATGTCATGAACAATGACAGATGACCGTCATCAACGACTGATGACATAATCAAACACCAAATCCCATACAAGACAAAGACATATTCATGAAATTAACAATAACAAGGCATCAGACAAAGTTCTTTTTCCTGAATATCATGTATTTAATTAAGACATCTAGAGCCTATCACAGACTACTAGAGAACCAAAGACCAGCCAGATAGAAAAGAATCAAAAAGAAAAAAGACCCCCAAGTTGCGCCATGTTCCGTATTCGTCAATCCAATGTGTGGTTGGATTTCTAAAGAACCACAATGTGCCCCCAAATCGGCCAGAGATATCAAAGAATAAAAAAAAGAAAAAAGATTAGAGCAAAGACAGACATGTAATGTGTCTAGATATAACAAAAATAAAGAAAAGAATTAGGCAAAGAGTACCCAAAAGAATAAAAAAAAAAATTAAGACCAATCAGCCTACACCCGAACCTCATCCAAATCTCCCAGCCAACCTTTCAAGAATCCAACAAAGTCATTTTCATTTCGTTTCATTTTCCGAAGCCACTTTATAGAATGTAGGCAGCAGCCGCAGCAACAACGGCAAGCGCGGCACCCGAGGCCTTGTGCGTGTTGCCGGCGGCCGGGTATGCGGTGTAGATGGGGGGAACAGCGGAGGAAGAGCCGGTGGCGGTGGGGTAGATGGAGGCGCCGGTGCCGGTAGCGAAGCCAGAGGCGGTGCTGAGGGGGAAGAATGTTAGTTGAAGGTTCTTGAAAAGAGGTAGACGGTGATTGAGGAGGAGAAAGAAGAAGGGAATGAGACATACCCGGTGAAGGCGGAGGCGACGGCGGCCAGGGACAGAATAGCGAAGGGCTGCATTTTTATATGATGATGGTGTTTGTTGTCTGTTAATTTATTGGTTGATTGATTTGTTGTGGAAAAGCGAAAAGTGAAAAGTGAAAAGCAAGATTGCCGCAAAATAGAATGATGACTATAGAAAAAAAAAAAGATAGGAGGGGGGTCTGCCAAGATGGTGGGGGCCCCCGGCCATCTTTATAGATATTGAAGGAAGGAGGAAAACTGAAGACATATGGGCCCGTGAGACCATGTTGGTGTACATTTGAAGGCTTTTCTTTTTTTCGACTGATGTACACACGAATAGATGCATAGGCATCTGTTGTCTACCATAGGAAGAATGCACAAAAGTTAGGAGGAGGATGCGTTGTTAGATGTACACCTCCCTCAGAAATAGTCACCAAACTCCCGGAAACAAAAAAAAAAAAGGCCGGAGAAGCCTCCAGAGGCTTGGGGAGGAGACAGAAGTTGAGACAAAAATGGCAGCCGTAGGGATAATTTGTTAAAGAAAAAAGAAGAAAAAAAAAAGAAACGGGCAACGTTTTCATCATGGGGCAGGGAGAGGGGTGGGATTAGTGGTGTAAGTGTCGGCGCAAGTGATGGTTGGCAATGTGATTTGTTTATGAGTCAAGATGGCAAAGGACTGCCGTCATATTCAGTGTTGATTGTGTGAATCGGAAGATATGAGTGAGTTAGTAGCTGGACTGTTGCTGGATGCGTACTTTGTGCGTTATCTCGAATGTTCGTGATAACGGCAATCGTGAAGGTATCCCACCCATCCAGGCTACAACAGAAAGGATCCGCTACCATGTAGAACCACCAAGACTTCAAGCCATCGTGAAATGTTACCTTCACCACCAATCGACCCAAAGGCCGTCCGGCGGCCCAAGTCTATCTCACTACTACATAAATTTAAATTCAAATACTACTCACAACCAATCACCTACCCGTCTAACCTAATGATGCCAATGTCCTAGCGCTGTGTAAACATCTACCTACACAAACAAGTCTGTGCCCATATCCCAGAGCCGCAAAAAATAGAGAAGAAAAAAGAGGAATAAATGTAGGATTTTCATTAACAACGGTATGTTCAATCCTCGACATGTCAAGACCAGGAGCGTCATTCCTAAAGTGGAGCTTGGGCGCAGATGGCGGAGAGGAGGGTCTTTTTTCCATTATTGTCTGTTGTCTTTGGCCTTTGGTATGCAGAAACTGGAGTCAGTGAATCAGTGAGAGGGCTGAGATTTCATGTTCCTGTTCACATGTTCAATAAGCTGTATATAGGCATCCAAGTTTACTGCCGCCACCCCGCCACCCCCGCCACACCTCAGCCACCTCTGATGCTGACCTCACCATTACAGCAAGCTAGCCACAAACCGCCACTTTCTCATTTTATTTTTTCACTCTCCCGGCCCGGTTGCCCAAAATCTGTATGTTCAATACCACAACACTGCATCTTGCATCCTGCCGAAGCGACCTGCACAATCTAGGGAGAACCACCAAACCATCAGCTCAAACTCACATCACGAACCCACTCAGGATTTAGCCCCGGAGCGCCAACTGCAATCCCCACTTCATCATCCGTCTCCTCCGTCGAAAAGCCGTGAATTTTCTGTTATTTTCCCCCCTGTCACTGCTGAGTATATAGTGACATGACCTTTGCCAAGGGTCACCCCATCACAAATCACTAGAGCCTCTATAAATTTAGTATCCAAAAATCACTTAGACGGTCTGCCACATGCGCTGGAATCGAGATCCTGACTTATTGATTTATCCAAACATGTACAAAAAAAACATTATCTCCAACCATAAGCCCAACACAGCCATTCCACCCTCCGGGTGTATTTTCTCCATTCTGAAAGCTGATCTTAGCTAAATACCTTCTAGCTTCGTGACTGCCTTCTCCTTTCGTCTTTAGAGAATTTTTTTTCTTTTTTTTTTCGCCACTCACGATTGTGGACATTGTCGTCATTCTGACCTTTTCAGCCCCTTCCACAGCCTGGATCATTGGTTGTCGTCACCTAGAGTGTGGCATCGCCTGCAGTGACGACACTTACATAGACACACATAGAAAAAGAAAGAGCAAAATAACCCGTCGGCTGCTTCCATGGCCGGGGCTCAGGCTGCATAGTAAATGACTATATGTGTGCCTATGTAGACAAGAAATATGAAAACATAATTGTATGTACTATTCATAACTACCTTTACGAATTGTTTGGGCCGAGCTGACTTTTCTCGGCCATGTACTAACCGGAAGCAGGCTTCCATTTACATGTTATCTGGTGACTTTGCAAAATCACATCATAACTTTTTCTTTCTTTGACAACTACACCGAACCCCCCAGAACCATCACGCAACAGCCGCCCACCCACTCAATCACTCACTTAACGTCACCCGCGTGAGAAATAAGAACAAACCCCTAATCGCTTCGGTCCCCACGGAATACGAGAAAAAGGACGCCTGGCGAAACAAGGGTTTAAGTGGTGCGCGGGGTCAATAAGCAACCTGGGTCACGGGCAATCCATTCACACCCATGTCATTATCTTGTTTAGCCCAGTCCAATGTCTGTCGTCATATGCGTCCACGATAGCCGCGACGATAGCCGCGACGATAACCAGGAGGGGGGGGTCCAAAAGAAGATACGTAAAGGCACTAAGAAAACGTAAAAGAAAAAAGAGAAGACTCGTAAAAATATGCTCGTGGTGATGGATATGATGTAATATGTTGGCCAAGCCTTGTTTTATTCACTTGAGAATCTCTTCCTCAAACTTGTCAACAAAGGACACAAAGCAACTGTACCTGATGCACCGCACCGCACAAATCATGGCATCCCAAAGACAAATAACTTTTATCCATCTCCACCGCTACCATCTCTTTTCTCAGTGCTCCTCGGATCCCGAACACCCTTTTCATTAATCTCAGAAACCTGCCAGCTAGCCAGTAAGTTCCTCTGGGAAAACAAGCACAGACCTCGGATGCAATCTTCATAATCTTGCTTATCGACGGTGTTGCGATGTTGCGATGGTGACTAAGTGCAGCGGCTATCTATCTCTATCTGGTCTATTGTCAAGATTGGCGGATATGACAAGTGCTTGGGTATATGATGTTGAGATGTTGAACATGCTTGCAGCTAAGTATGACTAGACTGCCAGCTCAATCCCCCCCCGGGAAACCCTTCTGGTCTCTTCTTACCCCGATACACCTAAATGATTTCGAGTCTCAGCTTGCTTAGCTCAGTTGGTTAGAGCGTCGTACTAATATTCAACCTTGGATATCAGGTAATGCGAAGGTCGCCAGTTCGACCCTGGTAGTGAGCAACGCCGAACCTTCTAGCGTTCCTTTTTTGGTTTTGTTTATTGTCTTTTTTTTATACATATATTTTTGATGACATTAGTAAGAACAAGACTCCCTGTTTATAGATTCCCCTCGCAACCGGTTTCATGATGTCATAAACATACAAAAACGTCCCAATGTACAAATATCACGTTGCCTGCTTCATGCTCAACTGCAATAATCCCACTCGTTCTATATATCCCTACGAACCATTGTAAAATAAACTTTCTTGCCTCCATCTCTTCATACATTCTTCCCAAGCTCCACCATTCCCGCATGCAAACCTTGCCCTAATACTAATTTAACCCCTCCTGGTCTTCTTAACTCACATACAAGAACGTTTACGTCATCAAGAAACCAAATCCATTCAAATCAAATCCGGGGCCCCAACTGGACTAACACCCAGAGAACCATCATCATTGAGTCTATCATCTATCATGCCAAAAAATAAAAAAAATAAACTCTATATGCAGAATGTGAAGACTGCAAATTCCTAACCAAGGAAGCCCCAAAAAGCTTCAGACAGTAGGTCATGTAAAGGCAAAAGTGCTCGGTCAAACGCGAGCCTATATAATCGACCAGATACCAAAAATAATTATAGAATCCAGATATTAATCATCAAGGACAATCGGGTTTGTCGCTGGTGTCGAGGGGACTCGACGCCCGGAAGGGTTTGGATTATATGAGGGGAGGCTATGTAACGGGCTCCGGTGAGGGGGGATCGGACCCGAAGCGACATATCGATCGACAGGTCTATGTAATGTATTAGCAAAGTGTATTCAGTATGTTAGCAGGTATTCGGTTCAAACTTACGGAAACAATCCAGGTTCATAACCTCGATCGTACTCTCTCCTTTCGTACCGATCGCCAGCCACGGCCGGCCGCACCCAGAAAGTGTTGTTTGAAGACGGCGGCGGCGGCCCGGCAGCAGCCCGCTGTCTAGTCATTATAATCTGATCACCGTCTTCAAACGACCTATGCACAGGTGGCCTTGCCCATCCGCCAACTGACAGTGGACCAAACCTGCGCCTGCCAGAAGGTCCTGGAGGGAACGCATATTCAATGCGATCCATCTCACGTTGACTTGGTGGTTCTGTCTGATGTGGGTTCGTCCAGGTACCATCATCGTGCTCGCCTGGACGAGGAGGGCGTGGTTCAAAACTGTCGGCATATTGCGAGGGTTGATGCTGAGAGGTGACAGAAGGCATACTGCTATACACTGGTCCAGACGCTGGAGCCAGAGGAGGCTGATATACCTGTGGTGGCACCTCATAGACATAGTATGGACCTCTGGGAACAGCAAGGTGATGATACCCATCATTTTGGGTAGCGTAACCTCCCGAATAGGTCCGGCGTTCCTGAACCGGCCCGGTAGGAGGGGCAGGGCGGACCGGGCCCTTGTATCGATGGATGGGGTCACTCGGTGATTGACTCAACGGCCGGGTTCTTGGAGGAGCGTCTCTAACGATGTACCCAGAGGGCCCGCCGTAACTGGAGTACTCGATCCGAGTTCGCTTGTAAGGACTAGTATCTGTTGTGTCCGCAACAGGAGCAGGAGATGACGGATGACGATGACGCGGAGGCTCGTCATGTGAGTTGTCTCGTGTGCGCTTCCCGTTATTGTTAGTACCAGGTATACGCACCACGGGCCTTACAAAGCCAGGCGCGTATTCACGTGGAGTAGCATTAAACTCCACAGATGGCACGACCAACTCTTCGATCGGCATGCCATCCGTCTGGGGGCGAATTGCTTGCACAGGCGCCAGCACTGGTGAAAGTGATGATAGATCTACCATCTCTGTCTGAGGCTGGAGAATCTTAGCAGCAGGTCGTTGTGGTTGCGGCTGTACAATCGCAACAGGTGACATAACTGCACGTTTCATGCCATGTGTAGCTGTACTAGTGGTCAGTCCAGCTGAACGACGATCATCTCTACTCTTGAGACGTTGTATCCCGGTTTCATGATAGATGGGCTGCGCTACTGGTCTTGACATAACAATGGGATCTCGTGGATCATATGACGCAGTAGCAGAAGGCACAGCAGTTTGTGGAGGTGGTGGAACCCTATTTACGACCTCTACTCGAGTAGAATTCGGGAATATCTGTGCCCTGGCTGCCATATACCTGGCATGACGCTGCTTATAGCCTTCTGAGTGTGTATAAGGCCCTCTGCATTGCAAATATCGTCGCGCATAACTTGGTAAGGCCCCATGTTGTATCTGGCCCACCGGTACACGAGCATCTGGGGGCGATATAACCAAAAACGGATCATCGCGAGTTCCGGTGTGTGGTGTGTTTGGCCGTACAATGTCCTGAGCTTTGACAGCAGATACTGGAGTCTTTGGTTGGGCGGGTTGTCTGGATATCGAGGAGCGAGGGTTTCTAGCTGGAACAAGTTCATAATCTGAATCCGAGTCATTATCTGGGGGCTCAGTTTCCTCATCTTCTCCCTCTTCAGTCGCATCATCGCTATCTTCATTATCAGAAATGATGATAACTTCGCGGAGAATTTCATCAAGATCGTCACGTCCATTTTCTTCATCGCCACGCCAACGGATAACCGTTTCAAGACAGGCCTGTTCTACAGCCTTTCTTGAAGTCCTCCAGTCTGCTTCTTTCAGTAATTCATCATAGCGTGTGTGGGTATGTCGAATGTGAGCAACTACGGCCAACTGTACCCTACGGGACAACGGGATGTTAGGATTGATCCCCACCATAGGACCATTGCGATTTGTTGCACCCTATTGCAAACTTTGCGTCAATTACTGCCGCCTTTCAAATAGCACTACGTTACTTACGAGTCTGAATGAGTGGTTGATAATTTCCTGTCTGTCTGTATTCGGTATACGGGGGAAAAGATCACGCAGAGCGGCATCTGCTTGAGCGTTAATCTCCTCCTGTGTCTGAGGCAATTCATCTACATGAGAGAGAGGGCCTGAAATTCCGAGTTGTGCCTTGGCTTCTTCAATGATGCTTTGTCTAATGTAGTAACCTTTGCGATTGGTCTGTTCTACAAGTTCCTTCCTGTATCTTTTATCCTAGTACGTGTTAGCTGTGGTTGAGGGGTCTTAATGGCATAGTATCCGTACCAATACAACAAAGACTACGGCTCCTTTCTCGCGAGAGAGTTCTTTACAAAGATTGGTGAGTTCTGGATCCCCGTACGGTAAGAACTCATAGCCGGGATCCGGCTCAGTCTTGTAAGTCTTCTACGTAACGTTAGAGGTGTGTACCATAAACAAGATGGGAGAGAATACTCACAATTAGTTCAAGTTTTTTGTCCTTCTTATCCTCATTGTCGACAATTTCAATGTATGATTTGTGCTTTAGTTTCGGGATTGCTTTCTTGGCAATTAACTCGGAGACTGCAGCTTCTTCAAGACGTTGCTTCTGTCTTCGTGATCGCGACCCAACTATCTTCTTGCCAACACGACCACCTAGTCGTGCTCGAGTGTATGGTTGAGATGATGGTGGCATAGTCAGCTCGGATCATCATAAAAGACTGGGGGATTATATGGCGTATTCTGGGTACTGAGGGTATAGGTGGGACAATCTCAGGTTTACGGTTCGGTATGAGATGACCAAAAGTTCCATAAGTAGCAACCAAATTTAAAGCTTCAATCGAACCTCACAAGGTTATTCGTAGTCTGATGGTTAAGTTAATATGACTGAGGGCTGGTGGAATGTCCATAATCCGGGCTTTAGTTTTTTTAAAAAGTTCCAGGTCCCAAGGTCTGGGTTTGTGTCTGTGTGGTCTTAACAGATTCCAAATAGAGGTCCAGAGATAGTAACAGATGCAGGACAGGATAGGTGTGAGTGTATTTATGCATCCCGCTTTAACAGTTCTCAACTAGGTACACCCGAGACTGTGGGGTATGGGAGATATTTACCATGTAGGCCGTACTTGTATCGACCATACTAACCGAACAGTCTGAGGCCCAAATTCAATAACGTTTGGGGACACTTAGGTACAAGATGTGCTGATTTCCGGTGATAGCGGGCATTGAATATCAAGGATTGTCCTCAAGTACAACCAGTGAAAACTGCGTTTGGTCCAAAGGGGTTTATCCGAGAGATATTGGCTGAAATGGTCCTGATATGAGCTGAGAATGACGGCAGACGTTTAGATCCAGATTTGGGCACCTATGGGGAATTCGGTACGACTGCTTTTCACCAAGTCACAGTATGCAGTAAGTTAGGAAACCAGTTGTATATAGACAATCATTCATACTGGTCCACCATGGCTATGTTGCATATGCCATGAGCATCAAGTCCTGTGTCGACCATGAACACGGATTGGACTATTGGACACGATGCTATGGTTTGACAAGCTTGAAATTTCACGTTGGGCTCATATGCCGCTTGGCTGAACCAGTGTATAGCAGGGTCGTTCTTGTCCAAAGATAGCAGGAAAATCAGGATCAACTAATGAATAGAAGGAATTTGATGCGATGGATAGCAACTTCTTCAGTTCTTGACGAAACCCAATCACGGTCACACAACCACATAGTTGCCACATAGTTGATTAATGGCTTGCTAACCAACTGGATCGCAATCAAAGGCGTATTGATATACTAGTCGCCACATTATCGCACAATACCAAGGCCAGAATACATGACGATCTCAGCAAGATGGATCATCAAATTTGATGCCAGATGGTGATTTTCGGAGAAAAATCCTTATGGTCTGCTGATGGACCGATGCGACTATCCAGTCACACACGTTTCGGAAGCGCAGTGCGCAGAAAATCCTCAAGGAAGTCTTGCAATAATGCATGTCCAGGGCCAGCCATATGACTGCTGCTGGCTGCTTTTTGACTTTTTTTTATCTTTTCTTGCAATGCCTAAAGTCGTAATGGAAGCACAATTTGCATAGACGAATTGATGACGGGACGACTCAGACTTTTTTTTGCGTACAAGTGGACCAGAAGAGTAATAAGAGTGAAAGGTATTTCTTGTGATCATCCAACGTCGTTGAGACGGGCCTCATCATTTGTGGGAAAACGAATGGAATATTATGGATGGTCCAGATACTAGGTGGAAACAAACAAGAGTCCGGTGAGATGACCAATGGAAGTCAAGACCGCACTTGGTGACCAGGCGTCGGAAGAGTGAGAGAATAGAGAAACTTACATGTCAAGCTTGATTATGTGTACAAAAGTAAGCGCAAGCTTATGCCGAATAATCAGATGTGAACAGCAGGTTATAGGAATTTATAGATTTAAATCCCCCAGGTAAAAGATGCACAATCAATGTTGTTCGTAGATTCGGGTTAGCTGTAGACGACGGGGTCAATTGCTGACACCCAATACTGAGGGAAGCAAATTCAGACAATCAAGTCAGTATCAAAGACAAATGCGGACCACGATAGCAGAATGCCGCGTATCGCAAGATGTAGATGAGTTAGCAATGACGAGGCGCGTAGCGCATCAATATTGTAATCATCAAACAAGTGTTGCAATATTTGTAAAGTGATGTAATCCGATGGCTCAGGTGATTCTTCTGAAGTTGAGGTTGCCTCTCGTGATCTTAGGGAAGGTCCGTGAATTTTTCACTTAGCCTCGCAAAACAGCTCAATCCAGTAGTCGCAACGAGAAGGCTTGAATCCCGTTATTGTTAGTACCAGCAGATTGTGTGTATGTATATATATGGCGATAGAGTCATGGGCCCTTGACTTGAGAGGAGTCCTGAGATTTTGAAAGGCGCCGAAGATTGGTCTCTCGGCTGCACTACGAGAATGACCTGAATATCACGAGAGAAATTTGTGACATCAATGCGACCGCGATATATCGATTGCAAATTGAGAATGCGTTGAGGGTTCTCGGGTTACAAGGGCTGGCGACAGTTAATTGAGGGTTTTGTTGGGGTTCAAAGTTCGGGTTATGCCGTGAAGAAGGAAAAAAATGAAATGGACAAAGCAGTAAGCAAGCCCAATATCACTTTTCACAAATTGGAATATAACAATATATGATGGGCAATGCGATCGTGATTTTGATGAAAGATGAAAAGTTCGATGTGAAAAGTCTGGGGTTCAACATCAACAACACCAGAGTGAACAAACATATAATCAGGTGGGTGACGTGCAGCCAATCAATCGCTGGACATGCAATGAATCTGGCGGTGATGCCCTGAAGTAGCGTAGAACTATATATATTGGAAATTTGACCACGTCGACTTGTACGAGGGCGTATCTCATTGCAGCTGCTGGTATCTCGGTAAAGCAATTGCAGTGCTTCAAAGATCCACAGCCAGAATCGCAAGATACGTTGGGAAACGCCACTGTCAACTTGGAATGGCCGCCTTGCTTTTATTGTTTTTCGGATGCGATTGGCCCGCATCTAGGCCGCTATACTCTCTTGTCTTTCTCTCACTCAAGTCAGGTCATACTGCATCGATTGGAACTCACGTTCCCACAAGTTAGGCCTTGACTGCACTCGACTGGATTGCATCCCACCTTATGTCGCTCGCGTATGCACCCAAGATCCATTCACGTTATGGTACAGGCCGCGTGAGACAGCAAAGACCTGAGCCCATACCATGCCATGATATTGTTATCGGTTCCGCACCATGTACCTGGTTCGACTGTGACTTTGTTTCACAATGGCTCTGAACGATGAAAGCAAAAGGAAATATGGTTTACATCCTTTTAGTATTTGTCTTGACTTCTGAGTTTGGGCTTTACTGAGACTGCATTTCAACTGATCATCACCATCAGCCGTTGCTGAATCACATTGGCTGGATTGCAGTTATTTCAATGAGGTTTAGGTTTGTGATCACTAGGGTTTGCGAAAGGTCATTAGGGTTTCACGGTTCAAGATTGACATAGTGTAACAAGGACAAACTTCAAGTTTTCAGATAACAGACCGGCAAAATCTCTAAATTGATCTTTTAATTTGATTTCAACATATTATAGTCATCGCTATGTGGTGAGATCTATACTGTTAAAGTCATCGAGCCAAGATCTGCTCTCAGTTGTGTCTTGCGAGTTGTCAAGTCAGTATCTTTGACCAACTAGTATAGTATGTACATGAAGGGAAATCAATATCCTTATTAGTGTAATGAGTGGTATAGACTGCAAATAATGGCTGCTTTATCATTTCACAGGTGCCCCGTAGATAGAGTGTTCGACAGAGATAATATAACCTCAATGTTACACAAAATGTGTCTGATTTAGCAACATGAAAATTAATAAGTGGATTACTAAAACTCATGAGATGATTTTGTTATGTCTTCAATGAATATAAATCAGTGAAAAACATCGCTATCTACTATATTTGACCGTCAGTTAATTCTCATTTGATGACATACAATCTCACAACCTAGAGCCAAATTGGATGTCAACCAACCTTGACGAGCTAACCGTATCAGTACCCCGATTGTGAGAAGCTGTCACGCTTATAGACACGCAGCAAAACACTGCTATGACATTCTAATAGATATCAAGTTAACAGAAATTTCAGATCATGAGAGTACTTCATATAGCATGAGATTACACTCAATTACTGTCCAATATCCCAATACACCTTGGCTTCAGGCTCCCGCCACAAATACGTTGTTATAGAGTGATAGCTGAAAAGAGATTGACCAATGAATTGTAAATACAAAGATATACATACTAAGGATATTGTGCCCTACATAGTAATCTTACAACTTGATGTAGAGAGGAGCTCCCAGACACGGAGACCACAATAAGCCCAACAATGTCAATCTCGATGTTATCAAAGTTAAGTGGCCACAATCACACAATAAGCAGCAAATAAAAATCTGAAATGACAGATCCGAAGTTGAGTGGAAACAAAAATTATAGTAATACACAGATCTCCCGAGATATACACAGAAAATCAAGAAGCAAAAGTAGATACCATCTAACCAAGCCCAAAATAGAAGAAAACTAAAAAAGAGAAAACATATCCATCCTATCTACAGAGCGAAGACGCTAACCCCATCTCTACAATTCACCACCCTCTATCCTTCTATCCTCTATTTTCTATCCATCGAATCCCCCATCACAGATCCAAATCAATCTCCTTCTTAATCCTTTCAAACAACGTGAAAAACACCGCATTAACCACTGCACTCCTCGTCATCGATACTCCCAACCCCCTATACATATTCCTCTTAAAAAACTGCACCTTTGGTGCCGGCGGCACCACCTCCCCCTTCGGACTTGTTAGGGAATTTCGCTGGTAGATACTCTTGACGACGTCCACCGGGTAAATAACCACCCAGGACATGACGCCGCAGAGTCCACCGGCTGTGGCGACGGCCAGCTGTGATTGACTACTACCGTCGGAGGCGGATTTAAAACCGTGAGTTTTGGTTTTGGAAAAGAGCTTGTTGACGATTTGCTTGCCAGTTTCGTAGACAATGAAGTAGACTGCAGTCCCGACAGTATCACGGGCTGTATCACATGTCAGCGTAAGGTCAACTAACAGCCCCTGCTTACGTCAGCAGAAAAAAGAAGCTTACTCATATGCAGGTTAAAACCCGTATACAACCCAGTAATCCCTCTATTCCGCACAATGTGCGTCATTGTCTTTAGAGTGCCCTTATTCTTGTAACTCTCTGCTAACAACTTTTGTTGCTTATCTCCCGTTTGCTGGGCCTTTGCCGCCAGCAACACTGAAATCTGCGCGCTCAACTTTGTGAGTTCGAACGGACATGATATGAACGAAACGATAGCTCCTGAGGTGGCACCAGACATTCCGAAGCAAGCGACCGTCCAGAAATTCGGGTATACATCATTACGAGCTGAGTATTTTAGCACGTCGTAGCCACAGACTTGTTGGCAGGCGGACGAGTAGAAGCGTTTTATCCGGGAGTACAGTGAGAATGAAAGAGTCCGTACGATCGTCACGCTTGCAACGGGCGCCGCAAGACCTGCGTGTGCACGAGGTTAGTGTTGCGTTCGGGATATGACATATCCACTCAGTTGCGTGTTCACATGCCTCTGAAGAACCCTCCCAGCTTTTCTTGTTTGTATGTCGTCTTGGCGCATTCTAAGACGCTGGGGTACCGGTATGTTTGCATGCGAGTTTTTATGCTGTCCAGCGGGAAAGCAGCAGTGGTGGCAAAGACACTGCTGGTGGAAGCCGCAACCTCAGTACGATACTTCTTTAGAAATTCCCTAGGGGATTCGCCCAGCTGGACGAGGGGAGTAATAGCCATGGTCATAATGAAGGCAGGTATTGCGTCTCTAGTTGTGTATTCATTGCCGCCTCCAACGTTGTGGAGGGTCTGGTTGTCTTGATGAAGGGGTGAGATCGCGGGGTACAGAGGGAGAGTATCCGGTGCAGTGAATCGATTTGTCGGAAGAGGGCCTAGCGTATTTTACACAAAGGCTTAAACTGGAATGGAATTGTGCATTCAGAGATCGTTAAGAGATTGTTCAAAGTTGGATAGAGCAATCACTTTTTTGTTGCTGTTTGTACTGTCTCGTCGCAAAAAAATTTTTTCGAGGTTGTCGGCTCCGTTCGCGTGGATTCTTCGACGGGCCCTTCATCCGTTACCAGAAAAAAAAAAGATGCTGCGTTTCCACAGCACCACAATCACTCTATTTCAAATCTCAAGCCCAGAGCCTCAAGGTAAAAAAGAAGAAAAAAAAGTAAACAGGATCCAACTATCGTCAAAAATCGTCCTAAGTGTGTAATTGTGTCGGTGACACCCACAAAACAAAATGCGCCACCACCCTTCACCTCGAAGAAATTATGAGCAAAACCAAACCCACCATTGATTCGCCGGCCAGACAGACACCCCAGGCACACTTTGTCACTTCAGTCAAAATCCAATACACCGCAAAGTGGGCCCCGCTCACTTTGTATCGTTTCTTCTTTCTTGTTGCTTCTTCGAACCTTCGTCGTCCGAATCCCACAGGCTTCAAAAACTGGGGGCTTAGTGGGGAGGCGTATGGTTCACAATTCGAGCTAGCTAGCAGCTATCTGACACTAACAAGGCATTCAAATTTGAAATGTATAGTAGGTCGTATGTATTGCACATGAATATATAGTGTGGCGATAGGTAGGAAAAAAGGGCTGGTATTGTGGCGGTGACTGATTGTGGACAAATCCAAAGGGGCACGATGGTTCTGATGGTGGTGCTGAAAAACGGGATAAATGCCTGCAGATCTGTGTTTTGCTGAGTGGCCTGCGCTTCCAATTGACGAAATGTCTTGGCTTGATTTAGAATTCTTATCGTGGATTTATAGAACGATTCGATTCATTGGTTTGTGGGACCTCGTGGGTGTATTCGTTGGGCAAGGTGATTTTTTGTGAATTTTGGTGATTTGGGTTATCTTATCAGGTGTCGTGATAATGTTCACTTTGTTTTGTTCAATGTTGCAGCCTTGCAGAGCGATTTGTTGTGATTTCAGCCGTATGTGAGTCGTAAATGTGAGTGAGTTGAGTGGTTACAACGTGGAATTGCGAGCGGGGCGGAAGTTGAATCCCGCCTGTACAGAGAACTGTCAGAGAACTGCAACGTGCAGATCAAGATCGTGACGTGCTTGGAATTTGACAACTTCAAGACGGCAAATTCTCCCTCTTTTCTCTGCTGAAAAGGCAGAAAAAAAAGAAAAGATTCAAATGAACTGAGAAAAATGAGAAATAGCTTCATCTCGACATCCAAGGCTGCGCACTTGCCTTTATAGACCACAAAATGAACCTATCCACCCCTCCGCAGCAAGGTTTTTGATACAACCTCACACATCACCTCATCATATCATTTCCGACCCTCAACTATCCAACACCAAAAACAAAGTCATCTTGCTTTTACACTTTCTTCGTCCTCCAAATTATGTGTAACATCCAATCACCCAACAGCATACTCCCTAACCTGCCCCGCCACCAGGACGACCAATAGCGACCCTTTCCATTACTGGAGTGGCGAATAATGCTGGAGAGCACCGGTATCACAAAGCCGGGCCGTCCCCTTCCGTCCCCTTAGTTGGAGAATGATGAACTGGAGGGTGCGAGTCATGCATCGAGGATTTCATTATGGAGAGATGACGACATTTGTGCATTCAAGAAAAAAGAAAAACAAAGACAAGAAGATAAACTCTAAACGCCTTGTGATGCTCCGAGTCTACAGCCGGAGTCCGACAATTTTAATTGTTAAGTTCATCCTGAACTCGGCCCCGAGGGCTTTTCCTCACTTTAAACGTATCCCCATAGTCTTATTCAACATCTCCACCGTCCGATCATAATGCCCATAAACATAATCAAGCATCTTCCTCCCCTCCCTACAAACAACCACCTCAGTTAGCATTATTATCCATCCATTTGCACATCTATATACGCGCACATCCTCCGCTTAACCCACTTACGTTACCCCCTTCGCCTTCCTCACCTCCTTCCACCCCATCCTCTCCGCCTGCCCCCTCAACCCCGCCACCGTCAACAAATTCTTTAACACCCTATGCTCCATTCCCGCCTCCTTCTCCGCCGCCTTCAAAAACCAAATCGTTCTCTGGATCCCCTCCCTATCGAATTCCTGTCCGTAATCCTTTGTCCCCGGCAGCGGGTTGAAAGAGGCTCGCAGTTGTCGGCGTGCGGTGAAGATTTGGGGTTTGGTATTGCGGATGGCGCGGGTGAGGTGGCGGTAGAGTTGGCGATAGGCGGAGATTATTTCGGCTCGTGACATTTTGAAGGTCGTGTTTTTTTTGTGTTTCGGCGTTTCGAGGCTGTGAAATTGTAAAAAGGTCAAGACTGTAGTGGGATTTGAGATTGTACGGAACAAGACCCACTTATGTCCATAAGTGGTAAATTTTTCAAGCCTTGCATCTGAAACACCATGGAATCTGCATCATGGGTCAAAATCAAATGTTACTTTACAGATGACGTATATGCAATAGTACCAATAGTCTATTATCACAGCCTTCATGTTTACAGATGTCATGAGCACTTCAGACAAACTGTGAGAGTATTCCAGGCAGTTCTATCAGGTAAAGATAACAGGAACAAAAACAAGTCCACCAACACGTCCACAACTGCCGAGAAACTGAAGCTCAGCGCATCATGTAGATGATAGATAATAGAAACCCATATACCGCCTCGTCTTCGTAAATCAGAATAGAGATCTCGACAATTGTAGGTATCAAAATGAAAATGGAAAAAACTCAACATCCAACAACCATTCTACCTTACACTTCATCACCCTGTCTGATTGGCGCATACTTCGCGTCATCACTCGCCCTCCCCTTACCAGCTCTACCGGTAAGTCTTGCAAGCCAACTCGGGCTCGACCTCTTGCGCGGCCCATTGACAACCGCCTCAGCCGCCTCACCACTAACGTGGTCAGGAGGATCCAGTGAGAATCCCAGTACAGACAGATGCCCAGCGCTGAAGTTTGTACCATGGGACCGGTCAGGGGATCCACCAGGAATAAGAGATAAGGTTTCGTCTGAAGGAGATCCAATTCCAGAGGGAGAATCGCCGAAGAGAGTGTCCATGTCTTCAAGACGAACACCACAGGTTTCGGGATACCAGAAGTAGACTAGTTACTAAAGTTAGCCTACGTTCTGTTGTGTTACCGAACAAGACATAAACTTACCGATGCCAAAACTGAGCACACAGAAGAATGCGTGAATAAGGTACATCCGCCACTTGATCCATTCCTGGAGAATAGGTGTCAACTCACCAATCAACCAGTTGAAAGCCCAGTTGGTCGCCGTCGACAAACTAGCACCCTTGGAACGAATACTAAGAGGCAGAATCTCGGGAGGGTACAACCACGGGACAGGACCCCATGAGTACCCGAAGGACGCATTGTAAATGATCACAAAGACTACAACCATGGTGGGCGTCCAAGACGTATCCAGATACAAGAAGTAGGCAATAGAAGCCAGTGAGATCGCCATGGCAACGGCACCAGACAAAAGAATCACACGTCTACCCCATCTGTCGACAATGTACCATGGAGGAATAGTCGAGAGGAAGTACGTAATGCCGTTTATGCCCGTCATGAGGACAGCAGCATGACCAATCCATCCAGCACTCTCAAAAACATAAGGCGCATAGTAGGAAATGACATTGATGCCGTTCAACTGAGCAAGTGCCTGCGCCGACATAGCAATAAACACCCGTCTGCTGTATTTTTTGAACATCTCTGAGTATGAACGCTCGCCCTCTTGTCTCTGAATCAAAACATCCTTTTTAATTTCACGGAACTCTTCGATGGCTTTGGGGTTACGGATGTCACCACCGCCATACAGATTGGCAATGACAACAATGCCCTCTTCGTCATGATCGTTGTCAAGCAGCCACCGGGGCGACTCGACAATTACCAAACTACCAAGGCCAAGCAAAGCGCCCATGACGCATTGCATAAGCAAGGGGACGCGCCATGACAGATCACTCTCGATATAACCGCAAAAGTAATCGACCCAAACGGACGTGGTATAACCAATGATGTTTCCAGAGAACTCGATGCAGGCGAGCTTACCACGGTTATGAGGCGGGCTGATCTCAGACTGATAGACAGGCACTATAGTCGACAGAGCGCCAACGCCAAATCCAGCAATGATACGGCCCGTCATCATCATCTTCATGCTTGAGGCAGCCGATTGCATAGCGCCACCTACGAAAAAGATGCAAGAACCGTAGAGGATTGTCCTCCGCCGACCAATGATGTCACCAACTTGGCCAACAATAAGCGAAGATATCAAGGCACCAATCTCAAGGATTGCCACCATGGTGCCGATCTGCGCCTTGGACGGCTGCTGAAAGTAGTCGTTAAAGTACGGGCCCCTGTTTGACAAGGTTGAGTTAGTGCCACAACATCATGCTTTTCACATGCAGAAAAAGATCGTGACATTGGGTGAAACCTACGTAATGATGCCCGACATCACACCTTGGTCATATCCGAAAAGGAATACTCCCAGGGAGACGAAAATACTGGTAAAATAGATAAGAGGCTTCCCAGTGAGCCCGTGGATAGGATTGGACCCCATAATGGCGATGAACAGGCGCTCAAGGCCTTCGGGTCGTCGAGGGCGAACAAAAGTGGGAACTACGATTGATTCTTTATCGAAAGATGTCCGGCCGGTGTGGGCAATGGCTCCGGAAGATTCTCCGGTCCTCTTTCGGATTGACCTAAGGCCACTGTCGTAATCGTCTTGTAATGGGTCGTCACGGCCAATCTGCTCTGCAAGATCGCCAGTATCTGTCCAAGAATCGGTCGAGAGATCGTCGTCGCTAGCGTGTTCTTTTGCTGCGTCGTGCTGCCAGGTGAATTGGTTCCGGCGGCTAGCTGAAGACGACGCAACAGAAGACTGACCGTGTCGGCGGGTCGAAGTCGTCCGATCAGGGTTAGAATAGGTAGTACTGTTAGAATTGTTGGGGCGCAAGTTTCGCAACGGAATGTCTGAAGATGCACGAGACGAGCCTTGTGAAGCTATTTTGGATCGTATGGGGGCTGTTCAGCAGCGCCGCCCTTCCGCGAATGATTGGAAGTGGGTGGATGAGGAAGAAAGGAAGATGAGTAACGCAATCGCGAAAGGGATGATGGGCTACTTTGTGTTATAGGAAATCCTTTCCGATGGATGCAGGTGCTATTGTGTGATGGATACAGAGTACAAGTCACGGCAATGATGCAGCCCAAACCACGGATTTGTCCCTAGGAAGCAGTCGGCCGCTGAAGTGTGAAAATAGTCGCTTATTGGAGAAGTGTATGTGGACCGTAAGGGGTGTGGTGTGGAAATGATCAGTCATGTACTCCTGGGCAGCGCACAAAACTGAGGCTGGCGTCGAGAAATCGAGACACGGTTTGCGCACACGGGCACACAGTACGGGTTAAGGGGAGAGATGCTGTCAAAAAGGGTCGATATTCAGAGTCACGCGCCAATGTGAAGGTGGCAGGAATGATAATGGAGATGGAGAAATTGAGTCGATGACGACACAAAAATGCCAGCAAGATGTAAGAAGTCCTGACTCGGTTAATTGGTGATGCTGGTCGTAAAGTGGGTGGGATCCGAGTGTCGTGGGATCCTGGGAAGGGGTGAAAATGGCTAAGTATGGGGAAATATGGGGTTGAAAGATAACCTAGACGAAGGGCAACGTTCAAGCGGCACTTTGATAATTGCTTAAAGATGAGACTTAATGAAAAGAGTTGTTCGCAATGATGGAAGTTGGTAGATTCGGTAGAGTTGGTCGTAAAGGACAATGATGAGGTTGGCTTATCAAGCGGCTCGAAGTGAGATTGCTTATTCGTTCAGCGCTAGTGTCCTTTGCACCTCAGTCTAGGCCTCGGGAAGCTGAATCAGTCGAATGACTGTGGCCGTCGAAAAGAAATGTTAGAATGTCTGCTGGAATCAATCTGTCGATACAAGCAAGTATATCATTCGGCCGTTCGTTGTAATTGAAGCCCAAGGCTGCAGGCGAAGGAGGGTTTCAGTGCAGCCGGATGACGAACCCGCCAAGTCAACAACCAGCAAGCTGATGATATAAAGGATCACCACAGATTGCTGGACAATTTCCCCGTGATGCGGAATCGTTAGATGACCTCAGTGATGATGGATTCCAAGAAACTCAATTCTAAGTTTGAAATCTTAGGGGTGAGACTGATGCTGCAAGTTCTGCAAGTAGTGGTGGGTGAGTCTTTCAGTGTGACTTCCAAATTGGAGAATGTAGTCTCATGCACAATGAAGCAGTTGTGGTATGTTATTGGTTTGTGAGTGAGATGGAAAGTCCAAAGATTCCAGATTTTTTAGTGAGATCAATTCGTTTCTGTATGTAATCTAACTACTGGCCTTATTGGTCGCTTACTGGTCATTTACTAGTTTAATTCACTGGCATTCCAGACACTGTGCCCCGTTAAGAGAACGAACTACAAGTTTCAACTCGATGGTCAAAGTCATGCACGTAACCCTAATATGGGTTCTGGTGGCAATGCTTCCACTCAAAAATGGAATAGACACAGCATATATAAATCAAGATGTCCTGAGAATTACCATGGTCCTCAAGTGCTCTCTTTCCAACATCCTGAACCTACAAATGCCTCATCTGCAGTTATAACCACTATATGGTAAAACGGAGGAACCGAGGTCCACCAGGGCCAGCTTCGGGGGCCATAAGTTTGTTTACATCACACGCCGATCCCTTCTACGATTCCTTCCACATCACAAGCTTGGACATTCTGACATGTGTGTTCGCCACCTCCGGACAATGCAAATAGTCGCCGCATATTGGCCACATCTTACAGCCACAACATATATCTTCCCTTATTTCTGCTTGTCATGACGTCAGACTTGGATTTAAAACACTTTTGGCAATGTACAAGTTGTAATCCCACAAGTTTGACAATCATCAGGGACGAACAGGATCGTATACATCGACGAACCTGTCACGCGGGCGGATATTGTCATTTTGTGCCACCGAAGTTAGATTCGTGACGATTGATAGGGCCGGCCGAGATGCAAGGACCCTGAGATGTGCACGTGATTGTGGAACAACGCATTCCTTAGAATTGATTCTACATTGGATCCACATGAAGTGTCTGGAGAGTTCCAAAAAATTATTAAAAAAAATAACACAAACAAAACCAGCAAAAGACATACAACACCGGGTATTCCCACGTGGTCACCCACCATAGTACTAATCCGGCGCTCCGTAGCTTGACTATGGGGGAGCAGACGGGACCCCGTATTTTCCGCGGGCTATGGTTGTATGTGATGGAGTGTCGTGTTACAAAGTCTTATATAGCTATTGTTGAAATTCCAGTGGCAGTGGCGAATCTCATTACAGTGTCTGTATTCCGCAAGTTAAATCTAGTTATTATGTTATCTATCGTCATATCAAACTTTATGATGTATTGACCTGAACACTATTCAGCAATTAAAGTAAATTGTAAGTAAATTATCATACAGCTTAGTCAACCTTAGGGTTGGAACTAGCAGGGTTGTAGTACTTCGATGATGACCCACAATTTCTTGAGGACCTCATGAACTTGTGAACCCATTGGACTGACCCTTAGAAAACTACAAAACCGAGCGTGAAATCAAACTCCACACGCTCAAAATGTGCCGGCTCTCACCCCCCCGAGGCTGCCTGCCATACCCAAGCCTCCTATCTCAACGCCGCCACCACTCCACCAATCACTGGATCACCAAATGTAAGTCTACTCAAGTTCTCATATCTCTCCTGAGCCCACGCTAACCCCCACGAAGCCTCCAACTTCTTCTCTTTGCAAACAACCTGCGCTCCCTCCACCTTCCGCCTCGCCGTCAAAGACAACATTTCTACCTCCACCCTCCCCACTACCTGTGCCTCCCGAATCCTCTCCAATTACACGGCCCCCCACCCCGCCACTATCATCACCCAGATGACCGCGCTCGGCGGGCAGATTGTCGGGACGACAAATATGGATGAATTTGGAATGGGATCACATTCGACTCACTCGGCTTTTGGCGCAGTGGTAAATCCGATGAGGGATGGATACTCAGCTGGTGGATCCTCAGGAGGAAGTGCAGTGGCCGTTAGAGTGGGGGAGGCTGATGTGGCGTTGGGGACGGACACGGGAGGATCGGTGAGGTTGCCGGCGGCGTATTGTGGGGTTGTTGGAGTTAAGCCGTCGTATGGGATGTTGTCACGGTACGGTGTAATTCCGTATGCGAACTCTCTAGACACAGTGGGTCTCTTTGCCCCTGACGTCGACCCGCTCTATGACCTTCTTTTCCGCGATGGCCTTTCTGAAACCCATGACCTCCAAGATCCCACGTCACACACTACCTCTTCCCGCAAAACCTTTGCACAAACCGCCACTCACTCTTCCTCATTACCCTCCGCCCTCCCCGATCCCTCCAAAATCACCATCGGCATCCCCCTCGAATACAACATCACCGAACTCGACCCCCTCATCCACTCCACCTGGCTCACAACCGCCGACACCCTCTCCTCTGCTGGCTTCAATATCGCCCCCGTCTCCCTCCCCACTACTCGCTTCTCCCTCGCCGCCTACTACATCCTTGCCCCCTCCGAAGCCTCCTCCAACCTCGCCAAATATGACGGCATCCGCTACGGGAAACGGGGTCCTTATAATCCGTCTGCCCCCCTCTATACCAAGACTCGCGGGTCACTATTTGGCACCGAGGTCCAGCGGCGTATCCTAATTGGCGCTTACAGTCTTAGTTCTGCGGGAATGGAGACGTATTTCCGCCAAGCACAAAAGGTGCGCCGGTTAGTCCAGAGGGACTTTGACCGCGTGTTCAAACAGGCGAACCCTCTTCATGTTGATCCGGCAGATATCAATTCTGGGGGCGGTTATGGTGGTTCCGAAGAATATGATCTTTCCGACCTTGATGAGCGGATTCCCATGGTTGACAAGAGGGGACCGGCACAGGTTGACTTTATTGTGACGCCGACAGCACCAAGTTTACCGCCGAGGTTGACAGAGATTGAGAAGATGGATCCGACAAAGGCGTATGCTAATGATGTATTCACGGTACCAGCAAGTTTGGCAGGATTGCCAGCTGTCAGTGTGCCAGTGGGAATGAGAGGGGATATCAAGGGGAGAGAAGAGGAGGTGGATGGGTTCAGCGTTGGTGTTCAGGTGATGGGGCAGTTTTGGGACGATGCGAGGGTTCTGGCCATGGGGAAGAGAATCATGGAAGTCATGGCGTAAGAAGTTGAACCTGTACGATAGTGTAAACTTTGCAATGTAAGATATGACGAAACAGTAAAAAGTGGTATATTCGTAATTATGATTAGTATATGAGATGGATATTTTCATGAATGCGATCGTGACCTGGAGCGGGCAGGAGAATGGGTGGAACTACACTGCGAGTCATAACTATCACTCCGTCGGCGAGCGGGACTCCTACTCAGACTTCTACTATGGCTGCTGTAGCTCCGACTTCTGCTATGGCTTCGTCTCCGCCCACTATCCCGACTATCACTCCTGTAACTTCTGCCCCGACTCCGACTCCGACTGGGGCTACGACTCCAGTCACTTTTATCGGCATCCATATCATCCCCACTCTTTGCTTTTTCTTCCTCCTCCTCTTCTTCCAACATCGCCTCCACATCACTCGTCGACCTCGGCTCCAGTAACTCGGCATCCTCCAAAATCTCTCTCTTGGGCATCTTCCACAACGACGTACCACAGACTCTTTCCTTGACCAACAAATTATCCACAAACTCATCCATATACGTCAACGTCGTCCCCGCCCTACCTTTCCTCTTCAACTTCCTCCTATCCTCCAAAAACGGCTCCAACATCTCATAAACCTCCTTCCCCGCCCTCGTCAACCGTACATAGAAAACTGCCAACGCCCTCAAATACTTAAACTGCTCCCCTCCATACTCCAGATACTCCTTGACAATCTCATCACTCGGCGCCAACTGCAACAACTTGAACGCCAGACACAGAAACGGCGTCGGCTTCTGCGTGACTCCATATGTACCGCCGATAAAATGGACAAATTCCACCACGCGGTCGACGATGTCGGCTTCGTTGAGGGCGAAGCATTGTTCTTTGTAGAAGTAGGAGTCGACGATGCGGTCGCGGACGGCCTTTTCCATGATAGTGGCGGGGTTAAAACCATTGGGAGCGAGCATGGCGTTGTTGCCGCGGTCGTCGAGGAAGTGGCGCTCATCGGCGTAGACGGTGTCGGGTTTAGACATGATGGTGGTAGATTTGTCGATCATTAATGTGTAGCGGATGGGAGATACTCGTAGCTGTCTATTAAGAGAACGATGAGACTTGGGCAGCAAAGCTGACAAGTTCAGGTAATAAAAGAGCGAAAAATGGGGGAAATCAATGGTTGATCACTTAGTTTACAATAAACATTTCCATTATCACCATCTGCAATGCCTAGCGCATTCGCGTTGCGACAGCTCAACCCTGGCCCAAAAATCTTTATCGATAACCCTTATCTTATCTTTTTGTTCCTTCTATGACATCCCACCTTCTTTTTCTGTCTTATCCATTGCATTAGATATGAAAGATGGCCGCGTGGCCCAATGGCAAGGCGTTTGACTACGAATCAAAAGATTGTGGGTTCGAATCCCATCGTGGTCAACATCATCCTAAGATACGTCTTTTTTTGGTCCGTGCACTGATATTTTAGTCACACAGTATATCATTAGGCGTACACTTAACTCTTTGTACGCACAAAAATCGATAACATCTCCAAAATTGTAGAATGTAAACCAATAGTTCTATTCCTTTTGCTTAACATTGAATCAGTGATATCTTGAGTCGTCATCTCATAACAAAAATATTCCCAGCCTATGTCTATACTTTGAAAATTTCCGTAACCCCAGCCCAGGTCCCCTTCGCTCTCTCTTCCCAGTACCCATCCTTACCAGTCTTCAACTTCCATACCTCCTCACCCTCAGCGCCCGGAGCATCTACTTGCACAAACCACTTCGGCTTATAGATACCCCCTGACTCTTCCAACTGTCGCCGTCTAGCTCTCTGGGTTTCTTCCAAAGCAGCCTTCATCTCCTCCGCTTGGTCGAGATCGCCAACCTCGGCAAGACGCTGGTCAGGTCTCAAACGAGTATCAGTGGGCGGCAGCTTGCCTCTCTCAATAGAAGTAATCTCATTTAAGGTGGCCACAAACTCCGTCATACCATAAGTCTGGATAGGATTCTCAACCAGCTTGCCAGCTTTCCAGATTTCCTCACCAACCTTGCCCTTTTCAGAGATTTTCAAGCTTTGCGTCCAGTTGCCAACGATCTTGGTACTCATAGAAGAGCCATTCTCGTTAAAAATGTCAACAGTCACATCTTCGGCACGACCACCAAACATACCCTTAGCCGGGAATTCGGCGACAGCCTTGGCACCAGTAGTCTCATTGGTGATGGCCATGGTGCCTACAGGCTCGACGTACTTCTCACCCATGACAACATTGCGCAGGAACATGTTAGCAATGGACCAAGAGTAGAGTTCATCCTGTCCATTCTGCAGACGCAAAACAACACGGACACGACCATCTGTAGTAATCTCAGCACTCTTACCCCAGAACTTTTGTGCCGGGGCGGGGCTCTGGCTGAACGACCAGTTGGCCGCATCCGCTTGCATGGCCACCCGGACAGGACGGTGAGAAACCTTCTCTACGAGAAGACGGAAACCACCAGGAACCTCTTTGTCCGTTCTCACCAACTCGAAAGTCTCTCCCAAAAGAGGATTGAATGGCTTTCTGATAGAACGCTCCTTCTCGCGACTGGATGAGAACTGCGACAGGGCAAACGCAGCCACAATAATAAGACGATCTTTGGGAGCTGAGCAAGTGGCAGCCTTTTGAAGGAGTTGGGCATACTCTAGCTGCTCAGCAACCTTTTGTAACAAGGATAAAGGTTCATTGGCAGACACGGGCATGCTGATGGTACTGAGATCTTTACCAACGTTTTTGCGGAAGAAGGCAATCAGACTGGGTGGAGCGACAGTAGAGGGCGGGATGGTCTTCCGTCGTTGCACAGGCTCCTCGATAGGCAAGGGACTTAGAGTCTTTGGTTTGGCAGGATACAAGCTGCCATCCTGACCACCGGTATCTGCTTCATCTTCCACAGACGAAATAGAAGAAGAGTCATGGGCTTCTTCCTCTTCTTCATCTTCTTCAGCCTCCTCTGCCTCATCGGCACTTTGATTGTCGATACGAACAATTCGAGAATCACCTTCGCCGGAATCAGCATCAAAGAACTCGTCATCCGCAGTTGAGACTGAGTCAATACTGTCGCGTGATTGAGCCACTACCGCGGCACCAGACTTGGTGCGACGAGCCTTGTTGGCAGCAATCAGCACCCGGAACTCATTGAGAGCAGAATCAAGGTCCGCCAGTAGGGTTTCGCAATGATTCTTGAATGAAGTCTCGGAGGTACTGAAACTACGAGACTTGCGGTTTTGTACAATGTCGCCGGTGAGAGGATTAGGAGTGAGGGAATTAGCCACCGATGACGATCCAGTTGACGTGGCAGTGGCAAGAGCAGCGGCAGCAGCCGTCGCATGAAGGTGCGACGAACTTGTCTTCCGCTTCCAGAATGATCTTCTATCCCCCGTTGTGCTGGAAATGATACTTTCATTGTCGTCTGTGGCGTCCGGTGCGGCCAAAGCATCGCCTGAAGACCCGTTAGCAGACTTCGAGGGCAGATCGTTGGCAAGGCGCCGTAAGGCATCACGGGTTCCGACAATCCGACTGACAATGGTCTCAACTTGAGCCCACTCCTGAGCTTCCTCCGGGTTCGCATTCATGGCCTGGACAACGGATCTGGAGCTTGATGAGACAAGCGTGTTAGAGGTCTTACGAGCAGTTCCATTTGTCGGCTCCGCTGAAGGCACCAGGCCTCTCGAAATACGACTGGCCTTCTCGAGAGCCCTTGCCCAATCCTGAAACTCCTTCTGGCTACCGGCACGCAAATGCCAGATCTCGGCACCTGAATCAATGTTGATCTCACGCCGAGCCTCATCAGCCGCGATAGCCGCTAAACTCAGAGGGATGGCACCACGCAGAGCCGTGGAGTTGCGACTCTGATAGTAAGACAAGGTGCACGAAGAATAATCCAGGGAAAAGAAACGGCGAGCATAGCCTTGTCCCTTCTTGCGTCTCCGCTTCATCAGGGTTCCAGTGTGGTAGTTGCCGTTGGCGACTGAAGCAGCAGAAGCTTGGGCAGCTGACAGAGAAGATCCGCGAGTCCGGCTGGCGTTTTTAGCTTGGCTGTGAAGACTGTCAACGGATTCCGCAGCGGCTGCATTCTGCACATGGGCGAGGCTAGACCGGCTAGCATTCGGTTGGGCCATGCCTAGGTTGGGCACATGATGTTGAGTCTGAGGCGGAGCGTCGGTAGGATATGTAAGGAGAACAAAGTGGGCTGTCTTGGATGTTTGCTTCGAGAATGTGTTGTCGAAGACGAGGCCGTACATGCCACTTTTGCCGGGAGCAATGTCGAAAGTGCCTGTGGATACACGGTCCGCCTCGCATTTCCCGCGCCAATCAACGACAGTAAAACCTTTGCTAGCAAGCTGTTCCTCGGCAGTTGTGTCGCGTTTCGCAAATCTGCCGACTTTGGCATCGGTAACAGTCGAGTTGAGTTCTTCGACAGGTAGGCTCAAAAGGGAAGTGGCTCCAGTTCCTGGATGTTTCACAATTCCCAGATTACTGTGTACGTATGACGACGTTAGCAAGAGTCCGGGCTCGAGAACCACAACATGTAATGTTTGAAAGACTTACAGGGACTTCTTGTGAGGCTCAACACTCCACGAGATGGTGTGCCCTTCCTCAACTCTCACCCATCGCACGATATATGACTATAGAGACAGGATGTATTGTCAGCACTTGAGCTTTAAGTATGTCATTCGGTAGTGACAATGCGCCAGGTGGCAGTACATTAGCAGTACAGTACGTACCCGGCTGTGAACTTCGATTTGTTCCATTTTGACAGCAGGAATCCGAATTTCGGGCGATCTGACGAGGTGGTCTAGATACTGGTAGTAGGTTTCGGGGGTGAAAGATATTGGCTGGTGGGTATCTGCCGCCGAAACGCCACGGGGCGGATTGTTCGGGGATACTTTCTTTGGCGGGGGTGGATGACGCTGAGGATGACGAGTGTCGGGAGGTCTGCGTAAATGCACCTGACAGAGCAGCTCAAAGCTGAGAAGCGACGAAATAAATCCCACTATGGCGAACGGCGCTTAATAGTCGAGGCGTAGAGAGCAGAAATGGCAATGAGATCCAGGGACCTAATCGTCAAAATCAAAAATGTTGAGTGCCGTCAATTAGCGAATGCCCAGGTTGGTCGATGACTTTGCGAAGGATGCAAGACAGCTAGACAGGCTCTAACAGGTGTTGTACCAAGTAGGGGGCCTAGGTCAAGGTCAAAGAGGGTGGCGATGCCAAGCAATTGTAAACGGGAAATCGGCAGCTGGCCACGTCGGAATGCAAAAATTTTCGAGAAAAACACTTAGAGGCTGCAAGACAGACAAAAAGTTCGATGTTTCCGAGTTGAAGGTTTTATAACAGATAAGTTTCCGGAAAGCGGGGGCGTTCTGGAACGACAAATTGACCCTGGCTAAGCAGTAATGCCAACAACTGTGCAAAAGCGATGCAGAAGGAGAAGAGTCAAGTCAACAGCACGGGCCATGGTATCGTAAGTTGCTATATAGTAATCCCCAGTGCCTTGAAACTAACCCCTCGATTCTCTGGCACCACTGAGCCAGTATTTGCAAATATCGTGAAGTGGTTTGCCGAGAGGTTGGGTGAGGGGTGGTTCAATGGGGGCCGGTAAACTGGGATAGCACGTCCGAGGGGTTCTCTGGTAGAAAAAACGAGTGCTAAAAGGGGCAACGGATTATCTATAAACTCCGAAAAAGGCAGAAGAATTGTTATAAATGTATGAACGAGCGGACGGAGGTGTTTAAAGTGTTGAATGCAAATGGGCCGTCATCTATTTCTGGTGACAGGCCATTGAAGGCACCAATAACCGAATGCAAAAAGGCGATCTAACAACGTGCAAGCAGATTTCCCTGATTGTCCTCTACAGCAAAGGGAGATCGGTAACAGATAGATCGTTATATAGGAAGGCAGACACAAAGTTAAGTGCAAGCCAGGCGAGCTGATCCGGCATATAAAGAACCAAAGATGATTTAACAGGACATTAAGTAGATTTGACAATACTAATCAATTGTCGTGATCCCCAGAAGGCAACGATGGTGATGCCATGATGATTGTGTTCATTTTTATATTTCAGACACGTGACGACAAGAGTTACGGCACTTGGACTCCCGATAAACTACTGCTTGGTTATCACCTAACAAGCTATCAGCATATGAACTGATGAGGTAAGTACACAAGTCTTTTGTGTTGCCAAAAGTTTGCATCGTTCTTGCCCTTTGTGGTGAAGATAGTCTTCAGATGTTTTCCACCCTAGTGTGCCAAACCGCAACCCTTATGTTATATTGCCATTTTCTGTTCACTCTAGGTTTAAAGAACAAAATCCTGGTCAAAAAACTCTACTAGTATGACCAGAGACATAAGGCCATGTGAAGCTGACGTTAGGTGTTTCTGCTGCTGTAACTAAGGTTGTCAGATTCTACCATTAAGTGATAAAATTGAACCTGAAGCTTACTGAATGGTTGCCTAATTGTGTATCATCATATAAGTCAATATAATGTTTAGGTTTTTTTGTTGCCTTGGTATGTATTAACAGAATTGGAATCCATAGAATGACTTAAGCATTGTGTACCATCAAGAAACTATTTTTGTTCATTAATGACTTTAAAATTGATAATTCAATCTTACTTTGAGAACATCTTGCATTAGATGTAGCTTGCAATTTTGAGTCCAGAGAAGTTTTAAAAAGTAGGCAATACTTAGGCAAAACCCATGTCAGTGACTACATATTATATATGGCATCATGATAAATCAACTATTTATTGAAATGAAAACTTGCAACAGATCTTTCAACACATTGATTTTGTGATGATCAAGTCAATCAATTATTTCCAAAGTTTACTGCCCGTCGTTGCTACACACTTAGTTTTGTATCTCAATCTCATTCGAACCATGTCCTCCCTAACTCTCCGCATCCCACCCGGCACTATCTCCGCCGCCTGCGAAGACTTCAAGAGGCTCCAAAAAGGGAGAATCAACAAATGAAAACGCGACCGTTATCACAGAAATTGCCTGGCCGAGACTCAACGTAAAAATACCATCGCTCAACCAACCTTTTTTCCTGTCCCAAAGAAGCCCACTACGACTGACAGTGAACCCGTCATGCCGAAGAAGAATTTCATGACGGAACAGGCGGCATACTCAACAAGGGCCCAGGCGGCCTGGAGTCTGACTACCGACAAAAGGCAGCAGCTTTACAGTGGAATTGGAGCCGGGCAGCAAATCGCTCCGCAGAATTTCTTCTATTGTGGCAATCAGATGCCGTATGTTACTCTGCCGGCATGAGGCCAGAGAGTTTGGAGGTTTTGGTGGGGGATATTATTACAAGAATGACTGGTATCAGGTGAACGAACCGAGTGGCTGGTAACAATCAAACAAGTAATTAGATTACTGATAATATTCGGCTCCAATAAGAATGGATAGTTTTATGATTGAAACCCTAGATCCAGTGCTTAACCTCAACTTCAATCAACTTTTCAACCAGACCCTTACATCTGGAATATTGCCAACTTACATTTCAGACTTTGCGAGGCTTGTCGGAGTCAAGCCGCCAGTTCAATCCGTGAAGTTTGAGCTATTGAACTTCTTGTATCTCCGTTTATATAAATCCATTTTGGTGACTTAGACACCTAACGCTACATATAGTGGCGTGTGTGGCGTCGTTGTGGCGCAGACAGGAGGGAGCTGACATCACAGCTACCTTCCAGAAACAGCTATAACGTCATTTCCAGGTAACTCGAGCTCGGTTCTATTATCATTTGTCTCCAACAATTAGATTTCTGTCGATAGATCTCTGCAAAACTCGATTTAGAACTTGATTCATTAACCATCAGTTGACACAAATTTTGACAATTTCTACTCACTTCATAACTTTCCATCATAAATATCAATATAAAACTTGCGACTTCCAGGATTAAAAGCTATCTCAAGTGTTCACTCGCCATGGATTCAGAAACCAGCAGTACTCGCCTCCGCGCCTTCGCTGCAGAAGCTAAACTCTCACCTTCTGCCGATGCCCCTCTCAACCCACCCGAAACCACATCAACCATTCGCATCCCCGCATCCTCCTACCTACCCACCCGCCGCGAACTCGCCGCCTTTGCCATATTTCCGACGCTTCTCATCTTCGGCGCATCCTACTCCGTACTCTCCCCCACCGTCCGGCATAGTGAGTATAACGTGCACACTCAGTCTCATTCCCAGAGTGATCCGCCGTCGTACTTTGCTTCCAAAAGCAATATTTTCAATAAATATTATGTAAAGATTGGGTGGGCATGGATCACAGCGGCGGCAGTCCTGTTTGCCGGGCTGAGTTCAAAGTTGGGGGCGTCTATTACTCAGAGTGAGAAGTTATGGCTGAGGAAGGCGAGGATGCTGATAAGATATTTGGCGGTGACTGTTTCGTGGGTTTTGATGACACAGTGGTGTTTTGGCCCGCCGTTGATTGACCGCTCGTTCCAGTTGACGGGTGGTATGTGCCATCCGGTTGAGGCTTTCAGTCCTACCGGGATCCTTATGCAGGACGAGTTTGGGATAATGCCACAGGAGGTTGTCGCTTACTCAGCGTTGGAGTGCAGAAAGTACGGCGGGCGGTGGCATGGCGGGCATGATATCTCGGGACATATTTTTATGCTTGTTCTGGGTGCTGGTTTCCTACTGCAAGAGGTTGGTTGGATCGTTTGGCCCCGGGAGAAAAGGGCGATTGTGAACTCCGAGGGGTTCATAATAGAGAAGGAGGGACTGACTACTAGTGGTGGTATTGGATGTACTGGGAAGTTTGCCCTCGGTTTGGTAGGCTTGAACTTTTGGATGTTGCTGATGACTGCTATATTTTTCCACACGTGGTTCGAGAAGGTAAGTTTCATCATTTCACTCTGCAGCCACTGCTAGCACTAACATTTTCTAGTTTACTGGCCTTCTCGCTGCTACTATTTCGTTATATGTCGTCTACATTGTTCCTAGGTTCATTCCCGGTCTACGGACTGTTTTGGGTGTTCCTGGCCTGGAGTAAACGTAGTCTGATTGGAACTTGCAATCCCTTTAGTGTTATACAATGTTGATATAGTGATTTCCAACTACTCTACTTGTCAAGGTAAACAGAGAAAGAAACAAAAATGGACATATCCTCTACCAACAAACCTAGGCTTACTTCAAACGTTGCCCCGAATTCCATAACCACACACACGCACGCAGGGGAGAACTGCTGTGTAACAATACAGTCCCAATCAAGGTCGCCCGGCACAATCTTAATGAAGCCACAGAGTTCAAGTGGCCAAATGGTGAAGAGACACGGGGACACCGAGGCCCTTTGTAACACTGCTGTAATTGCTTCCTCACACTGGCTTTCCTCCGTGGTACATCGCTGGTTATGCACGGCAATGGCGGAATCCAGCATGACCCAAATCCAGCACCAATGTACCTGTAACAACACTAGACCTGACAGGGACGTGATATTAGAGTTTTACTCTAGGCAGCTCTACAGGCCAGCGTGGGCACAAAACACCTTGACCTTGGCTCTACAGTGCGTATGAGACTGCAGATTACAGGTGACGATGGAAACTGAAAGAGGGCAACCAGTGAATCCACAGGTGCCATAATATACACCACCGGAGGCTACACTCGCCGCCTACGCAACCCAACCCATACGCGAGAAGTTTTGTAAGCGGCGATGGCGAAAAATGAGACGGCGGGGCAGTCAAGACGGGAATCGAACTGCTGGGCATGGGAATAAACAGGCCGAGATACAAAAACCTGCTTGGGGTAATTAAAGGCTGGCAAAAGTTTGTTGAGCCAAGGACTGGGAATTGGCAACAGAAGACATGCCCGAATTCTCGGGCGTTTATCTGGGCTTAAGTATGAACTGAGGTATTGTGGATCAAAAGTACGGCATGCTGGATACAGTATGGAACATTCAATATCATACGATACCTCCGCTACAGTATTTTGGTCGTATCGTCACATTATGTGAAGTCGATCAACGTTGGGATCAAGAACAGATAGACCCTAGTGTAGATCATTAGGGTTGATATGATAAGAGCTCCATCAACAGTTCCAACGTCATCTCATTGTCACCACCAATCTTGACTCAAATTATTTCACATATACAGAAACTTCATCATGTCCCACATTCTCAAAACTCCTACGAATCTGCCTCAACTTGTAACATCAGCCTTCACCCGCGCACGGGCCGGAAACGACCTCAACTTCTTCCCCACCCAGGTCGCCGTTTTGGAGACCGGGTCAGCTCAGGTACATGAATAAACATTGTAAATCCAGCGTTTCTGAAAACATCTTGTGACTAACAGCCAAGCAAAGGTCCAAATTCGATATGCCCCATCCCTAGCCAATAAGCCCAAGGCTCCCAAGTCCGCCCTAGGATCCGCCCCGTTCGACCCATTTGCTACCCCACCGGCCGCTTTGTGGATCACGGACCTCTCCTCGTCTCATTATCTTGTCTTGAACAAGTTTGCCGTGGCCCCCGAACACTTTATCCTTGCAACGACGGACTGGAAACCCCAAGAAGACGTCTTGGAAGCCGAGGATATTGAAGCCGCCGCTGCCTGTGTCCAGGCGTACGTGGGCAAGCACGGCGGGAACATCTCGGAAGAGGAGACCAAGTTAGCTGACAGCCAGCCTGGTCGGCAGGGTGTCTTTGTGTTTTTCAATGGGGGGCCGAACTCGGGGGCGTCGCAGCCGCATCGGCATTTGCAGTTGTTGCCAATTTCTAGTTTCTACGAGGGGTTACCCGCGGACACAGAGTGGCGGCCACTTATCTCGACTTTGCGAACGCCAGACGCCATGTCAAAGTTGCCGTTCCGCGCCTTCACGGCGGAGATTTCCCTGAGGATGTCAAAAGAAGAACTGTTCAAGACGTACCTCAAACTCTACACCATGGCGTGCAAAGCTGTTCCCAGCGCTAAAGCCGCGGATGCCATTCCGACAACGGAGAAGGCAATGATTAGTTATAACTTTGCCATGACGGAGGAACGCATGGTTGTGTGTCCGCGGTTGAGCGAGGGAGCCGGGATTGACCTGGGGAGTAGCGGGCAGGGAAAGGTGCAGTTGAATGGGACTTTGTTGGCGGGGACGGCGTTGGTGAAGAATGGGGGGGAGTGGGATGCGTTGACAAGTGATTCGAAGATTTTGCAGGACGTTTTGGAGAAGATTGGAGTTTCGGGGGATATTGGGTCGTTGCGGCTATAATGGTGTTTGTTAACCCTAATAATGACCAGATGTCATGTCAGTTATTTAAAGAAATATAAAATTAACTACTAGTTAGTGTTTAGGCCAAACATTTAGAATCTCACGTCAATCTCCACAAACAAGAAATGAAGGATTCAACTTAATTCTCGCCATAATTTCCCGTTACTGTCAACCCAACAAGCTCCCAACACCCCACAACACGGGACCGGAATCCATCTATCCTCATATCCGTATACTAAAATCAGCAAAGACCGTTGTGAAACATGCCAAGCCAATGGACCACCAGGGACCCAACGTCCGTGCCTTCACATTCATCCTCGATTTGAAATGGATGGGATGGAGAGGATCGACAGAAGGGATGACAAAGATGGATTGGCATCAGTGTGATGCTTTTAAGGTTTGTGCAAGGGTCAATGGGGCCGATGGAGCTTCGAGAAGGATGGGGTTCAGAGCCGAAACCGGTGTTTTCCAGCCAAGCGTTGGTTCACGATTTATGTAGCAAGCATGGATCTTGCTGTTAGTTCGGGCTGGAGCCATGGGTGAGAAGACAATCAATATTCTAGATTGGAGATGGAGATGAACACTGTCAGATGTTATGTACTATGTATTCATCCTGTGATCTAGTGTGGGGGCTATGTCAAAGGTGAATCTGGAAAGGCTTATTACACTCGATATACGATGGATTTAATGTTACTCCGTATACGATGATCGTCCATGCTCGGACTGATGCTTATAAATATCTACTCCGCATTGAAGACCGAATATCTAGTCACTAGGCGTAGTGCTTCTCCGATGATCTCAAGATAAAGCTCATCCACACCTTTGATGCCCGCCTGGCAGTTGCTGGAAAATCTCTGCCGCATTGCCCTCACCCCCCCTCACCCCCGTACCTCATCTCACCTTCTGATCCAAGTGTCCCTCCCCATGGTCGCCAAGGTTGCATCGAAACACTTGAATCTCGCATCTAAACTTGTCCACGAACTGTCACCAGATGTTGCGAGGGGCCTTCGATCCCTGGCCGGTTTAAGCGTCTTGCTCCACAATCATTTTAACTTGCTGGGAACCGAGAATCGGGTCATGGTCCGACAGTGGGGATATCGGGTTGTGGGATGGCTGTGTTTCTTTTTTGGGGTAGGAGACGGAGTTGGCTTAGTACTGGATCAGCGCAATGATACGATTAGGGATTCCTTCTTGATGGTGATCATGCGCCAAGAAGGCAAGGGACTATAGCATGTGGTGTAATGTGTTGTTTATGGGACTTTATTGTCTGCCTATAAGTATCAGGCTATGATCCGGTCTATCTCGAAAGTCTTGAATATTCCATCATCACACTTTTTCCATTCATTGTGTTGACTTAGCTGGCCCTTTTTGATATCCATCCGACTGGTTTCGGTCTTATTTCTATACACACTCTCTTTACGTATCCCGATTTACTTTCATTTACCATATCAGTCTTTACGTTCCACTTCATCATCTTCATCATACCAGCCCCCTCAAAAACAATGCGCAACACAATCTTCCTTGCGGCCCTCACCAGCCTCCACCTCGTCGGCGCCATCCCCTTCGTCGACCGCGCCGACGAGCTCCCCACTGGCGACTTTTCCACCGTCACCGTCCAGACAGTCCCCAATACTATGCACGCTCGCCGCGCCAAGTCTGTCAGCAACCATATCCATGTCAGACAGGCCTCAACGTCTAAGCCGGCATCAAGTGTCCCGACATCTTCTGCTCAGGCGTCAAACAAGCCTGCTGCTTCTACTACTGCTGCGGGTACTAGTAAGCCTGCTTCATCTGCACCTGCACCACCCGCTCCCGCTTCGAGTGCCCCCGTGTCGTCGGCTCCTGCCAATAACACTACCCAGACTACCTCTGCCCCCGCCGAGGAAACCACTTGCCCAGTTGCCGATCTGACCGCCGAAACATGGAAGAAGGAGGGCCTGGACAAGTGGCTTGCAGACTTTGCTGCCAAGAATCTTACCCCCAAGACAACCAATAACATCCAGGATCTCTCCGCGGCCCTCGGCGCCCCCAACTTCTTCTGCGGTCTAGACCAGTTCTGTAACGCCGGGCAGCCGTGTCTGCCGGTCGACACTCCCGGCTGGTATGTCCTCCTCGCGATTCAAAACTGGAACTCGTACATGAATGCCATCAACACGGCCATTACCTTCTCCAGCAGCATCCTCAGTCTCACGCTACCCGGCATGGTCAAAGATCTTTGGCCCAAGCCCAATGATGACGTAACGCCCATGAAGACCTTTTACACCATGTTCGCGACAGTCCTGCAGGCCGTGCCGCTCACCGGGCCGGTGGGGACCGCCGCCGGTGCCGTCGGAAAGGGCCTGACGTTTGTCATGAACCAGATCCAGCCCCCCACCGTTGACCGGTTCGCCGTGTGGACCGATATTGCGGGAGAAATGGGCAAGCTTGTGTCTGAATACCAAGCGCAGACTTCCAAGTCGTTCAAGGCCATCATTGACGCACCAATCAACGATACCAAAGGGATCTCGTCGGTCCTGGCTGATGGCAGCTTCATGGGGACTGCGCAGAACTTCACCCAGGCCGATCTCCAGTCCACTGTCAGCGAGTCCATCAAGCTCTATGCCGCTGGTGTCATCCTCAGGTCGGCCGGTATCCACCTCGGTGTGGCCCGCAGTGCCACCAGTGACCTCGAGTCTTGCAAGGGCAGAGATACTGACTTTGGTAGCTGCTCAATGTGCGTTGAGAATGGCCCGGGCGACTGGGTTATGAGCACCATGATCAATAGTGACAACACTTTTCAGAATGACTTGATGGATCTCTTGACGAGCAAGTACGGCATGGACCGGAAGATGATTTTGATTGATTCGCTCAACTGTGATCCGGCTAAGGGGGACCCGTTCAAGGATGCTCTGCCGCTGGATGCGAAGACTCCGTGCTTGTTCTATCTTACTCAGGGTTAGAAAAGGAAACGAAGGATTTCAAGGGTTTAGTTCTAGGTTTTTGTTTTGGGTAATTTAGTAATGTATTGTGGTTTTGTTCATACTCATGTCAGTTAGCAAGGCTAATAAAGAATCATTGTAAGAATCAAGATAGGCGCGTCGACGGCTTTTGTCTTGTTCCATATTCAAAGTGGGATCAGTTTGTGATTCTTTAGTTCGTGACTGTCTAACCTTGACATCATCATGGTTGCGCAAAGGATCATTATCCTTGCTAAATTCCTACAGCCTTGCACGAAAGGCTCGACATTTTTGCGATAGTCACTGTCTATAATTTTTGCACACTTCTTTGTATTGTTTGTCCTTTACAACATACTAGCCTCAACCCCCCCCCAAAAAAAATGTCCGACGATAATTCCCGGTCACAAACCGACCTCATCAACTTTGCCAAAGAGTACGCCTCTGCCGGCAAAAACCTGTACACCATCCTCAACATCACTAGCGAAACCTCCGAAAAAGACATCCACCGTGCCTGGCGCCGCCAAAACCTCAAATACCACCCCGACAAAACTGGCGACGCCTTTGACCCCATAATATATGAGCTCATCGGCCGCGCCAAGGACATCCTCCTCGACTCGCTCGCCCGGAAAGCCTACAATGACGCCCTGGCTGCGCAGGCGCGGCGGGCTGCCGAGGCCGAGGCGATGGGAAGGGAGCGGCGTAGGTGGAAAGATGAGTTGGAGAGGGCGGAAGAGGAGGCGAGGGTAAAGCAGAGGGGGGCGCGGGAAAAGGAGGAAGAGAGGGAGCGGGAGCGGATGAGGATGGCGGCGGAGGCGGAGGAATGGGAGAGGCAGGAGAAGGAGAGAGAGAAGGAGAGGTTGAGGAGGGAACGAGAAGATCGGAGGAAGGATATCGAGGGGTTAGAGGGGCAGGAGGAGGAGTTGATGAGACGATTGAGGGAGAAGGCGGAGAAAAGGGCGGCGAAGAAGAAGGCAGAGGAGGAATCGGGCGTGGAGAAGAAGAGGAAAAAAAAGAAGGGCGGGTATCTTATCTCTACGGATCCATTGTTGAGTTACGAAGAGAAGGTGGCGGGGGTACTGGGCAAGTTGCGAGAGGCGCAAAAGCGGAGAGAGGCGGCGGACACGCCGATGGTCGGTTGAACAGGGGTTGATGGAGTACTCATTCTGTTTTCATGATACCCTCACACAAAGGAACAGTTTATGACATTAGGAATTTCTGTGGACCTATACGCTTTATCTTTACTATATACTGCCTTTTGTTTCCTTCTAGTTTCTTGCTCGCATTTACTGCCCCGTCAGTCTCAATACACGCGTCGCATTCCCGCCCATGATCCCCTTTGCCTCCTCCGACCCCTCGCCCACCACCTTGGCCACCGCCGCCGCATTCAAACTAACGCTCTCCCACTCCCCCTGCTGATCCGTCTCCAACGGCGGGAAAAACGGATGGTCCGTCCCAAGCATCAACCGATCGACCCCGCTCGCCTCGATTGCTGCTCTCAACCCAACGGGCGAGTACACGACAGCATCGAGGTAAATTTGCTCCTTGAGAACGGTCCACAGAGTCCGGCGGTTCGCGTTGGTGCCAGCCTTGCCATGAAATACGAGGTGGGCGTCGTGCTCGATGCAAGATTCAATGCGCCCGGCGAGAAAGGGAAGGGTTCCTCCACTGTGAGCAAGGATAATTTGCAGTTTCGGTACGGCGTCAAAGACTCTGGCCAGGTACATTCTCGTGATGGCAATCGTGGTCTCCATGGGGAAGCCCATGGCCAGGGGCAGCACGTGGCCGTATTCTTCGTTGGCGCGGGGCCCCCACATCTCATTGGGGAGGCCGTAGTGGGGATGGAGGAAGATGGGGAGGTTGTTGGAGGCAAGGGCTTCAAAGACGGGTAGGAGAGACGGGTCGTCGAGGCCCTTGCCGAGGCCAGAGGTCCCGAGGATTACACCGCGGCAGTAGGGAGTTTTAGCAAGTTCAGAAACGGCGGAGATGAGATCAAGGAGTGATGCCGTTAACGGGAGAGTCGCGAAGAAATAGAGCCGCTCGGGATGTTGAGAGCACATGGTGGAGAACTCATCATTGATCCCCTTTGTCAACTCTGCCGCAGACCCCGTCGGTAAAAAGTCACACCACGGATTCGCCAACGAAATCACCGAAACGTCAATCTTGTGCGTGTCCATAAAGTGGATCTTTTGCGCCAGCGAGGCATAGTGTGAGGTCAGCGGCCGGCCGGGGAGGGCGGAGGAGTCGGGGGCGTCGGTAGCTTTGGCAAGGTTGGCGACTTCAGCTTCGAGGAGAATGAGGCGGGGCTCGGGGACGGAGGGGAATTTGCAGACGAGGGGGATGGTGGTGCGGGTGGTGAGCATGGAGAGGTAGGAGGGGGGGTACATGTGAGTGTGAATGTCCACAACGGGGGTGGGGGAGGCGGTCATTGTTGAGGGTGTTGCTTGTATTGTGTAAGCGCGGAATTAGAGTTGAAACAAAGAGTTTGAGCAAATAAAGTGACGTTTGATTAAAATACGACGACCGTAATAATGAACATTAAACGGAATGTATAATGCTCCAAATTATATAAACAGCCCCCATCCTCAACAACAATACCCCAACCGATAAGATAAGCAAGGCCGTTCCACGGGGTCGGCAATTGCCTGACAAGACCAATAAAAGCCAACACACCTCTCACTCCCCGCATCTCCCCGCATTATGCTGGCGGGCTAAGATTCCCGGCCATTTCCTCGGCGATTAAGAATGTCAGAGCTAGGATATCGCAGAAAGTGTAATCGCAGGTTAATTCCCCGGTGTGTATATGCTAACTTGCGAGTTGATAGTGGAGTGTGATTTATAGTGGGGCCTGATGGTGGGACAAGAGACGATGGCTATCGCGGGTATCTTGGGGATATTGGGTTGACATGCTTTGTACGATTACTATCTTTTTAGTTTCTTAGATATTGATTAGCAGATTTGGAACTATAAAAATGAAGAGTGATTAGGGTAGAAACCAGGCGTTATTTTTGGCTCTATTTTTATTTTTATTTTTCGCTCTTTGTGATATACTATAATACTATATCAGCGACTTATCTTGGACGCCATCTGTGACACCCCACTGCCTAACCGGGCAACTTGCTGATAAGCACATGGGGCGAGGATTCCGATATAAACCAATGCTACGAGATAAAAGTAGAGATAGAAGTGGATATAAGAGAGATAGGTATCGGGAGCTAGCCCGTTAGAGTTCTGTTGCCATGTATGGTTTACGAGATAAAAGGCAGTGTTGTGTCACATTTTTTTTCAATGTTGGTGCTTATTCCATGATTCTAGTGTTAGTATTCTCTTAATCTTATCAGATTGATCTTGTGTTTACTGCATTCTTAGCTACTACTAACCCAACCCACCATGGCCTCCTCCACCAACGCCGTCAACGAAGACGGCCTCGTCATCCCGGTACGTCCACTTCTCCCATAGTGACTTTCTCCCCACCAATACTAACACCTACACCTCCATCCCCCAGCTCATCGACTTCTCCAAATTCACCTCCGGTGACCCCACCGCCCGCAAACAATGCGCCACCGCCATCCTCCATGGCTTCCAAACCGCCGGTTTCATCTACCTCTACAACATCCCCATAACCCCCGCCTCCCGCGCCGCCACCTTCGACTTCTCCGCCCGCTTTTTCGCCCAGCCGCTCCCCTACAAGCAAGCACTCGCCTGGACGACCCCTGAGGCCAACCGCGGCTATTCGGCCTTCGGCCGCGAAAAGGTGTCAATGCTCAAGTCGAAGGAGGAAGTCGACCGGGTGCGGAATGCGACGCCGGATGTCAAGGAGAGTTATGAGATTGCGCGGGAGGACGACGGGCTGCCAAATCAGTGGCCGGGGGATGAGGAGGGGGCGGGGATTGTTGGATTTCGGGAGAAGATGGTGGGGTTTTTTGATGAGTGTAAGAGGTTGTATGTGGAGATTATGCAGGCGATTGCGGTGGGGATGGGGATCAAGGAAGGGTATTTTGATCGGTTTACGGATGATGGAGATAATACGTTGAGATTGCTGCATTATCCACCTGTTAAAGCCGAGGCCTTTGAGACGGCCGTGAGAGCGGGACAGCACACCGACTACGGGTCCATCACCATGTAAGAGTCACAAAAAGTAACACTGACACCTACGTGCTAACGAGGCGATATAGCCTGTTCCAGGATGACCGCGGCGGTCTGCAGGTACAGAGTCCCAACGGCAAATTCATCGACGCCGACCCAATCAAGGACGCCGTTGTCATCAACGCTGGAGATCTCCTAGCCAGATGGTCCAACGACACAATCAAGTCGACCATCCACCGGGTCGTCGAACCGCCGAGCAAGCTGCCTGAGTACCCCGCTCGGTACTCAGTTGCGTAAGTGTTTATTGTCTGTGGGTCTGATGACGGAGTGCTGATTTTTGGTGGATAGGTATTTCTGTAATCCAAACTATAAGGATACTATCGAGGCGATTCCGGAGACTTATAAGACGGAATCGGACAAGAAGTATAAGGCGATTAACAGTGGGGAATACCTGAGGCAGAGACTGGCGGCTACCTATGAAAAAAAGTGAACGGAAACAAGTATTTTTAGTTTGTAGTAATCCTAAATAAATAAACATTGACTCGCAAATTCTTTTTAGGCATTCTTTCTCTTTCTCAATCCTCTACTTCCTTCCCTCAACCTAACCAATTGTTAGCATTCTCCTCGATTTATTGGCCCACCCATATCACCACTTACCATAATCAAATGATACCCAAACCCCGTCTTCACCTCCCCCACCACCGGCCTCCCCACCGAACTATCCGCCAACCCATACGCCACCTCCTCAAACCCCGCATCCAACGACCCCCTCGTCTTCCACCCCAATAATCCCCCCTGCCGTGCCTTATCCTCCGAATACCCCCGTGCCACCTTGTCAAAGGGTTCGCCGTCCTCGACGATCTTCTTCTTGGCTTCTTCCATTTTGGAGAATTTGGTGCACTGTGATTACAGCGACATTGTTGTCGTTGGACGTTAGTAAGTTGGGCGGCTGGTGGGCTGTGGGTGAGGAGGGGACATACCAGAATGTGGCGGACGTTGATGCCTTGGGCGCCCTTTACCTTGGCCGGCTTGTCATCGGCCTTGCCCTTGGCCGGAGCAGCGTTCCCCTTTCTGCCCATTTTCGTCGATTGTATTCTGCGGACTGGTGATGGTAGCTGTGATGTCAGGGTGATGGTGATTGTCTGAGTTTTACCGGAGTAAGAGAGTTGAAGTTGATAGTGGGGTAAGATATCCCTGTCAGACCAGGGGTTTCCTTGTCCAAGCCCATGAACCCTAGACTCACAATACGTCTAGCATCACTGAGACAAACCAACTACAGAGCTATATGAACGTAAATTTCAAAAAATTCAATAATAAATTGTACTTTTTAGACAGCGCTGTCAAAGTCTAATATGCCCTCCAGAATGCGAAAAAAAACGCCAGCCAACAAAACCCCCAAAACCCAACGCCCAAAAGCAACCCAAAAAATCACAATACCTATATACTTCAAGTAGTCATTCTCTCCTCCTTACCTCCCCCTGCGAATTTAACTGATAAATCCCCGACCCACTACTCTCCCTCCTGACTCCCTCTCCTCCTCTTCCTCCCCCACTGGATCCTCATGGATAACCGCCGGCATCTTCCTCCCCACCACATCCTTTGGAAGCACCGGCAATGGCCCCGGCGTCGCCGGCAACGGCGCCTGTGAACTTGGGATAGCCGGTTGTGCTGTAATGGGTATTGGTGGTGTCGATGGTAGCGGTGGTTGCGAAGGTTGCGCGATGGGACCCGTGGGAACAGACTCGACACTGCCAACTGATTGGCGGCGGGAAGATTCCTGAGAGAGTTCCTGCATCAGGTCGCCGCGTGAGCGGCCCGAGGAATCCGACATGGACTCTAACCGATCGTACAGGATCCAGTCATCAATCTGACTTTGTCTCGGAATCTTCTTCAACTCCTCGTACGGTGTCTGGCCCAGGATCCGCTGCAGGGCAACCGTCACTGAGTAAATCTCGGCATCTGGGTCATCCATAATGTTGCCAAACTGCAACACCTTGTAAAATCCGTCAAACCGGACGCCCGTCGACGGCGCATATTCTGAGGTCAAGTTGGCCCCGCGGAGCACCATGAGGACGGAGCCAACGGCGGAGATGAGGGAGATGGGAAGTGCCGTCCAGGAGCCGGTGACAGTGTAGGTGGTGGTGACGTCGGAAGTTGGAGAGACCGTTTCGATGCCTGAGGTCATGGCAAGGACTCGGGCGTTGCCGAAGCGGCAGTGTGAGACAATTTGCTGGGCGTTCATGACGATGCCGTCTTGTTCGGCTGCCTCAAGGGTCATCCACCAGCTGTGGTTCTCTATTAGTATAAAAAAAAGATACCAATGGTTAAGTGCAAAACTTACTATCCCGGAAGATACTTGTTCGCCGGATCCGAGTCCGAGTTCCGTCGACTTGAATCCTTGGCGTCGTTGATCCCCCTAAAACCCCCGTCAACCCTCCTTCCCGTCCTCTCCCGACTCTCACTGTTCCCCCTCTCCCTCTCCACCTTTGCCTGGTACGTCCCATCACTTAATGTTCTTGTCGTCTGCCCCAGATATCTCGGCGTTGCCGCCGTCACTACAACATCTGGCATGCTCACCGTGTGCGTCTCCAGCTTCTGCGTCGGCTGCCCCGCATAGGATCCCCTTGGGGTATCCCGCGGCAAGTTTTCGTGCAGCTGTAATGACGGCGGAAGCGCTGGCAGGTCATCGGTGGGCACTTGGCGCGGGCTGTGGCGGGGGGACACCTGATCTTCGGAGGAGGAGCGACGGTGCGGGCTGTAACGTTTTGTCGGGGTGGTGGAGGTGAAGGAGGACCAGGTTGGGGCGCGGTAGCGGGTGTGGGTGTGAGGGGCAGTGTTGTTGTCGAAGATGGCTTTTTTTTGGGAAAATGGCGCCGATAATGACGCGGAATAATGGTGGACTTGTGACATAATGAAGACAATGCCACTGTGAGGTTGTAACATGTTGTTAGTGGGTGAAAGTGGTGAAAGCGACCCGTTTTGGTAATTTCCTGATAAAGATGTCATAGCTGCCGAAAGGTGCTTGTCGATTTTTTTTCTTTCGGTCAATGTGTCGTCACTGCCAAAAACGTCAAAGAGTGCAAATATGGCAACAACGCCCCAAGATAGAGAAGAAGCAGCAACTACTTCTTTAAGTAGTTGATTTTGCTTGTTGATTTTCTCGGCAGGTTGCGGTGTGCGGACGCTCCAGCGAGAAACGAAAAAAGAAATATGGTTTCCCGGAAATCAAGCGACCCAGACTTTTATTTTTTTGATTTGGCGACCTGTCACAGACAGCGGAACGTATGCCAGATTCGGTGAAGTTTCCGCACTTGAAACTTTTTTTTTTTTTGCTTTGACTTTGTTCTTGGTCGCTTTGGTGTAGCGATGCCGCTGGCAGAATCTGTGGTCGTTGTTCGGAGAATCTACTTTTTTAGGCTGAGAGTTGGTTTCGCAAAGATGGCAAAAGTCGGAATGGTTGGGGAATAATAAGGTCTCGGAGAAAAAAGAAGAAACGAAAATAGCGGCAACCCGATGTTGTATGCAGATAGATACTCGGGAGTGCTGAGGATTTAGTGAGGGCGGTGGGAATGGAGATGTATGTAATAGTGATGATAGGGAACAATCCAGTGTCCATAGAGAGGACCTGACAAATTTCAAAAAGCGAAACTTATTCGGTGAGACTTCGCAATTGTGATGTCGGACTGAGACGCCAAAGACAAAAAAAAACCAAGAAAAAAAGGGGGGAGAATACGCGGGTTCAAGTACTAAAAGGTTCGGGACACAAGAGAGATATTCCCGAAGCGGCAGTGATGGCAAGCTCCCTGGAAATGAGTAGTGTGGATGGGTCCCCGAGGAAGATGCGTATGTCGGGCGGGGCGCAAGTTGCTCTTTGATATACTGACGAGTGGGAGGAGATTGCTCGGTTGAGTGATTCTGAGCAGAGGTTGGGCAAAACCGTTGATATGCAGGTTGGTGAGCGACGTTGGTGAGCGAGATATCGTAAGTGATTGCCGTGATCTTCGAGATATGCCAGTCTCAGTAGTGGTCCGGGCAAGCATATACGTTTGACAAAGATCCGAATCGAGGAATATAATCTGCAAGCAGGAGACTTGACAGATTACAGCTAGTTATGTAAGACTGGTGCAGAAAGAATAATATATATAAATCCTCTTGTTAATAAACACAGCATTCAGCCAGAATGCAAAAAAAAAAAAAAAAAAAAAACTGCCGAGCCCAAGATTAATAATGTTCCCGATCAAGAACTGGTGGAGCCCGTCGCTGGTCAAAGAGATATCTGCCGTGAGGTGGATCACGACCGGTTTATGTAAGACAGACCCCGCGTACAGAGTTACCGAAAACAGTCAAGTGGGCAAAAAGTCAAAGCACTCAGAGACCGTGTGTTTTGAAGGTGTGCGATAGCGAAAAAAGAAACTCAAATTCTGGCAAGCTTGTTTTTCTTTAGAAGAGAAAGCAAGATGTCGAAATCCGCGGATTTGCAAAATAGAGAAGAAATGAAAAAAAGGAAAATCGGCGTGTTGATAGCGGCAGAGAAGCCAAAGAGGAATATTGAAATAAGAAGCTGAATGATTTAACCGAAGATGGTGATGTACGCCCAAGAAAAATAAAAATAAAAAATTGGGGAAAGCAAAGTGTTGTCGAAGGGACTCTTTGTTACTTTTCAGTCTTTGTGACTAAAAAGACCACCGCACACACACACACACACACACACACACACGATGCAGGAACGGGACACAAGATGTTGAAGCGGCTTTTTTTATGTCAAGGAAAGACATGAATGGAACTATGACGTCTTTTTTCCGTCTTTTTTCTTTTCTTGTTTTCCTTTTGGCGGCGTTTTGTTAGTCTTTTTGAGATGTTCGGATGCCGGACGCCTTGTGTTCACAAAAAGCGAATCAATGTGTTGAGTGAGTATGTATGAGGAAACTCAATGTTCAAATTCGATGCAAGCATCCGCAGATGCAGGAATGTAAACAAGTTCTTGATATCACACATCCGCTTTTGCCTCGTGTAATGGCAGCGAGCAAGAGCAATGTATATAATAACGACAAAAAGAAAAAAGGAAACCACCTTGTAACTGAGCCGTCGTTGAAGGGAAACAAAAAAAAATAAGGGAACTAGAATGGTGCCGTTACAGACGAAGCGGAGTCGGCTTATGTTGAGGTGAAACCAAGGGAAACAAACGATGGATGTCATCCCCAAGGGATACATACGGATTATCTTGTCTCATTTCTTGTTCTTGTCTCTCATCGACGGGTTCGCATTCGCTTTTCTTGCCTTTTTTTTTACATTTGAGGGATTCAGATGACTAAAATTGCTGGCAAGAAAAGCAAATAGTGCTGCTTCTGACGATGCCGAAGCTGAGGAGACAAAAAGGAAACAAAAGGGTTGGCCTGTAATGATGGCTTCCTGATTGGGGAATTGGGCCGGCCAGAGGGAGAGGGAGGGCGAAGCGGGTTGAGATTTAGGGAGGTGATGATGATGTGTGATTGGGGGTGATGACTTAGGGGGCGAGGTTACTTCAACTTACTTTAAAAAAGAAGAGATCTCAAAAGGTAGGCAATGAGATACGGAGGGATACAAAGCCCGAGGATCGGATAGTGGAAGCAAAGAATTCTTGATGTCCGTGATGGGATATAAGAATGTTGGTTTGTTTTGTCTTTGGCATAAAGTTATGTAAATATGTATATATCCAGATATCATTCCCCGTTTCGAAACGGAGGCGTCACTTGTTAAGAAACGTGGCAAGGATATTTTCAATGTTGAAAAAACGTTGAACGTAAAGTGAGATAAAAAAGAAATTAACAAACACGAAATTCAGGCATCAATGTGATAATGACAGGATGTGATGAGAAGAAAATAAAAAGAAAACAGTACAAATTTGCTTTTTCTTTTTAGTCTTTCCGGTTTCCGAGTCAGTCAAGTGCAAGATCAAGAACGGATAAAATACCGGTAGATCGTCGGGTGAGATGAGAGAGGCCGTGATGAAGCAGTAGATAGGTAGAAAGTCGGCAACAAAGACAGATGTGTCACGATGGTAAGTTGGTGGCTGGATTAGCTTTTGTACATGTATGAAAATAACTGCAGTCAGAAATTCACACTTAATATTTAGATATCTCTAAATATTTAGTATTTAGTCACATGTTCCTGTCATATTATATAAACATCTATTAAATCCCTGGATATTATATATCAATCTTCAACATCCTAGTTAGGCCTAAATCATCAACTAATCCATCAACCCTGGACCAGCTCAACTCAAACTCAACTTTATTTACGACGAACTTTGGGGCTGGTTTTTTATATTTATCTCATCAAGAACTATATAGACAGTAAAAAATGACAGGGTCCATGGGCCCTGTGTCGAATTATATATGTACAGGAAACTGATAGGTCCTAAATGACTTCAAGTCTAGGTAATCTCTCCAGAGGACTGACGGCATTTTAGACAAGATAAATATCACGATCGACAGGAAAGGCTGGTGAGAGAAAGAAAAGGGAAAAAAGAAAGAGCTCTCATCATGAGTGGGCGTGGGAATTCACTGAGTCTAAAAACTTAGCACGAACTAGCCAAGGCCTTTTTACGGTTGCTCTTTTTTTTTTGGGTGGAGGGGTCAACATTTTTTTTTATTCATGTACTTTATTTTTATTTCCGAAAAAGATATCCGCTCAGTCATATCATGCCATGCCACTATGTATCTACAGATATCCGCTGACAACTTCTATAAACTTATCTATCGCCTTATTGTAGCCTTCATCACCACTTGCATCCCGCTTACAAGCCTCAAAGCCTCACATTTCACAAATCTCTCAACAAACCCCTCCACTTACAAAGCGATCGGGAAGCCCGTGCTGTTACGTTCTCGCTCTGACTTGAACAAACCTTACAAAAAAATCAAGGGAAAACCACCATTATACAGATGTCTTATAACGGTTTGTTAACAACGGCGAAACAAAGGGAAAAAAATGACAAAAGACAAAAACAAAGACAGGGCGATCGCAGATGTCAACGGTGATCCGAGCGTCATGGCAAGTCAAGTCAAGTCAGCACGGGCTTGCTCTTTTTTTTTTTTTTTGGGGGGGGGGTGGATGTGTTGGTTAAGATGAAGATGTTTGGAGAGATATATCAGATTAGTGGATTGTCGACATCGATATCAAGAGGGGAAGTTTGGTTGCTGGTTAACTAGAGGCTTGTTTGTAGGGACCGACAGCCTAGTGAGGGTTCGTACCAGAATGTAATGTCAAGTGATTAAACCTAACTTTGTCTTTTTCTCTTTGGCTTGGGTCTTGAGTGGAAAAGGCCTGGGTTGGTCTATTTTTTTTAATCATCAGCTGACGATATCATCATCACTCACTTTCACCCCACCAATATCACTCACTCACCAACATTTCCCTGCCACCACCACCACATCTCATCTCATCTCCAACCCTTCCTTCCTTCCGCCCCTCAGATCCACAATTTTCTTTCGGCTTCTTCATGCAATATAGTTTGCTGGTATTAACATAAAGTAAATATGTACAAGTAATAAAAAACCCGAACTGCCAACTCACACTATTCTCTTCCTTTCCTTTCCGCCGCAGCCGATGAACATCCTATTTACTTGCTCATGTGATGAACTTTTTTGTCTTGTTAAATAAATACCTCCGGTGCCCAAATTGCCCCAAACGGCCCGAAACAGGTTTACCTCGACCCTCTCTCGGGTTCAAACGGCGGACAACATGGCAAACAACCGTATGACAAAAAATCAAAAAGAGAAATATTGTTTCGGAATCTTAATCCCCATGACAGCATACTCGGCAGCAGAGTTTGCTTGCCGGGTTCATTTGGGACTTATTTGAAAATAAAATTTAAATCTTCCTCGGGCGTCGAACCGAAGAGAGACGCAAACTCCGATACGACAAATAAGCGCTAAGAAGTAAAAAAAAAATCACTAAATTTAGACAAAGCCTATTTCGTGTTTCGGATACTTTCCGGTCCTGGGCTGTGACGTATCTACCGAACAAAAAAACAAAAAACCCCAAACTTTTGTCATTGGGTAAAATGCAACCCGGACAACGGACGACGGACGACAAACACACTGCCTCCCTCGTTCAATATTGGCCAATAATAGCCGCTGCCATGCAATTGATGACGCTGGGATTTCAAAGGATGATGATTTATTTATTTAGTGATGCTGGAGTCATGATGGAATCTTGGAGATATCCGATTGGTGGATTAGGATTAAGGAAAAGTTTTAATGTGCTGTTTGGCAGATGGCTTTAAAGCTCAGGTGACATTATTAGAATGGTCAGCTCGTGTAATATATCGCAAATATCTACGTACATATCATTTTTGTCAGCCAAACAGAGCAGGAAAAAAAAAGCAACTTGAATCATATATCACTCTGCGGTTAGGTTGGAGATATATGTTGCTCTAGGTTCAGCTGGATGCAGACGCTTGCATTCAGCTTCATGGACAAGCGATTCATCCTGCATTCAGCAACTTTTCCCTAGCCAATTCATTCACTCAACAAAACAACAAGCAAGATCTCCTCTTCCTTTTCCCGCCATCACAACTAAATAAAACAATAATCCCCCCGTTTGTTTGTAAATATGCACCAATTGTCATTCCAAATCATGAATCCTCCTCAATCAAAACTTGATTCACGCACCATCATCACCTAGTCCATTACCTATCACCATGTACCCCTCCAAAAAAAAAATCCTCCCTCTCCATCCCTCCACAAAACGGTGAGCCAGCAAAGCAGATTCCAGCCCAATCTATTTTTCTCCCATACATATCCATATACAAAAAGAAAAACACAAATCTCTTATCCCCCCCCTATCCATCAAACCACTTCCGGTCCTTCATCCAGCTTGTCCCCGTCCCACATCTGGACATTCCCTTGTCAACCCGAGATCCACAGGTCGGTTCTTTGGTGTAAATGAATACTAAATGAATGCTATACTTTACTACATAGATACTCTTTTCATCCTAATCTCTCTCTTCTCCAGGTGTCTCACGGCCCATCTAACACCCCCCGACCCCCATGACAATAGTAAGATACTCTTCACTCTTTGACGATAATCACTTTCCTTCTTTTTGCATCTTTGCCGAATCTAACCTCCATCACCGTTATCGTCATTGCCATTGCCGCCCCCCGCCCTCTCAACGATAAGACGTCATGCAAATGGTTTTATGTATAGACCCTAACCCTATTATATTAACCTGATCCATCCCGGCCTTCCATACCCAGTCAAGCCATCATGATCAACTAGTACTTAGCCAAATCAAATATCTGGTGTCTCCATCAAGAAAAAAAAAAGTGAAACGATCTCCACGTCACATCCGGCTTGTTCCTCCCCAGCCCTCTTCACCGCTTGCTGCTACAGTTGGCTTTTATGGATTTTTTATATTTATTTAATCTTGCGTTTTCTGAGAAAATTATTATGCGGTGCATTTGCCCGAAAAAAAAACTCTGATGTGGCCATGTTGGACCGGGGGTGGGCCGGGGAGGTCTAGATGCTGATACCGTTGCAGTTTTGGTTGCATTTATAGAGTCGTTGGAGGGTGGTTGGGTTTCCGGAAGCGCGGATACGGGTGGGTTTGGGGAGAGTTGTTGATGTCATGGCGGGGTCAATTGGCTGATTGAGAGGAGGGGTGGGGGGTGAGGGGAGAAAATGACCAGGGATAGATGGATATCACGAGGGGGGAAGGGCGGAAGCGGATGTCGATGAGTTGGCAGTTGGCTCACGACTTGCGTGCAGTTGTATGTAAATATATACAATGTGCACACATGAAATCGAGGGATGGAAAAGAGGCGGGGTTGAAGGGGTTGAAGAGGGGAAGGGAGTTGCTACGGCGAAGTGGCCATCCACCGACCAAGTCCAGACTTTATCTGTGGTCATCGTGCGAGAAGCGAGAAGCGAGAAGAATCTGTGCTCATCATGACGAAATAAGTAAATAAAATTTCTCTCTATCTCCATGAACTCAGCCTCCCACCTACATAATCAACCACCCCTTGTCAAGATAAAAAAAAATCAAAAACCCTCACCCACTTAAACACCGCACGCACAGACTCCCGCCATCCCGTCTTCATCCGTCTCCACCCCATCTCCATCCATCCATCCATCCAGCCGTCATCGTCACCGCCTTTCACCATTTTCACCACACGTTACTTACTCGCCCACCCACAAACAAAGCAATAGACAAACCCCTCACCTTCTCTGGTCTGTTGGCCTGCCACGGGGGGAGGGGGGGGGGCAACTGACATCCCATATTTGTCTCACGTAAGATATCTTTCCCCCCCCCTCTTCACTTCCTACATGACACAACCCGGTTTTTTTTTTTTTCTGAGAAATGAGACGCTGATGTCATTGTGAACTCTTACAATGACCACGGAAATACATACCATTACACATACATATCACTAACATATCCCTCACCCTCTTGTGGCAAAAATAATTTTCTCTCCTTTTCTCCTGCTTGTAATGAGCATCTAGAACTAGTCCATTTTTGATGCTGATGTCCGAAATTATTTCAAATAACCTCAGTGGCAACGTGACATCTCAATGTGCAAATGTGCTTCCGGCCCCTTGGGTCTAAGGGTTCTTGCCTGTCAAAGAAAGCCACGCAACATTTTCAAAATTATCTGCCCATATGTTCATTTTTGCCAAATGGAAAAAAAAAACGGTGCTTATATTCCCCCGTGACTTGTCGCCCTCCTCCCCCTCTTCTTGCTTCAGGCCTTCTTGACATCCGAACCTATCTACACTATCTATGCGACGTGTAACCCATACAAACCAGAAACCCTAAAAAACAAAGTCAAATTTGACGTTAACGTTACTATGCGAAATGAGAACGTATATCCCTGCCGATAAGCTAATCGGATCCTCCCAAAAGAAAAAAATATCCTAAAATGTAAAGCCTCCCATCGCAAGTTTGACCAGAGAACGATCAAGAGTGTGTCAACTGCCAAACAACAAAGCATCGCCAACGCCATTACTAACAATGGCTTCTCAATCTCAGAATACCCGCAGTGGCCCCTCTGACGATACCATTGGCATCACCACTCGCCTCTGCGCAACGACCCTTCCGTGGTCTGGTATTCTACGCCGCCGGTAAAGATTCTTTTTTTTTCTTTGTGTAGTTATAGATGCTATGTGTATTTATGAGATTGTTGGTCATTGACTTTTTTATTTTCTTCCAATGTAGATTCACGGATTTCTTGGTAAACGAGATTCAAAAGGATGGGACCGTCTTGCATTTGACAAACTACAAGCCCATACAAGTCACCCACCACAAACAAGTCACCACTGCCGCCCCTCCGCCAACCCCAACTCCGGCCCCCGCCGCCCCCGAAATCCCGCTCATTTCTCCCGCGGATGTCACCTCCCTCACCACCCTCCTCGGTCCCAAAATGACAACTTCCCTCCATGCCCTCTACGAATCCTCCTTCACCCCCGGTACCCCCTTTGGCAAAAAGGGCCCCTCCGTTACCATCCCACCCAACGACGACAAAGCCCTCCGCTCCCGTATCCACGGGGAAATCCGTCGCATCTTCAACAGCGCCCTCGATACCACCACGGACCCCGCGGGCACCGGTGCCATCATCGCCACCATCATGCCGCGGCGTGGAAACGGCCGGCGGGGGTCCAATGGAGATGTTTCCTGCGCGGGCAACAGAGATCGCAGTGGCCGGGCGACAAGGGAACGGCCTGAGGCAGGCCAGGAGATCATCTGTCCAGGGACCGGGGCGCACTTGCATTTTACATTGTATAAACAGAATCGCGACACAATGGAGGCCGCGGGGCAAGTTGCCAAGCAGTTGAACATGAAGCCTGCGGGAATCTCGTATGCAGGGACCAAGGATCGGCGGGCGGTGACGGTGCAGCGTTGCTCGGTGCGGAGGCGGAAAGCGGGCGAGTTGGCGAGGTTGAATTCGCGGTTGTATGACATGGTCGTGGCGGACTTTGAGTACCGGGATGCCCCGATACACCTGGGTGAGCTTGCTGGGAACGAGTTTACAATTACCTTGAAGGGGTGTTCTTTTGAGGGATTTGATTATCTCCCAATTGTCAAGGCGGCGCAGAAGTTGGATGAAGCTGTCAAGGCGGCGTTGAAGCATATGCAGGAACACGGGTGGCTCAACTACTTTGGTCACCAGCGTTTCGGCACTTTTAGTATTGGGACACACACAGTGGGGCAGCTAATTTTGTCGGGCAACATGAAGGCTGCTTGTCACGCGCTGCTTTCGTACGATGAAGCACTAGCCAAGAAGTTGGACGGCAACTCACTGCCGAACGAACGGTCACTACGCGATGAGGTGATGCGCTCTTGGTGTTGTCGGGCATTCCTACGCGATAACGATGCCGCCAAGGCACTGGACAAGTTGCCAAGACGGTACTCAGCCGAGGGGACCATCATCCGGCATTTGTCTCAGCAGCCAACAGATTACATGGGAGCGCTACTCCGAATCACCCGGGGCCTGCGGACCATGTATCTGCACGCCTACCAGTCCTTTGTCTGGAATCATGCCGCAAGCAAGAGGTGGGAACTTTACGGGGCCAAAGTTGTCGCCGGCGACTTGGTCCGCGATGATGAGAAGAAGCCAACCGACGACCCCACCACCGACCAAGACGGCGAAGAAATTGTCCGCGCCGGCGACGACGGCGACGACGGTGACTCTTTTACCTCCGCGCACCTTGTCACCGACCAGGACATTGCCACCGCCAAATACACAATCTTCGACGTTGTCTTGCCAACCCCGGGCCACTTGACGCTCCTCCCCCATAACGCCGTCGGGGACTTTTACCGCGAGTTCATGATGGGCAACGGGGGCATTGATGTGGGGAAGATGGCGAGACCGCAGAGGGAGTTTTCGCTGGCGGGAAGATATCGGCCGGTTATGGCGAGGTTTTTAGGCAGTGTGGCGGAGGGGAGGGCGGAGGTGGCGGGGGATTTGAAGCAGTTGGAGAAGACGGATTTGGATGTTATTAAGGAGAGAGTGACCAAGGAGGAGGAGGCGGAGGCGGAGAAGAAGAAGAAAACTGAAGCTAACGATGAGAAGACTACAGGAGACAAAAAGGAAGAGTCGGATGAGGAGTCGAAGAAGAGGGCGCGCAGTGCGTCGGATGTTGAGGAGTCTGAAGCAAAGAAGGCCCGCGTTGACAGCAAGAGTGATGAGAAGAAGACCGAAGTTGTCCCTGTTGCAGAGGACAGCGAGGGCATTGCTGTCGTGGTCAAGTTCCAGCTTGCCAAGAGTGCCTATGCCACCGTTGCCCTCCGGGAACTTATGGGGGCCCCGGCCACGCAATAGAAGAGAGTTGACATCACAACATAAAAGGGGGAAATGGAAGCGATGGAGATGGACATATATATTTATAGAAACAAAAATGAACACCCACGGATACAACAAGAGAGGAGACAAATATTCATCAAAGCTAGTTATGTACATACATACAAAAAATGAAATAACATCAATATCGCCAAACAACCAAATCAAAATAGTCAGACCGAATACAAAAAGAAAGAGAATAAGAGTAGTAAAAAAGAAAGAAAAAGGAACAAGAAACAGGGGGGGAAATCCAGAACCTCGTCTTTGCCAGAATGAAAATAAGAGGATAATAGATAGAAAAGATCATAAAGATATAAAAAATCATTCATCACGAATCCCAGCCCCAGACCTGAGCGAGGTACTTTTCCATGTTGACTCTCTTGGTCTGCATCTCCGCCATCCATGGATGTTCCATCATGCGCCACGGCGTGGCTCTTCTAGCGGGGTCCTTTTCAAGGCTACAAAGGAAGCCGTTAGTAAACAGAAATTAAGCAATGATGATGCGTCAAAAACTTACCAGCACTCGATAAAGTACTTGAACTGCTCACTCCATTTCACCCCATCTGGCTCATCCTTCAACCGCGGAATTGGTTGCCGGACAATATACGTCAACAAATCAATCAAGCCCGCCCTCGGCTGCATCTCCGTCCCGTCTGCCGGGAAGGGAAACCGATGTTGCGCCACCTCCAGCAACGTCACCCCCGTACTCCACACATCTGACGTAATCGTATAACTCTGCCCCGTAATTCTCTCCGGCGCCATGTAGTAACTGGTCCCGATAAAAGTGTCCGCCTCTCCCTTGGTGCCAAAGTCGCCCGAGACGCCAAAGTCGCACAGCTTCACCTGGCCCTTGCGCGTTAGCAGGATGTTGGACGGCTTGATGTCGCGGTGGATGATGCGGCGGCCGTGCAGGTAGGTGAGGCCGCAGAGGATGCCTTCGGCGATTTTGCCGAGGACTTTTTCGCCGGTGCGGCCGCCGAGGCGCTTGACTTCTTTGTAGATGGAATCGAGGCAGCCGCCTTCGCAGAATTCCATGGCAATGGAGATGGTGGCGGTGGCGGGGTCGACAAAGGCGCCGTAGTAGCGGCAGATGTGATCTGAGGCGCAATTTTTGTTGAAGCCGAGTTCACGGAGGATTTGCTTCTTGACGTCTGGGTCTGGGTTTGATGTGATGACCTGGAAAGGTAAGATGTTAGTATCTATCTATGGAGCCGACGATGATACACTTGGGCTGTATATCATCCCTGGGCGGTGGGGGGGGGATGAGGGCGGTTTCACCGAACAAAACCCACCTTCAACGCAAATACAGTCTTGCCCCCAATCAGCCGACACTTGGTAACTGCTCCACCAGCTCCTTCACCCAAGCTGCCCAGCTCCACAATCTGCTTCTCAACACTGGCAATCTTCCAACTCTCATCGTCAAATTCCTCAACGTCCTTCCCCTTAATTTTATCCAACAACGACATCCGATCAAATCCCGCCTCCAAAGCCCTCGTCCCATCCAAATCCCCAGCCTCCGAATGCAAACTCTCAGCCGCGCTCACCGGATCCGAAATGCCAACCGGCCGCCCCCCTCCCAATGCCACACTCAAACTCATCTGCGAATATTGACTCGCCGCACTCACCGGCCCGCTCCCCCGTCCCTCGTTAACCCCAAAGCTCCCCGTCCGACTGTGCGCCGCACTACTCTCGCTGCCGCCGCTCGCCGAGTGATTATGCGACGTTACGAGCCGCGGGGCGTTCTCGGCTGGCGCCACATGGCTGCCGTGGGGGGTGGCAAGGGAGAGTTGGGGGAGGGTGGGGCGCGAGGAGATGGGCTTGACGTTAGGGGAAGGGGGGATGGAAAGGCCGAGGCGGGGAGCGCGGGGGCCGGCGCGGGAGTTGAGGGCGGGCCGGAGCATAGGGGGTCCGGCGCCCAGGTTAGGGACAGACTGGCCGGCAGGTGTAGGGACCATGGGCGCGGTGTGGGGTGGTATGGGAATGGTGGTGGTGGTAGTGATTATAGGCGTGGTGCCTGGTTGGGTTGAGGGACTCGGTGGGTCCTGGCGGGGAGGTCGTTTGGGAGGGTGATGCTATGTTGCAAACGAGCGATAGTTGTAGCTGTTGGCAATGGTTGATTATCAAGATTAATTGGGTTTTCGTAATGCTCGTGGCTTGATCGTCGTCGTCGGTTGATAGTCGAGGAAAAGAATCGCAGACAATGTTTCGGTCTCGGATTCCGTCGAGTTAGTTTTTTTTCGCTTTTCTCTTTCGGTTCTTCGTTTGTGCAGCAAGTGACTGGTCTCTTGGGAGCTCTCGATCAAAGATGCTTAAATTATTTCTGCAGATATCAATCGTGCCAAATCGACAGATAATCGTGTACTGTCGTCGGTGAAGGTGAACAAGTTGTCGTCAATCGCCCACTCTTTGAATTGTCGAATCCCAATCTCGTACCGAAACAAAGAAAAAAATAAAAAATAGAAAGATACACTAATAAGAAAAAAACGAGGGGTGAAATAAACAACAAAAAATAAAATAAAAAAATAAAAAAAATCAATCAAGCCGTTAATTGTTTCTCTCACACATACACACAAGATCAAAGACATACAGCAAAAAAAAAACCCCCGAGAAAATACTGGTGAGAATGTAGAAATTCGAAGTTTCAAAAAATGCTACGAGATCGTCAAAATGGAAGAGGAGGATTCAAGGCTAGAACACGGGCGGTAGGCGGTTGGAAAAAGGGCCTTAGGGGAATCAGGTTTTACAGTGGGTTTTTGGGAGCGGGGGAGGAGGCCTTCTGGAGAAGTCTTTTGTAACTGTGTTTGGGCGATGGAGGGGGGGGGGGAAGAGAAACGAGAGGCGAAGGCTAAGGCGACGACGAGGGGAAAGCTTGAGCGGTGATGATGATTGCGGCTTATGGTGGGCCTTATTTTGAGGGTTTGGATGGGAATAGAGAGAGAGAATGAGGTTCTGTTTTTATTGATTCATGAGAGGTCAAGATGCTGACATGTCAAGGTAACTAACTGTAACTGGTTGCGCATCTGACACAGCAGCTTACAGAAAGCTTCTCAGACCCATCACCAATCCTACAATCAAGCCACTACCACCACCTCCATCTCCCCACACGCACTCTACAAACACATGTCCCCTATAGAATCACTACTAAATCTTCAATCCAAGTTCGTACATACCCAAACATCACAAACTCACCAATTTCTCCCATCACTGCATAAACCTCCCCAGCATAACCTCCTCCATCAAACCCCTCTATCAACAATCCCCCCACCCATCACCACCAAACCCAAACATGAAACTGCTCCATCCAAGCACCACTCCTAGAAGCAAGGCCTAAAACGGAGCCCAAAGCAAAGCAAAGCCATTGCCTATCTGTTTCATGCCATTCACTCAATTCGGTATTTTGTTCACTTCCAGTTCACATTTACCACATGCATGGGCTCTACTGCCAATCTCACAACAGCAAAAAAGCAAACATTCATGGGATGCTGATGGCAATTCCTTGTGTAGCAAAGTGTGATGGCAATTGATGGTTGATTGTTACAAAGGAGGAGGAGGGAATATCGCCTGTCCATAGGGACTTTGACAGATGGACAGGAGTGAATGATTGCTTTTGCAAATGACTGACTAAATGAGCAGATTGGCAAGTGGAAAAAGCGGCAAATAGGGACTTTTTTGACTGTGGATTTGAATTGAATTGTTTAATGACAAGTCAGTAAATACCTGATGGCATTCGCTCTGGAAAGAGGCCTAATGAGATCGGGTGACAGGACAAGTTCCTTATGCGTCATGAACTAGTTTTAGGGAATTCAACAACTTGAATATCCTACAACAGCCTCTCCGTTCAACCATCTCCCGAAAACTGGCCGTTCTTCAAATTACCCTTCTTTCAACAACTCAATCGACATTCCCTAACCCTAACGACTTATCTCGCATTCCCGCCTCTCCCATTCTTGCTACCCAAAACCCCGTCGGCTGCCTCAAACTCACTCCCGTATTTCTGCATCTTTTTTACATATGGCAAAACTTATTCACCCGGTAATCCCAAGTCTAGTTCCTGATAGTCTACCGATATTTTTAATTGACAGATTGTACCATGTCAAGATGTTTTTAAAAAAAAAAGAGGAAGAAGAAAGTGCTGATACCTGCTGACTGATCAATGAATTTGGCCCCCACCAACTTCATGTGTTTCTGATAGCCAAATTCCCATGAAATCTGAACACAAACATCTTTTTTCATAGCAATTTCAAATCCATCGAATAGATAATCAAGCAAGCAGAACAACAACAAAAAAACAAGACACCTTCTGGAATCCCCAGATAATGTTGTTTCACATCCCACATGTTCCCGAATCATTGTTTCACCAGGGCTTCCCTGACCACCGACAGTTCCCTAATCCCTTCTCCCCACTACGCCTCAATTCACAACAACACAAATCCATCGTTTCAAATATATGAATATTTTTTTTTTGATTTTCCCTCTCCCATGGGTGGTTAGTATTCTAGGCGGGGAGATGGTGTCTGGGGAAATTCGTAGCTAATGGGTTGGAAGACGACATCAGAGCTAAGGAAGAGGAGGCAATAGTATGGTGCCGTAAAAATCAAGGTGTTGGATGTTGGTGGGGGCTGTCAAGCGCGCGTTTAAATGATGGCGAAACCACTTGATTGGTTCATGAAATATTCGATAGCAATATTTGGTATTGTTGAAGATCTGAATAATAATACAACCCAATGTTTACATTTGCTGCTTGCATAAACGGTTAGATAATCATAATGAGTTATACGATAACAATCATCATTTAAAACTGCGAGTACAAAATACATATACCCAGTAGTGTTACTACACTCCCTGTTGTATACACCGAGCCCCACCGCTGATAAGCCTCACCGCACCAAGATAATCACACCGACGCAAACCTTCCCAAAAAATTTCTGGACAAATCAAATCGCTTACATCCACCACCCACCTGCGCAATCTTAACTCCCCAAGCACCCCCACAAACCACACCAAAATGCCACCAATTCCTGATGATGACAACATTTTAAACGAGTCCTCCGACTCTGAAGCCTTCACTTCTGACTCCGGCTCCGAGTCCGACCATCTCAACTCCGCGGACCCCCGGAAACGCCGCCGTGTTACCGAGAAGACCGCCGGCGCCACCCCTCTCGACAGCGATAACTCTGATTCTGATGATGATGGCACGCCAATATCCTTAGCTCCAGGCAAATCCCTCTTTTCCATACCGGCAACCCGCATTCAAAAAAAGGGTACTGTTGCTGCAACTGCGACTGCCGCGGCTGAAGAAGGGAAGAAGGAAACCCCGGTACAACCGGATGTCTACGCGGCAAATCCGATCCGGGTGGCGACCGACCAGACGATTACGTTTGCCTCACTGCCAGTGAAACCCTGGCTTGTGCAATCGTTGGCAAACATGGCGATCAAGAGGCCCACGGGCATCCAGAAAGCCTGCATCCCCGAGATTCTCTCAGGGCGCGACTGCATCGGTGGGTCCCGTACTGGGTCTGGAAAGACAGTTGCATTTGCAGTGCCGATGTTACAAAAGTGTGCGGAGGACCCCAGTGCGATTTTCGGGCTGGTTTTGACGCCGACGAGGGAGTTGGCACTGCAGATTCTCGAGCAGTACAAGGCAATTGCGGCGGCGCAGACTCTGAGGATTATCTTAGTGACGGGTGGCGCGGATATGCGGGAGCAGGCGATTGCGTTGGCTAAGAGGCCGCATATTGTTATTGCGACGCCGGGTAGATTGGCGGATCACATTCGCACGTCGGGAGAAGATACTATTTGTGGGTTGCGGAGGGTCAAGTATGTGGTTCTTGACGAGGCGGATCGACTGCTGCATGCCAAGGGACCAGGATCTATGCTGCCGGATGTCGAGGAATGTTTGGGGGTCCTGCCGCCGCCAACGGAGCGGCAGACGTTGTTGTTTACGGCGACGATGACGGCGGAGGTCAAGGCTCTGCAAAATATGCCTGTCAAGCCCGGGAAGAAGCCTGTCTTCGTCTGCGAGGTGGACACTCAGATGCTTGCGGTGCCCCAGCAGCTCAAGCAAATGCACCTCAAGGTCCCTGTCACGCATAAGGAGCACTATCTCCATATGTTCCTCCTCACCCCGAAGAACGCGGACAAGACCGTCATCATCTTCTGCAACCGAACGTCCGCCGCCGACTTCCTGCACCACATGTTGCACCTGCTGGAGCACCGGGTTACCTCGCTGCACTCTGGCCTGCCCCAACGACAGAGAACCGACAACTTGGGGCGTTTCCGCGCGGCAGCCGCCCGCATCCTTGTGGCCACCGATGTGGCCGCCCGTGGTCTGGATATCCCCGAGGTCTCTTTGGTCATCAACTACGACGTGCCGCGGGACCCGGACGACTACATTCACCGGGTGGGTCGCACGGCGCGTGCGGGGAGGAGCGGCGAGGCGGTGACGATGGTGGGGCAGAGGGATGTGGAGTTGGTGTTGGCGATTGAGGAGAGGGTGGGGAGGCAGATGGTGGAATGGGAGGAGGAAGGGGTTAATTTGGAGACGAGAGTGGTTAGGGATGGGCTGAAGGTTGTTAGTGAGAAGAAGAGGGAGGCATTGTTGGAGGTGGAGGAGAATAGGGAGGCTGGCGGGAAGCGGAAGAGGGGGAAGCAGAAGATGCGGGCTTAGAGGGGGGAGGTGGGGAAAGTGTGGTAATGTGGAAGGGAGGTGATGGTGTTGGTGTTTTCTGGTTGGATATTTGGACATATAGAGCTGGTAAATAGTTTCTTAATCTCAAAAATACCGTTGATTGTCAGAGATTTCCTGTCCGTAAGTGCTGTATCGTCGGCCCTGATCCGCCACCATCTTGTCCTCCGTGTCACAATGGCGGCCCCCCTTCAGCTCACCCCACCATCCGCCGGCCCGCTCCCATTATTCCCGGCTATATATGTAAAACCCCATAATGGAAACAAAAGGAAAAGACAAAAACACAACAGACGTCAGAGATCCGTCCTCGTGAACTTATATCGACATGGGGTTAAGCACCAATGGTATAAATAATGGTCATCTACGCCCTGTGTTTGGACATCACCAAGACATGAGTATCTACAGCTTCCCTTGCATTCGGATTTGACATGTGTATACACACATTCAGTCGGAGGCCAGGGGTAGAAGGCACGGAAACAGCCGGGTGGACGGACGGTTAGACAAACAGGCAGGCAGATGGGTAGTTGGTGTGGAGGTGTTATTGCCGAGGCAAGGGTGGTTGAAACGGGATGATGTCAGAAGGGGAGGGATGCCGAGGCATATCCACTGCGGCAGGTTTTTCTGATTTGGGAAGTTGTGTATGTGGGTGGCTCGTGGACTGACATAATGATGGATCATGAGCAACAGATGATAGAGATACAATGTGTGACATGGTCTAGCCTGGTTGGACTGGATTGGACTGGACTGATCTCCTGTGCCTTGTGAATATCAACAATTAGACTGTGACCGGTCAACCAATCACCTGCAAGCCGTCAACCGTCAACCGCCGACCGTCAGCTATCAATACTATCACATGCCATCTCAAACCTCCCAAGAAAACAAAGCTGCAGATAAGCTCTCTAACTAAACACTAAATCAATACAAGCTTCCACTGGTTCTGTGTACAGCTACCAGCATTTATCTCCCATATAAGCTCTCCCAGCGAACCATGACACAGCATCGTTGTCCTCTCGGCACACTGTCTTCCGTTATTTATGTATGTACCGACTGGTGCGGCCCCGTGCGTGAAGATTGTTGCACAGAGATGGTACTACGAGCACAGATCAGAGGGCTCCGATGGGGAGGAGGAAGAGAAAGATGATGGCTAGACTAATCCATGGCAATGCGGGGCACAATTGTGGAGTTGTAGTTGTATTTTGGTGGTTCTAGATGAGGTGGAATGAGGTGAGGTGATGTTAATAGGCAAAGATACGCAGATTAGTAAAGACCAAAGCTGACTGGATTCTAGACGGTGGGTTCATGATATCTATCTGCATCTGTATCTGCACGCTGAACGTCTATCTCTATTTCTCAATATGCACACACTGTAACCAATCGCAACCCAATGCATCCACTTCACTATCTTCAAGAAACCAACCAATCAATCAACCGCAGCTTCCCATCCAACACCGCAACCCAACCCAACCTAATCCTAATCCCGAAAACCCCGCATCATCCTTTTTATTTTTTATTTTTTGTCATACTATCCCTCTGTGCCGAATTATGCGGGAGGAGGCTTAATGTCAGATATACAGGTAGGTATCCGTCTTTCTTACTGGCGCTCTTTAGTCATATGAAGAGTTCCCGAATGGGGAAGTGCCAGATCAGGAATTTTGGACTCTGGATTGTGTTTTTGGTGTACCAAGAGACCGGACTAGACTGGCCGTAGGTGGGCTGTAGACTCGATGGACCGATCGGGCTCAACTGGGCTGGACCATGCATGTGCAGGTGCAGAACCTGGATTGACCGGTGTCAGGTGGGCAGTGCATGCAAGATAGTGACTGTTGACACTGTTTTGCATGACTGGTTAGTTGGTTGGTGGATTACAGGTCATCTGTGCCTTGGTAGTTAGCTGTTTGTTGTTACGAAACCCTAGGGTTCCGTTCTAGATTGCATCCACTTCAATCCACCTTGGGCATCTGATGCACCTAGACCGCCGCCTCGAATTTGCCATCAGCACATGTCAAGTTAATCACCTGCTGATATCTATCTAGATAGTCTCCTCTCGCGAATGCATTGCCGACAGGTGAGATGGCATGTCGATGCAAGACAAACATGCGCGGCCTCCCCACTTTGCAATCTAGGCCCTTTTTTTGTTGTTTGTTGACAAGAGTTCAACAATGAATGGCCGGTCTAACCACGTCTTCTAGAAACCGAGCAAAATAGGTTACCCTTGTTCTGGCGTGTCGAGTATCCCATTGTTGGGCCGTTTGTTCCGCGGGTTGGAGTAATCATCACATCAAGGATATTCCCAACAGGAAGATGACTCTGACTAATCATCTTCACCACTACCATGCAAATACTGACAAATACACATCGAAGTCAAAAAAAAATCACCGCTCCCATCATTGCGTGCCCGCTCACGTGCTCAACAAGCGAGAAATCTCTGCCTTTTTCCTGTTACATTCCACCCGGCGATCTTCTCTCTTTCTCGCATTGTCTCTCCATTAATCGATTTTCCTAATTTGTCCTGCCGATGATCCCCTTCGGTCCGCGACATCGCATCGCATCGAATCGAATCGCAACGGGAAGCCGAATCCAGGCAGACAGACAGACAAGTCCACAAAAAGAGTTGTTTTTTTTATTACCAAAGTTCATAGGGCTTACAAGCGGATATCTTGTCGATTGTGGATTTTTATTTCTTCCTTTCCTCTTTTTACTGGGTTGTGGGAATGCCAAGGATGTTATATCCAGTTGATGGACTTGGTTTGGTCATGCCTTTTTTTTTTGCTTGCAAGTTTTTTTTCTTCAAACATATGGAGTTAATATTGAGCCGAACCACCATTGGGCATCAGGTGGTGGATGTTGGAGGCATGTATATATATTGGAGGCAAGCAAAATGCCAAGTCGACGGGTTCTTGCAAAGGACCGCATATCTGCGATGAAGCTATGTGTGTGTGTGTGTGTGTGTGTTTTCGGGAATGGAATTGATTCTGGCGTCAGAGCTACGATGTGCCGCGGGCAAACTTGCACGGGCTAGGAATGATGGCTCAAGTTCGCAACTTGATTATTTACATGAGCAGAGCATACAAACACGTGCAAAATTAACCCAACCTGTCATGTAAATCCCGAATAACACCAATCCACAGTCGACCAAAAGTACTCGGGATATCCTTCCCGAGTAAAATGTATAGACATCTTACCTAAAGATTCATTAACTCTTTTCTCTTGCCGTCAAAATTCTGCGAGAGTAATATCAAGATCCGGATCTGTAAAAATATAAGGGAACAGAAGGTTTGCACAACGAAAGAAAAGAGGAAAACCTGAAGGAGGATAAAGAAAAGGACAATAGAGAAAGAGGACTTGAGGAAGGAAAGGACAACAAAGTAAGCAACTTGACAAAGATAGAGTATATTGAAAGAGGTGGGTAGTGATACTTTTGTAGTGATTTTTGTGGTTTCTGATTGGATATTCAAGGTGACTGACCCATATCCATGAGACTTCAGAGAAGCTGCAAGAAGCAATCCCTATATTGGTTTGGTTATCCGCCTTCGAGTAATCTGATCCAATCGTTCTCGAAATAAATCCTTCCTTGGCTTAACCTTAGTCCAGGATATCCCCTCCCAGTAGATTAGAACCAATGGTTGCCGCACGGATTTCGAAAAATTGAGACAGGAGAAGCCATGGGAAGTGTTTTCTGTAGGGACCCGGTAACCTCCACAGAATAAAGGACCTGTCTCATCTTAACTACAGAATAGGTTCTGTGCATGCAACTGAACTGACACTCGTCAAAAGAAGTCGTGATGTCATGTTATATGGCTGCTCAACTATATAGACAAAGATGGCCCGTTTCTTCACCTTACCTCACCACGGCTTCTCGGCACCGGAACCTTGGCAGGCATAGACTTTCTTTCTTTTCTTTCTTACTCTTTTTTTGTATATATAAGTGTATGTTGTATTCTGTCCGGCCTGGCCTGGTCTTGCCGGGTTTAAAGGGCATCGCCGAGCGCAACCACAAAGGGAAATAGCCTTGATTGAGAAAAGAATATATGGGTGAGGTCCGGGTGAGTTTTTTTTTTTTTTTTTTTCCTCAAAGGGCGGGCGATCTGTCTGCAGTGTCAGTGGGCGGGAGGGAGGAAGGGGATCTGGACATCTAGACATCTATCTACGGAAGAGGCAACTTTCTTTGACGCAAAGACTTCAAGGACGGTGAAGTGTACAGAGATATATATAGATAGTGTCGCTAATGATGGCCAGATTCGTCGGGAAGGAGTCTAGATATTACTCTTACAGATAAAGACGGACAGAATGTCTTTGAGGTGTCAAGAGATACAAAGCAGTCGACAAAAAAGGTTAGCGATCGTGGTCGAGACCAGAGGGTATGGGCCATTGGGTATAGAGATGATTATTGACCAGGGATGTGTCGATCAACTTTTTTTTCTTTGTCTCCCTATGTAGATATGTTAAGAATTGCAGTTTCTCATGCCAAGGTAAAAAAAAAAAACAGGTAAGCCGTGCAGGAGAAAGAGACGGAAAACACACATCGTCATGGTTTGGCCAAGCCAAGAAATGAATTTCAATCTTAGCGGCAGAATGTCTATCGAGGGTTTTTCTCGTTTGTCTTGGCAGGTTCAAAACAAACGGTGAATTGAATCGGTCACATGGTGTGTAGTTTGATATCGTGTTCTGGTGTGGCTGACGATGGCTGATGATGGGCGATGTGCAAGACATAATGAGGCGATGGATAGATGGCTGTCGTTAGACTGCCGACAGATAAATTGTGGGTCATATGCACGAAAATCTATTTAGACATAGCCTCCCTCACCAATCCATCCATCACCTTTTATCACTAACCTGCAGCCGCCATCCACCCGTATATAATATCCATCTCACTTCTATCTATAGATCAGGTCAAACCTTTAATCTCGACTCTCTTTTTCTTTTGTATTTATATAAACCAACGTTATCCTATAACGCCTGTAAAGCCCATTCCTCTTCCAGCTTCCTCTCCATCTTCCGATGAGCCTCCCCAACGGTCTAGACCGCATCCTTTCCTTGTTCCTTGCGGCTCTTTGTCGTTGATGGTGGTGGTGTGGGGATCTATCAGCATCCCACGGTAGACTACAGTAGAGGATTCAAAAGGCATATATAGTGTCTTTGACTATTTGAATGATTACTATTTAAATAGTTGAATTGCTTCCTTAGTGGAAATTCACTGTTTGGATATATCTGGTCTTGAGATCTTGATACGAAAACAGAAAGCAATTATGGCAAAAAAAAAATATACGGATAGAACAAATTTCTACTTTGGGTAATGGTCGATACTCTGGTGGTCTATAGGATCAGTGAGGCTCATCGGAAGATAGAGGGCCGCCCGGTTGGGACGGGCGGATGGACAGACGGTCGCTCGGTTGGCTGTCGAGCGTGTGTAATGTGTGGGGAAAGCAGTATTTGGCTGATTTGGTTGGCCGTCATGTTCTTTTTTTTTCGGCGCTCAAGCCGCTAGTGGCTTCTCTGGCGATCTGTAGCAGGGGAAGCCAGTTGATGGTTGGTCTGTTGACTTTGTTATCCCTACTGCGTCTAACATTGCGTGTCGTTTGGTGGCTAGGGTTGGATGCGGCAAGTCATCTTTGATAGGACACGCATAATGACTTAGACGCCAGTTTGTCTATTTGGCTCAACACTGCCCCAGAGAGAAATGTCCTTCAGATGTTTGTATATAGATACTGGAATACATTGATATGAGGTAGTGAGTTGGCGAGTTCCGGCCTGCGATAGACTTAACATATCAGACGGGAGATAAAAAGGGAATATGCTGATGGAGAAGCTGATTGAATCCCCTGTTGGTCCACAGCCCGTGGTTGACCTTGGAATGGACACATGCACAAATATGCCGATCTATCTTGTCATGTGTCCACAACCATCCCATTCATCATCTCACTCTTAGTCCATCTTTCCCTCCATATCTGCGCACAGCCATCTTTCGCACAAGATTCACCAGTTCTCGCCTAGTAGAAATATACTGCAGGAACCCTAGTTCTGTTGGCATATTATAAATCACAACACTGAGGGGCCTCAGGTTCACGATGCAGGATATCTTTCTGTCCCAAAAGGGCTAAAGTATTCCTCACTTTCCAAAAACGTGTCCCCAGTGAGGCAAAGCACCTCAAGAAATAAAAACCTTCAGCTCTCCAACACCTGTCTGTGCCTTTAGGAGAGGGGCACACGGGACTAAGAGCAAAAAAGAAACATTCAAACATGCAATATCCAACCCCTTGGTCCCATCCCCGACCATCACCACGTAAACCAACAAGCCCCCCCCCCTTCCCCAACCACACCAAGTTCCAACTACCCCATCATCAACCAACCTGTGTCACCAACTACAAAATACTTTCTAAGAACACCCAACAACTTCACAGACCCCCACCGCCCGTACACGATGACTCTTGTCAAAAATAAAAATATCTCACGCTTACCAACAGTTTGAGGCCCATCTATTAGACAAAGTCCAATAACCCAGCGCACTGATCGCAGCATGTCTCGTCATCGGCACGGCAGGTACGCGATTAGGCGGCAAGGGTTAGAAATTAATTTAGTCAACGATGCACGGCGTGTGGGATGATTTGAGGTTGTTGCCGAATTGGGTAAGAGTGTGGAAACGGAAGGTTTTCGGTCAGAGGTTTTGGGTATATATATACATATATGTAAAGATGTGTTATGTATGTGTATTGAAGATGGAGGTGGGGGTAGGGATGGATGGGAGGAGAAACAAGACAAGAGGAGAGGGGCAGATAGAGATAACGATACAGATATTGGTGGCATCGAGAGATGTCTTGGCCTGTGGCAGACAGTCGGTTCACAGGCGGGCTGCTGGTATACAATGAAACCTCACGATGCTATGTGGCAGCGATAGTATTAGAAATCTCCATTTCGCAAGCTGCCCATTCACGAATTCTCATATTTATCTTTCACATAGCCAGAAACGAACTGCGCAACCTCAAAAGAGATATATTGGGATATATACAACCCAGGGATTTTCCAGATTTTCGGATTTGCAAACTACAGGTTACAAACACACGTCAACCTCCTCTTCACGTAAAACGACCACTTCCGTTGTTTGATATTGTGTTTGGGAAACACATCACGGGTTCCTGAATGGATTCTAGGTCATTCTCAAAATAGATACAGTTCTTTATTATCTTGATTGGTATCCATATGTGCGTAACTCTCCCTTTCGACAGCCCCTTCTACGCCGCCTTCAAATGCCGTGCCTCCCAACCACATTATATTCATCCCGTGTTCTTGCTGCCCTTTTGGGCCCTGAGTTGTATCTTTTCTTTTTTCTCTTATCCATCGTCATCATCATAGTCTGTGGGTGGTCGGTGGCCAATTCCGGCCTGGCCCTGTTACGTGGAGTGGCATCAGGGTCAAGATGAGACAAGGACATAGATAACGACCAGAATAAACGAGACGAGACGAGACGAGACGATTGCAAAAAAGAACACAAAAGTGTCAAAGCCAACCTTTTCTGTAATGACTTCTGTGCGCGCATCTATATGAATAAAACAGGCAAATCAGCCATTCGGGTATAAATCTAACGTGAACGTGTTTTTTTGATGTCTTTTGTTCCAAGTTGCAGAGGACCGGCCGCCGAGCCGGGGGATTAATGGCGTTGCAGTGGGGATTGTGACGATGGATCAGTGACTTTTTGAAGATGGGGGTTAGATAGAGATCGGATGGACACTGTTAGGGTTGTGTGGATTTTATATTGAAATCAAAGACATTGTCAGCTCAACCCTCCGCAATCCATCAACGACATCCGCATCCGTATCCTTAGCCAACGGCCCCACATGGCAGCCAGCCGGCCTCACTGCCCCACATCATTGAAACGGAAGGGAATGCAAAACTAAAGGTAAATATATAAGACATAAAGAAAAAAATCAATCAATAAATTTGAAACTAAACAGATCCTATGGATGTAGCTGGTAGTAAACGGCAACGATGACGACGACAACGAGACACTAATACCCAATCACAGCCAACAGGAAGAAGGTTTTGGCAATAGCATATTCCACAAAGGTCTTTCTGGTCTTTGGCTTTCTGGGTAAGGCGAGGAAATCATATACAAAAAGCCTGGAAATTTGCCGATGATGGGCGGTTCGCTTGAGGATCGCTTGTGGGGGGGGGGGTCAAAAAAATAGTTGGGAGGGAGTAATGGACAATTTGTTTGCGGGGTGTTGTGTTGTAGTTTTTTTGAGAGATCATTGTGGGTGAGTGTGACGATCCGGTGGGAGGAGAGGGAAGGGAAGGGCTGAGTTTGGTGACTTTTACTTGTTTATTTACGAGTGGATTTGGCGCTGGTGTTGCTTGTTTATTGTTAGAGTCGTTTGAGTGGTACAGGGTGTTTTTAGTGATTGGATTGGATTGGGATGTCGATGATATTTATTCGCAGATCGGCCAGGGCGGTGACCAAAGAAAGATAATAAAAAAAAAAGAAAGATAACCACACAGTCAGACACTGTGGCATGCCAAGATGGATAGACATCATCGCGCGGTGTTCCTGTAGATAGACATTTCAGCATCGTTTAGCTATTTACTCAAGGTATCATATGTGATCAAAATGTGCTATATAAGTAATAAAGCGCCGTTATCAATCCAAGATAACGGGTGATGATGTCTTTTTTTTCTTCTTTGGTGGCATGGATAGATGGATTACCGTATGCGGAAACTTCTGAGTTGGGACATTGTGACGATAAATATGCACATAAAAACAGTGGGGTCGCGGGGTTACGGGAGATAAGTAAAGTACGGGGTTGGATGGTGATGTCATGTAAATGGAGCTTTTCAACATCCCGGCACGCGATGTGTGTGGGGGGCGATTTACATAGGATATTGTTGTACAATGGTGATGACAATGATGATGACTTGGCGATTTGGAATGTATCTTTTCTTGGAGAAGATCACGGCCCTGACAATAGTCATTTGACGTAAATAGTTTTCTTCTTTTCTCGTCAATTACGTGAGGATATATTCGTCATTGACGGGAGATAGAGGAGACGGAGTTAGTAGTAAACGGGGTTACTTGTTACAGGGCCGGTGTTGTTGCCTAGTGTTATGTTTGATGTGATGAACGGATGACTAAGGTCCAAAGGGTTGTGCTGACCAATCTTTCGGACGCCTGTTGACAAAAAACAAAAAGGTGCTGAAACGACTAAAGTCCGCCCTGTCTTTTATTTATGTGCGAATGGCTAGTTTATGTCCCATTGATGCGCTCTACAAATAGTCAATTCCAGGTACAGCTTCAGCTATCTATAGTATAAAGAAAAGAATATATATATATATACCAATGCTATCTACAATTTTTGTCCAACGCCACGACATGCAGACATCCAGGTTTACACAAAATCCGCCCGAATCCGTGATATTCCTCCGCCTTCCTATCCTTGGCGAAAGACAACAGTTTACCCGATTCGGCTGGGCTGAGTATCCGGAGCCTGAAGCTAATAACCCACATGAAAAAGCTAACAACAAGCCGTGGCAATGTCTGATTGTGTTATTTTGGAAGCTATTTAAATAAAAATGTAAATAAATAAAAAGGATTGTGAATTATGATGAGTCGGATGATGTGTAGGGTAGGGAATAGGGCTTGTCGCTAGCTAGTTATTTAGCTTGTTTAAGGCGGCACGGCGTGAGTGCTGAAGGGAAGATTTAGATATTTTTGGTGAAAGGTGAGGTTCCTTGTTGGTGGGAAGGCAGTGGGTGGTCTGGAACATGGCAGGCAGTGTTGAGAGCTTAGCTGTTTAGGTTGAAGATGTGTGTATTTATTGATTTAGAGATATTACATATATAGACAGAGCATGACTAGGGAGAGATTTGTCAACAGGATTCATAGTGTGGTGATAACTGCCAACCCTAATATATATATGGCTGACTAGCGTTATCAATATGGCATTGAAGAGTATAGTCATATTACAGATGATCTGTATTTTAAATGCATATTCCACCAACATCTTACCATCTAGATCGCAATCTGTAACAGCAACTCCTACACCGGCAGTTCTACATACCTTCACCCACGCCAAACCGACAAACCGATAAGCCACATTTCATATCATGTTCTCGACGAACCGAAACACAGCAAACAAAACAAAACGATTTTACCTATAAAGTGCTATAAACACCCATCAACCCCCATCATGCTGTTCTGTCCCTAACAACCCATACGCAACCCAAAACCCCCACCACTGCCAAGTTGTGTCGAACGGGGATTCTGAAGCATCAGTGACCAATGCATGGGGCAGGAAACGGGCGGCGGTTGGAGCTTTTGGTGGACTTGGCTTTTGGTTGTGTATGTAGAAGAGAGTAAAAAAGAAATGGGCAAAAAAACTGGTACAGATAGATGGATACGCGTGGGCAAAGTCTGATTAGGAAACGTGATTATCGGAAACAGAATGTTTGTGATGGGTGGGGTGGTTGGCGAACCGGTGCAGGACTTTAGATGCAGACGGCGAAGACTCGTCACGGGGGTCCCGGTGCCGCTTTCCTTTCTGCGCAAGACGTTTTTTTTTTTGCTTTTCTTTCTCCGTTATCATGTTTTTCAAAACGTGTAATTTCTGTATATCTATCTGTATGCTTGTCTATCAATAACATCATTCTCCTCTGTGATAATATAATCGCCCGTCCGTTTCCAATACCTTCACAGTCATCATCACATCATCGTCGGCCATATTACCAACTCGGCTGCTGTTCTCCTACGGGCTGTTGATGGATTAATCATTCCATCCGGCTTGCCGTTTACTGACAAAGCAACAAAAGCCACATTGTCGGCAAAACCCCACTAAAACGGAAAGGATATAAATCCTGAGCAAACAAATGTATTTATTAAAGGAAAAAAAGGGCTGTTCTGTCACTTTAGATAAATGCCGTACCTTTTAATAAAGAAACTAATCGATAAAATATTATCAATTTATATACAATTAGTCCAATAGTTAAATTAATCATTCCCTTTAAACCTTTTTTATAACCGATCATGTCTATACTGAGCCAGAAATGATTACCTTTGACTCACAAAAGGTGTCGGCCCCTAGCTAACACTGACGATAAAATTCCAATATTTAACATCAACCTGTTCCCGGCCATTGAATCGATCCGTGCTCAGGATTCCATTAGCTTAAATCCATGGGATATAATATATTATCTTATTTTATTGATCGGGGGCACAATTCCCGGCTTTCTCTCAATTATCTTTTTTTTGTGGGAAGGGAGAGAAATACTTATATATGTCCGGTGCCTGTCCCGTTGACTGGCCGTTCCTCTCTGTTTTCTTCTTGACAACACCATGAACAAGACATCATCACTCGATCCAACAACTTTTTTGATCAGCATCCACTGCTCAAATACACCTTGAATAAACTTTTCTTTTCCATATTTTTTTTTACTTCTTTTCCAAAGAGACCACCCCATCCAACACGTAACTTCACACACACACACACAATGTCCTCACTATCCACCTACCACCTCGCGCACGCCGCCCGCGCCAAACTCGGTCACGAAGCCTCCCGACCCTCCCACAACCTCCGCCGTCTCGTCGGCCACGCCAATCTCCTCGACACCCTCATGATCGAGCTGTCCACTCCCCCTCGCCACATCACATTTGCCTCCACCCCGTCTCCATCTTCATCTCCATCTTCATCGTCTTCCTCACCATCTCAATCTACCACCGACGAGGAAATCGACTCCGTCTCGGACTCGTCTGATTCCGAATATGAATACGATGTCTACAGTGACTCCGACTCCGACTACGACGACTCCGAGGAGCTCGCCGCTTTTCATTCGTCTCAACACGCGCAAACCTGGCTCAAGGATGCCCGTGGCCACGGCTACGACTACGAGTTCGACGATGAGGAAGACGAAGAAGATACTGACAACCTCGACGACGATGAAGACAACGATGACCTGAGACTCACCCGCACACAATCGCGCTCGGCAGGTCCCTCATTGCTGTGCCCACCAGGCCTCGAGGACGATGAGGATTCCGACGCTGATGACATTTTGATGCCGCCGTCGCCGGAGACGGCGCCGGTGTCTTACCGGGGACCGTCGTCGAAGGAGTCGCCGCTTTTCCTATCGGCGCCGCCGCGGTCACTGGGGCGCTTGACCTCTTTCTGAGAAGGAGGTTCGAGGCTTCCTTGTACATACATTATACGTTTATAACCGTTGTCTTGGTTGACAACTTACCGTTTTTTTTCTTCTAATGGCTGGTTGTTGGGAAGAACAAACTGCGCCGCGAGACTTGACCATCAGAGTCTCAAAATGTTCAGTCGTCTTTCTTTTGTTTTTATTGTTAACTTTTGTTTTATTGTCGTTGGAGATACCCCCCCCACTGGTGACCACGGGATGAGCGGCTGTTGGATTCCCATCTCTGTGGCGGCTCTCCCGATGGACCGGATTGTTTTTTGCAATTTCATCGAATGACGGCGACGTCAATTCATTGTTTCGCCTGGGTGGCCTTGATCCATCTCTACTTATTGTTTCTTTTTTACCTTTTGGCTCAGACTACTATCTACAGTCGCTACCACTATTACTCTTATTACTATTGCTTGATACACCCTACTCTCGTTTCCTTTGTGTATTTATTATTTTTTTTTTCTGGGAAGGGTACATTTAGGTATCCAATAGTTTGGCGTTTATTTACGAAGAAAATAATCAGAGGCATCTTTGAGATGGATATTTTGGGATGGGCTTCTGGTTTTAATTGGGTCTTTGTTTTTTCTCTACAGCACAAAGTTGCACAGACAACTGGATCATCTGGGAACTTGTTCATCTGGCGTACACTATATTGTTGGATTCTTATTTTTTGGTCTTGTGTGTTCGACGTGGGATATCGTCTGGGTATTATCACGATTGCTTTTTTGTTTGCATTTATATTGAGGGGTTTTCTATCGTCTCGCACACTTTTGGTGTTGCTTGAGGCTCTTGTCTCTGATTTTTATGTAGTATCTTGATTTCTTTTTTTTTTGAATAAATAACAGCAACCCACTGGTCGCTCGTTGACATTCACTTACTGCTTCCCTTTTGTCTTAATGCAATCTCATTAACAGGTGACTTGCCCCACTGTCGTGACCACTATCAACTGTCAGTGTGTAACCCCCGTGATACATTTCTTATCAGTCAAATCAAGCTTTCCTTATTCTGTCACAGCGGCACTTGGATATATGCAATGCTCTGTATAACCATTGATTATTTGCTTAGCATCTACATTTTCTCGAGGCCCGCCCATACACATGATCCTATCTGCTCCTTTTCTGTGTCCATCCCGTCCATTGACTGTCCACATGGTCATATCCAACAATTCTAAATAGACGAGTGGGTCACGATGACGGGAGATAAGGCTTATCGTGACTTTGCACGCACAAAAATAAATGAAAACCCGAGAAAGTATCCAAATAGAATGGGGCATTATTACCGGGGCTGGCAGGGAGCGGTGGGCTGCATGAGATTGTTGCGTTGGGCTTGGGCATGGATATAATATATTGATTCACAAAAGGAAACTGGCGACATTGACAATGAGATTGTGACTATGGGCGTAAGTATTTGTTTGGAGATAAATATTGTATCTGTATTGTCGGGTTTAGCGTGGGAAGTTTGTTATAATACAACAAATAATCCCGCTAACAAACAACATTGCCAATCCCAGTCTCTCAACCTTCTACCGTCCTTCTAGCGCATGTTCTTACAATTGTAAATAATGCCAGATATTGCCCACATTGATCAACCGCTTGCTTCCCTAGCTGTGTATATGGCAACAAGGTAACCTGATGTGCATATGCATTTAGATATATATTTCCTATATATGCTATAGTTGTCATCGGTATATCACCGGAGTGCCAATGCGCATGTATATCTGTACGTTGGCTATTGCGGATCGATTGGATGGGATATTGTCTTAATAATGTCCTTGTATTGGATTGCAGAGGCGCCGAACAAAGAAACCGAAATAGATATATAGATATGGGCTGGCGGATGACCGGACAAAGTAAGTGATAAAGACACATAAAACACGGGATGCACGGAGGCTTACAGATGGCCTGTGGAGGCCTGGTGGTGACTTTGTCGGGCTGGTATCTACTCACATGGGTTGTTTAACAAACCATTAGCAGTCCACCTATGAGTCCCTTACCGTTTATATATATATACACACACACACAAAAAAAAAAAGAAAGATAACCAGAATGGCCACGGTACACGGTACTCGGATGGTCCTTGCCCGCCATGCAGATGCAGCCAGAAAAACGAAATAAAACAATCTCGTGCTATGGGTGACCCATGACGGTTATCTCGTTGGCATTGACTGGAATATTTTTGTAGTATGACTGTTTATCAGGCCTGTCTATAGACACACGGTAAAGAGAAAACGAAAACAACACATGCTTCAGTTCCAGTGTTTGACATTGTCCGTCCCACGCATGCTGCATGTGGACAGACAGATATATATGGACACACACACCGCCATGATTATTATTATCTATGATATCTTACTTACACCACCACCACCATCACCTCCGCCATCCCGTCCATCTTGTACCATACTTTGAAATTACACACACAAAGTCAAAGAAAAAACACAAATACTTGTGCTCGCTGCTCAACAGCAACATCAACATTCTAAAATCTCCCCTTTCCTCCACGGGATGCCAATGCCGTTCCTCACTGGCCCGGCTTCATATCAGCCACCAACCATTAACAACCCTTTCTTTCCGTACGACAATCACACCTTACTTCTTCCTCCATACATATGCACTAGTCAACTACTCAAAATGGTATCTATCTTCACACATACACACACACACACACACTCTCTCTCTCTCTCTCTCTCTCTCTCTCAGAGACATACATGTGTACATATTTACATTTGTTTATCACTGCTGCTGATGCCGCTATCACATCGCGCGGCCCCCACGGAATATTTTCAGAGCTGTAAAGAAGAAACGAACATTTCATATATGTATGTACACCGCTCGTCTATTTTAGCAGATGCTCCCAATAGTCTTTTTTATTTATTTTTTCTTCTTTTGCTATCAGTACAGCAACAATGAAAAGGATTGGAATATCTATCTACGTGTTGACTGAATATGTACGACAACATCATGCTTTGATGCCCAAAGACTAACAAAAAGAAACCCACAGAAATTGTCTATTGTCGCTGTCATCATGTCATGTATGTATGTAGGTCGACAAAAAATACGTAGTTATCCGTTCTTTGTAGAGATTTGGACACAATGACAAATGGCAAAAGGGGCTTGCTGTTCGGTTCGTATTGACACTTACAGAAAAGAAAGTATCGTCATCGTGGCTGACCTTTCTTTTTGGGGGAGTTTTCCTGATTTGGCGTCTGCTCCTTGAGACTAACTATTGAACCACCAGGTGGCCACCAACTACTCAAACAGTCTACTCAAGGCCTCTGGAAAACTTGTATCTCTAAGGAAAAAAATACAATACGGATTGTTCCATCGTGACTAAATATTATATGTATACGGGAGACGAACAATCGAAAAGCTCCCTGCAAGTGGGCGGCGTGCAAGGGACTTGCTGGTTACGCAGCTTCGATTTTTATTTCAAAGGTCTAGGGAGTTTTCTCATTTTTTCTTTCTTTCTTGATCTATACATGTAATAAATATTTATATAAATACAACTTGCGGGAGCGGAAAAGAGGAGACAGGAAAAAAAAAGAGACGAGATGAGAAGGCCTTAGTTTTCTCTGGCCAGTCACAGGTCACGGGTAGCCATTCAACCAGCCGCTCACTGTTTCAACAATTTGACATCTTTCAAATCACAGATATATCGTACATTGGTATATGATTAACATCATATGCCTTCTGCTGGCCCAGACGATAACTGATTTGAAACAAGTATTTTCTTTCCGTCCCACAGCCAACAGCCAACGAAAATACAAGAAAACAAAAAGGGACAAATATACAATAGGCAAATGGGCTCTCGTGCTTGGACAAGGTCCCAAAGAAGGAAAATTTATGATTTTAGACTACTCTATTGAATCGGTGGGCCTGGAAGGGTCGCGGAGAGTGGATTTGGGAATGGGGGTTTTCGCCACTGGGAATCGGCGAACCTGTTGACTAGACCAAACAAGAGATGCTCCGTCCATCCACTACTTTTTCTTTTTTTATCTTGCTTTTGATTTTTGCATATACATATGTAGAAGGCCGTTTACTCAATGAGGTGGCAGGGAGGTGATTTTTAGATATAGGGGTGGTCAGGGAATTGAATTGGAGGTGGGATGTCGAGGGTTGAGGCTCTGCTGTCAGTGAGTAAAATCCTGTCTATTTTGTTTTCTTACTTGTTTTTGATATGATGGATGGGCATTTATTGGTGTAGTTGGTTGATTGGTCGGATGATTTAGACTAAACTGAAACAGAAAAAAAAAAAAGATAAGAGGACGGAGTGAGTTGTGAGTGGCCGTGGGCAAAGGAAAAAGGACTGAAGGGCCTGAAGCGAACAAAAACTTTGAAACCTCCTGCATATTGCCAAGTCTTTGGGAATCTTCCTTTCGTGAGTGGTTGGTTGATTGGTTGGTGGATGGATAGAGTCTGTTTGAAGACGATAAGGGAGCTGGTCCACTCACACATTTCTTTTTTTTCTTGTCTTGGATCTATTCATGATTGATACTGACTGAAGATAAAATCTGGTTCCTGTATGGCATCTTCTTGGATTCTGGCCTCTGTTGCTAGTGACAAATAGGCAAACAGGAAGCATGCAGCTGGCTGGTTGTCAGTAGCCCCTCCAACTGACAAGAATATTTGTGTAGATAAGCTAGCAAACTGCCAAAAAAATCTAGAAAAAAATCCCATCTACTGCTCACATGCTTTTCTTCCTATAATCCTCAATCCTCGGATAAAGTGGTGGCATTTGAGAATGCAGAAGGGAATTGTGTGGAACGGATGGATCAAAGCAGAGTGGGCCCCCGGGACCCGATGCCATGGAGAGAAACTCCACAGCAATCGACTCAAGAGAGAGATACATCTTTTCTTCGTCTTCTCTTCTCTACACAGGCCAATCCTTGGATCGGATACTCGGGATGCGGTGGCGGATAGATAGATGATGGATACGATGGGACACAGACACAGACATGTGTTCACTGTGTCTTGCAGGCTGGGGATCCTGCAGAATATTGAGGTGATATGTTGGTTGGTTGGTATGCCATCGCCACATCATTGTAAACGGCGACGATAAGGGGGGTTCTGTATATTTGCTGGTTTTTTTCCAATTGTTGTTATTCTCGCCATACCGCTTGTTAACTCGTCATTATCTCTTTTTTTGTATGATATGGAATAAGCAGAAAAAAAAAACAGTAAATTCAAATATGCACATGACTTCTTCCCTTGCTTTTCCCCACTACGGAACCCTCATCGGAGAAAAAAAAACACTTGTTTGGATACCCACTCAAATTGGGGCCCAAACACTTTCCCTCGAATGCGGTGGGTGGTATTGGCTGTAGATAACTATATTTTACAAAAGAAATGTCTGTAGAGTTACGTTCTTCGGAATGTACATACAGACAGTTGAGGATTCTTGATGACCTGGGCTTTGCCTGGATGTGGACTTGGGTAGAATTGGCGGTCTTTGCTTCTTGCTTTTGCTTCTGCTTTGCATTGTGCATTTTTTCAGTGACAGATACTTGTCTTAGTCACTCAAAGAAAAAAGAGGCAAAAGAAACAACACATGAGAAAGCTTTTAGCTTACTATGGATCCACCAAGACAAGATATGCAAATCAATGCAAGGAGCTTCTTGGTGCCTCTGCTAATTCATGCTAAATAATCCGCTGGCTCAATCAATCAATCAGATCAAGATCGTGACCAGCTTACAGTCGAGCAAAGTGCCCGACTTTCCTCATTAGGCCCATATCCCAAAAAGGCAATCTATTAAAAAAGGAAGGAAGCGATGAATATATAGATGGATCCATGTTGGTCGGTGTGATCGGGAGTCATGTTAACGACGATAATGTGAATGACTTGCGGTTCGCTTTTTTTTCTTTCTCTTTTCTTTGCCCCAAGGCCTTTTTGGTATCTGCAGGTTACTGTTTCCTGTTCGGGTATTCTATATGTGTGTGTGGATGGCCTGTGAAAAAAAGACACGAGAATTGAACTTCACCGAGACTCCTGTGAGCTTTGCATTTTCTTTTTTTGTTTTTTCTTTTCTTGTGTGTTTTCTCTCGATTGTATCCACTTGGCCATTCGGAGCTAAAAGTGGAGATTCCGAAAGGGTGGTGGTAAAAAAAATTACCGAGGAATCGCTTTACCAAGTGGCTAATGACTAAGCGGTCTGGGGCCCGATGGCTCCCGAGGGACCCCATCTCCAATTCAAACAGAGTCGGCGTTCGGTTGCTGACGGAATACCAAGACTGGACATGTATGTATGCACTTTGTTGCTTGCTTACACCACACTACATGTCGTCATATATATACTTGTGTTACGCCCTTTGTCTATCTATCTGTGTATAGTGCTGTAAGTTATGGGCTCCGAGTTCTCCCGAGGGCATAAGCGACGTGGTACAAATGTTTCTGCCGAGGTGATAAGCGACGACGGAGAGGACTCAGCAGTTAGCGAATGAGTGGGTAGATGAGACATATAGAAGCCAGGACGACTTTTGTGATCGAAATGACAATTTCAGAGATTTTGGCATCTGTCAGCTTTGTAACCCCCCCCCCCCCCCCCCCCCCCC
>JARQWA010000039.1:0-204436 GCA_030294605.1 Ambrosiella beaveri
CCCCCCCCCGCCGCCGCCGCCGACTGCTACGGCGTGTTATTCAGCCCACTCGATCCTGCTCGTTCGATCTACCCACTCTTGGCCAAGCAGTTAAAAAGCTAAGCTCTAGAAGCTACTGAGTTCCAGTATCACGACATTCTGTCTGTCTGAATCGTCCTTTGTCCGTACTCTTTGTGACCCTACAAGCCCAGTGGTCTCAACCAAAGAAAAAAAAAGGAAAAAGAAATTAAAAACCACACACATTACTTTAATACACTACACTATACTACAGCACCCCGTCGAGTCACATCATATCGTACCGCGTCTGTTCCGCGCTGCACATCCCAGTATCCCACGGCTGATCTTGTTCTTGCTGTTGGTGTCTGCTGTGGGTTTCCCCTTACTTTGGGTCCTAGTCAGCTTCTGCTGCTCGCTAGTATTGTTACTGGCTGGCCGCATCTCATCAAATTATTGCTGAACTTGGCCTTGGAGAGAGGGAGTGAGTATCTGCAAGATATACCCTGCGACTTGCGCTACTGCACTTATCCTGCACTGCACTTCTCTTCAAATACACTTGTGCGTTGAACAGGTCCTTTGTCACGGACTTTGTACCGTCCCCCCCCCCTGTTGCAAAGGAATCCGTCTTGCAAAGCAGGGCAATCAATTACCACGATTATCAGTAGTCTGCATTCTGATACAACCAAGTCTACTTGCTATCACAAACCCACACACACCACGAGCCAGCCCCCCAAAATACTTCACTAAGCACTGCTTACTGTGCTTCTTGTTGGGGAACCCCTCCTTCCCCCTAGAAGAGAAAGATTACTGACGTTGGCCACTGCAGCGTGTGCTGTCGTCTTGTTCGCAACGCTTTTCCCATTCAAGTCCTTCCAGCCGCCACCGCATTGTTAGTGCTGTCGCTTGTCCCCGCCAGCATCCATCTTTCCAGCCCAAGGGAATATCTCTGCCGTCACTATTGCCTTGGTGGGCTGGTTAGAGAATGGAGGGTCCTACATTAACCGTGGCCCATTCGCCTCGAAGAAATGTCGACTTGTCTGATGCCACTACTTCAACTTCTACTTCCTCAAGTAGTAGTAACACTAGTGTTGGGTCAACCGCCGGTCGTTTAAATTCACCCTCCCCACCACACTCCTCACAACAACAGCAGCAGCAACAACAGCAACCTGCGTGCTTTGTACCTCCCTCCGTACTGCCTATGTCCCTCTCATTACCTTCACTAGACGCACACTCACACTCCCTGGTCGTAGCAGCGCCCCGTAACACGGAAAGCTTCGCCAGCACCCACAGCGCCAGCAGTTCTGCAAGTCCCAACATCGAGACTAGCGCTGCTGTATCACTATTGGAGTCTGATAATACTTGTATCTCTCCGTCATCCACTTACTCGACCTTAGACGGGAGTTATGACTTCTCGTTTGACTCTATAACCTTTGACTCTGACTTTTTGTCCAAGACTCCGTTTCTTGCTTCTCAGTTCAGTCTTGCTGACTCACCTGATCTGCGACCGACTACTGCGCCGTCCAGTCTATCAACACCGTCCTTCTTCTTTGGGCCTACCTCAACAGCATCGACTTCTGCTATTACACCTGCTTCTGTCTCTGCTGACAGCTTGACTGCGTCAACTGCTCCAGAAAAACCAAGTTCAGTGCCGAGCTTCTCTATCGATTTCGATGCCAATATCCCTTCGGTTGATTCCGACCCCGACTTTGAACATAACTTGTCTTTTTGTATCAACTCGACGACATCATCTACGGACGGACTTGCACCTCAGATCGACCTCGCCCAAAGTATAGCACATTCCTCGTCTTTGGGTCTCTCCCAATCTAGTGGTGCTGATAATCAGCAAAGTACCAGTAGTACCGCAACATCATCTACCGAATCTTTAAGATCTGACGGCGGTTCTACTGACAATACCTCTGACACAACCAACACCACTAGTGCTCAACAAGGCGGCGAGGACAACAACAGCAGCAATAACGACGACCACGACCACGACGTTGCTGGCCCTAAACCATTGTGCCCTGAGCCGTCTACTAGCTCGACGCTCTTGCCAATGAGGGTCCGCCAGCGCTCTTCTACGGTCGAACGACCTCGTTCATGGTTGTCCTCGTCCAAGTCTGCCATCAACGTTCGCGAACTACTTGGTGATAAGACCACCAAGGACGCTTGGCCTTCGTCTGGTGGTCGTCTGTCGTCTCTGGGTTCCATCCGCTTAAAACGCTCCGATTCGCTGGTGCAGGCACCTGCACCCAATGCATCTGATATCGAATCGTCAACCACAGATGCGAACCAGAAATCCACGCCAACCAAGTTAAAATCCATTCCTATCCCCGGACAGGTTCCCAGCGTCCCTGCTTCTGCGGTGAGCAACGGTGCTGGGGGGCCTGATGATGGTGCATCCGATGCAGGCGACAGGCCTTCGCGGCGCAAGATGTTTGGTATCTTTTCCCAACGTGGCAGCCAGTTCTCTGACTCTCGTTCGCCCTCTCCTCGTCGAGTGCTTTCACGAGAGCATGCTGCCATCCACTCACAGTCTGCGCCGAATCTCCCGTCTTTACGTAATTCCTCGTCCACTTCCCGTCTGAGACCCCCGGCTCGATCTGTCACCAACTCCACCGCCTCCTCTTCCAGCTCCAACACAAACTCTTCTGACGGCAAGCCCGGCAAAATCAATCGCGGGGGTAGTTTCCTTTCACGCATGAAGCGCCCTGGCGGTGTCTTCCGCCTCAGCAACAACCAACTCGACAACTCTGACACTACCAGTAGTACCTCGTATGCCCCTAGTCTCGGACCCCCGGTTTCATCCAACACCACCGCCGGGAGCACAACGCCGCAGTCGGCTTCTATTTCGGAAAAGAGTAACACCACAGTCACTGACGATTCTTCTTTCGAGATGCTCCCGACACCCCAGCCAGATGTGTTGAGGCGCGCCTTTGATGACATCAACTCTGCTGCAGAAAGGTTTGAGTCGAAGACGATACAACAGCGCATGCAGATTGTGCGCTTGCAGGTCTTGCCATTTGTCCAGCGCCATGGGAATGATACGTCTCACAAAGTTCTGAGTAACACAGACTTGGAGAACCGTGCGACAATCTTGGATCGCTGGTGGGTGTTGTTAATGAACCTGCTGGATGGCACCAACAACCAACCTATCGCAGGGGTTGATCGGTTGCCTCTGGTTGAGGCGTTGACGCTCATTATGATGCGTCCCGAGTGGAGACAGACAATTAGCTTCACGACTCCCCTCCAGGAGCGCCGGGCTTCGGGTAAGCACATGCGCGGGAGATCCTGGACTAATGCCAGTGATTCCACCACCATGAGCGAGTCAGACATCGCCGATATGTCGGAACACAATATACGCCTCATGTTTGTGCGCAATTTGGCGAGACAGGTCGAGATTGTTGCCGACAAGATGTCTCAACGCCACGCCTCGCTTGGTGTCACCAACTTTTGTGGTAAAGCGTTGGCGTATGCCTTCTTTTTCGTTCCTGGGGCTGCAGAAATGTTGGTTCGACTGTGGCAACCCAAGGTGGGTTTGATGCAGAGAGTGGCGGACAGCTTCGGGCTGCCGCGCTTTTGCAAGGATAGCGACAACGAGGCAATTGTGTCCCAGTTTCCCCCTTTACTGAAGACTTTGGCCTGGACAGGTGTGAAGTCAACCAGTAGGATGCTCAAGATGCCTCCTAAGGCACAGAGTAACTTGACTAAGGTGCAATGGCGCGGCCCTTGGGTGAACAGATGGCAGGGTAGGGACACTGACATCTTCTTCATCTTTGTCAAGTATTATCACGTGCTGGCCCAAGAATTCCTGCCTGAAAATCTGCCGTTGTCGCAGCGGGCGCGTGCTCCTGGGTTCGTTTTGGTCCACTCTCAACTGCTTGCTATCCTTGATGCCACGATTAACCGTCATGCCGTGTTGGAGGCTTTCAATGCTGGTCCCACTGATGTATCTGGCGCAGATGCCTTCTCAACCACCATGCCCTTTGGAGGTGGCCCTGGTGACTTGATGAAGGGCATGTCGGAGAACCGTTCACTGAAGCTGCTCAAAGACTTCTTGTCCGAGAGCGGTCCTGTGTTTGCGCAGGCCAAACGAGGATTTGGCGAGGCTTTTGCGGCGCTGATGAAGGCGACAGCCAGTACGACCTCGCAGTTTAATCAGTCAGCGTGTATCACACTCTGTGATTTCCTGGAGGAGGTTCTGCCCATATTCGATGGGCACGAAGAGACTGGCAATGAGCTGACTTCATATCTAGACTGGGATTTCTGGATGAAGGCTATGCGTTTGATGCTGTCCTCGATGAATACTATGACTGAGATTCGAGTGCTGTGTCTAGTGCACACCGTTTGGGAAGTTTTGGCGCGCAATTCGGAGCGCAAGAAGCAATTTTGCTTGGGGTGGCTGTTGACAGAGGAGCTGTTTGATTGTTTCTTCAACCACTGGTGCCCTATGGTTCGGGCGTACTATATGCGGTTGCTATGCTGGAGAATCTGCCGAGATACCGGATCCGCGACTGAAGTTGATGCGTATGTTTGACCCTGAAAGCTGTAACTATGTGGATTATTTGCTAACGTTGCCTGTTTCTGCAGAGAAATCTTCTTGGTTGTTACCGAGCGTCTTAAAAAATGCTGGAGACATTATCTCTGGCTCCAGCAACAAGCGGAGGAAAACTGCACGCAAAAACCTAACTCGGCTCCGTGCCACCCGGCTCCGGGAAAAAAGTTCATGATCATTCGCACCGAGGTTCATGTTGCACAGAACAGTCTCATGATGGGATTTGATTCTGTGGGTCGTATTCCTCAACCGGCGGAAGCACCAATTACTCTGGCTGCTCCCAGTGATCCCTTCACGTCCAAGGAGACCACCAGCAACAGCTCTCCTACCAAGGATAAGAAGAAGTGGTCATTGTTTTCTCTGGGCAAATCTCTTCTGGGTGGTGACAACTCAGAGGACGACTTCACAGCGAGTTTCCCCGCCAACAATACGACTCGCATCCGCACCCCGTCGCCGGCTAAGGGCCATGCGACGCACCCCTCGGATGCTAGTTCTACCGGTTCTGCACCTTTGTTTGACGCGCAGAAGTATATTTTCCGCTTCCTACTCAATTGGCATCCGCAAGCCTGTGCTCCCGCACAGGAGATCCCGATTGTTCGTCCTCGTTTGCCTGCTCCCGCGCATGCTGTCGCCATGCGCAAGATGGGTGAGGCTGAGGAGCCGCCTCTGTCACCAGGTCTCATCGCGGAGGCTAGAAACCCGCCGATGACGCCTCCTGGCCATGTTCAGAGTGAAGTGGAGATTGATATTGAGGAGCCAACGCCCACTCAGGCGACTGTTGGTGAAGCCGCAGCTGCCGCTGCAGCTCCCCCGGAGCGTCGGAGTGACGAGGATACCGAAAGCTTCCACTCAGCGGCTAGCGAGATGTTGGGTGCCAAGCCCCCGATTCAGGCGCCAATGGAGATCAAGTCGGCGCCTTTGGGCGCGTTGAAGCCGAATGCTTTCTCGGCGCAGAGAGCTATCTACTCGGGTCGGGCTCTGGCGGAGTGGACCATGGTGGTGGTTGAGTGCAATAACTTTGTGGAGAGGCGCAGAGACGAAGGTGTGAGTTGTCTGGCGGATGTCGAAGTTCCGACGTTGATGTTGGAGCCGATTAGACGGCCATCGTAGAAGCAGACACGGGTCATGGGTGCATGGCCGATAGGGAGGAAATTATATATGTATCAGTGATACAGGTTTGTTTTACGAAACTAACTGGCATTTCCTGTTTGTGGATACCTTTAATTGTTTGGGTTTGGGTTCTTTTTTATCTTTTTTTGTTCTGTTTAAAGTTACAGATATTTTGGATTCTCATCATTGGCATTTGGGTTTTGGTTTGTTTTTTGCGTTGTTTATTTTGGGTTGAAGTATCAATAGTTTGCATGCTGGGCTAGTACATAATGAAGTGGCGATGATTGATTTTGAGTACAAAAGGTTCATAGTCACGTGTGTGTGTGTGGTTTCTGCTATACGAATAATGTGTAGTGTGTGTAGTGTGCGTAATGTAATGAGATAACTGTCGAGTTGAAGTCGCAACGGGAAAACGGTCAAACGGGAAGGCGGTGTCAGGTAAATCTCATAATGATGTAAATACATATTTCAAGTTCTGTGGACTGGGCTGTGGGCTGTGGGCTGTGGGCTGTGGGCATTGGGTCGATGAAACGGTGATGTTGGTTGTTTCAATCGATGTTTATGCTGTGCGGTAGTGGCGGGAAGGATGTGGGGGGGCGTTTTGTGGTTTTGTTGCAGGTTTGGCGTTTGTCATAATGTTTTGCGTTTCATGAGGGGGAGTTTATGGTTTATGAATATTGTATTGGGCTGGACTGGGTTTATGCTGGATATTTTATATGGGGATGGTGGTAATGTTGGGAGGTAAGGAAAGATATATGGTGGAATGTGTGGAGGAAAGGATAGGGGAGACAAAGGTGATTCTAGACTTTGGGGCAAGAGAGAGAGAGGAGCTGAAGTCGTGACTTTGCAGCTCTTCAAGCATGTATGCACATCAATTACTGATGGTTTCGCCTTTTGCAGCTCTTCAAACAACGGAGCTCACTCAGTCGTGGTGCGGGAAGCTAGTGATTGATGGGCAAAGAAGCTACCAAGTAAATTGGCATTCAAATATTCACATATGGAGGTTTTGATCTGTGGGGGCAGTGTCGGGGTTCCTGACTAGTGGGGATTGGGATTCGAGGGGACAAGGGGGGCGTGCCGAGTGCCGTGCCGTGCGGGTTAGTTGGTGGGATTGGTTGGTTAGGGTTTATGGTGGAGGCGGTGAGGGATGGGAAAGGACTATCTAGGACTATCTGATTTATGGCAGAGGTAAATAGGAGAATCCAAGGAAGAAGAAGACATAAATATCACCAATTGATTTGACGAAAAGGTGCCTCTCCCAGTATTTGCAGATTGTTATTTGGGAAAGTAGAGCAGGTGGAGAGATACACACTTGGACAGACAGTGGTCATGCAGATTGTGGGTTCATGGTGCCCTGTAACACCCCTCCCTACACCACCGCAACCGCACGTCCACAGCATTGATCGCGTTCATATTAACCATAACGAACAACCGTACCCGAAGATTGCAGAGCCAATATTTACATATGAATGACAAAGCGACTGTCACGTATTTAAAATTTCCCGTCAGGTTATAGAAGAGTAACATATAGATTTTAGGGCTAATTGGTTTGGGGGTGTGTGGTCAGGCGGGGTGGGGGCGGTGGTTGTTGTTTGAGTTTGGGAAGGAAGGATGAAGTAAGGAGCAAATTGGGTGGATTTTTTTTTGGTTTAAATGGAAAGAAGCTTGGTGGTCGGGCGGCGGTTTGGGTTTTTTGTATTTGTTGGAGGATTTGTGACGACATTGATTTTCTTTCTTTCTTTCTTTCTTTTGATGATTGAAGACGATTGAATTTGATAACCTCAAAGAAGATTATCGGGTTCCTTTTTTAAATTAGGAATCTGGTATTTTATTGATTCACGAGCAATAACTGAATTCACTTTCGAACTACAACACACGACAAAGCAACACAACACAACCTACACACACATATATATATATATCAATCAACCTACTCGACAGAAATGTCCAAAATGCGCTCCTCCCAACGTCGCTTCAGGACGTTCATCGTTGTCGCCTTCCTCACCTTCGCCATCTACTACCTTACCCCCACCACCCGTGACCCCCAAGACTTCTACCGCAAAACCATGCAAGCCATGAACAACGGCATCCACCCCCACACCCCCAACCCGGGCGCTGCCGCTATCAAGCCGCTAAAAGGCCCCGTGGCCGGCCCCCAGCACCCGCCGATCCCGGATGCCCTCGAGCACAAAGAGACGACGGACAAGCAGGATGAGAAGGTCGTCAAGGAGATGGCGGATAGACTCCGGGATGCCGAGGCCAAGGCCAAGGACTTGGCGAATAAGAAGAGTCCGTTGAAGCCGGATTTGCCGAGTGAGGTGGTGGGGATTGGCAGTTCGGCGGGGGGGCAGGATGGAGAGAAGAAGAAGGGGGCGGAGAAGGAGAAGGAAGGACTTACGGCGGTGGATAAGGGGACGGTTGGGGGGTCTGCGGGGGAACAGAAGGAATTGGGGGTGGATGGGGCGAAGGAAGGTTCATCTAAGGCTGGTCAGGACGACGAAGAGGAAGAAAGCCCTGAAGAACATGAGGTCGAGCTGGAGCTTGCGTCCATCTTGAAGCGTGCGCCGAGTAAGTTTACATCTATGTCTATAATCATCTCTTGACACCATTGAGCAACAAAGCTAACATGAATTCCCAGTGATCATCTTCTCCAAGTCCTACTGCCCCTACTCCAAGCGCGCCAAACACCTTCTCCAGACCCGCTACACTCTTGACCCCGCCCCCTACGTCGTCGAGCTCGACACGCACCCTCTCGGCCCTGCTATCCAAGAGGTCCTCGCCAAGAAGACGGGCCGGTCGACCGTTCCTAACATTATGGTCAATGGCATCTCTATTGGCGGTAGTGACGATATCGTAGCGTTGGATGACAAGGGGGAATTGGTGCCCAAGGTGCTCAAGTTGGGCGAGGCCAGAAAGTTGACGATGAGAGTGGCGGAGCCGGGGGAGAAGGCGGCGGGAGATGCTGCAAAGGGAGGGAAGAAGGGGGGCAAGAAGAGGGCAATGAGATTTGAGAAGCGGGAGTAAGCTTGTAGTGGGTGAGCTGATGTGTACGAAGGGTGACCGTATACAGTGGGATGTAGACTGTGGTTTATGAGTTTGATTCTCTGTTTTTCTCAATATTGGCGAATGGCGTTGGGTCTTTTTGTTTAGTGGCTTGAATGAATATAGGCTTTGTTTTTTGGACACTGTCATCTTGCTTGTTTTGCCTTGTGTGACGGAGGCGGGGTCTGGACCGTAGAGGTGCAGATCCGGCAGGGGTTCATTGTCATGGTGGGGGGTAGATGTTTGTGGATAGTTGGTGAGTGAGACGGAGAATAATGATTGGCGCACTGCCACAGACACGGCATCTTGTCGTTCTTTTACATGTTTTTTTTTTTTCAATATTGACATATGGATAGTATTCGTTTTAAGGGTATCTATTCACTTGCTGACTAAGCACACATATGTACAACTACCTGCTCCCGCTACAACCTAGGTGTGCGTCGGAACACCCGCTGGGTATCTTTCCCCGATAACTTCAAACTCCTTTAGATACCCATCAATCTCCACCATCTCCTCCTCCATCAAATCTCTCCCCCCGCAATTCTCCTGCACCCTCTCCACCGTCGTCGCCCCCGGAATAACCACAATTTCCACACCCTCCCTCTTCCCCACCCCCAGCACCCACCGAATCGCCACCTGCGCCGCCGTCAGCCCGATCCTCTGGGCCAACCCTTCAATCTTCCTGACCAACTTGACATTATTCGCAAAGTTCTCTTCCGAGAACCGCGGCCGGTGCAACGCCGGGTGACCTGCGGGGATATCCGCCCGCGACTTCCAGACGCCTGTGAGCGCCCCGTAGCCCAGCGGCGAGTAGGCGACAATGGGGATCCCGTGCCGTTTGCAGGTGGCAAGCACCCCATTGTGCAGGATGTCGAGGGTCCAGAGGGATAACTCGATCTCGACGGCGGAAATGGTGTATTTGGAGGCGGCGAGGTCGATGGTGGCGGCGGAGACTTCGGAGAGGCCGATGCCGCCAATTTTTCCGGCGTTGACGTATTCTTGGATGGTCGCCAACGTCTCTAAAAAGTCGTGATCGGGGTCGCGGCGCGCCGGTTCGAAAATGTCGACAAAGACGCGGCCGTCGAGGTTGCGGAGAATTGTATCGAGAGACCGGCGGACGGCCACGGGGGATCCCGTGGGCTTGATGGTTGTGGGATCGCTGGCGCCTTTGATGGAGAGGACGACTTGGGAGGCCTTGTCGGGGTGTTTGCGGAAGTAGGAGGCGAGGAGGTGGGTGGAGTTAGCGGTGGGGGGGCCGTAGAATTCGCCGCCGTTCCAGAAGGTGGCATGGGAGTTGAGGGCGGCGGTGAGCGTGGTGTGGGCGGTGGGATAGGGGGTGGGGTTGGGGCGCCAGGTGAAGCCTGGTGGAAGGAGGGTTAGTGGAGGGGGGGGGGGAGAAAGGAAGGGAGGAAAGGGAAGGAATGGACTTACCCATGAGGCCGAAGCCGATGGGGGAGATTTCTTTGTTGTTGATCTTGACCATTGTGAGATGTTTGTTAGGAATTGGTGTTTGGTTGGATTGCGTTATATCTTCCAGTATATCCGTCCATGTAAATCAACGGGATCCCCCACCTTTATATCTATACTTTCCCGCCACTGCCCTAACCCTTTTTTACTCCATTCCCTTTTCTATCAGCTCCTCCAAACACTGCCTGATTAGCCCATTATCAGCCCCGGTGATCTTTTTGTTAGCACGGAATTATACATCTACGTCCCGTATATCCGGTGCATCATTACAATCTTTCTCTTTCTCAGGGACACTTGCGGACATAATGGAATGCGAAATGAGTAATTGTTGTGGTAAAGGATTAGGGTCTGTTAATTCCGTCGTTCCGTGGTAAAGTCCGCGACAAAATAATTGGTTAAGTGCATATGACGATATAGAGCGGAGATTCTAGGAGAATTTGTGGGGAACGATATGGAAAGATTGGGAGGATTGCTGACCGAGTGTTGTAGTTACATGGGCATCGGAATACACGGGAAGTCCCGATTAGACATGTCACTTTCACAAACAGGCACTGGGACAAACATACCTGGGTGTTCCGTCAGACAAAAATCCAAAAGTGAATTAAATTTTATTTGGCATCTAAATCAAATCATATGGCCCACATAAATATCTGGCCTCTGGTATTTCTGAAAGAAAAACATCGTTTTTAAGCCGTAGCCTTCTCCAGCGCCTGCAGCACATCCGCCACCAAATCAACCTCATCCTCAATCCCGCAGCTCAACCTTACCAAGTCATCGTAAACCCCCACCGACTCCCTCTGCACCTGCGGAATCCCCGCATGCGTCATCGTGCTCGGAACCTCACTCAACGACTCAACGCCACCCAGTGACTCCGCCAACGTGAAAAATCTAGTGTTCTGGCAAAACTTCTCGGCCGCCGCATGGCCACCCTTGACCCGGAACGAAATCATACCGCCGCCGAGACCATCACGGTGCTGCTTCAGGGCAATGGTGCGCTGGGGGTGCGAGTCGAGGCCGGGGTAGTTGACGGCGATGACGTGCGATGAGGCGTTGAGGGCCCTGGCGACGGCAAGGGCGTTGTTGGAAGCGGCGCGGACACGGAGGTGCAGAGTTTTCAGGCCTCTCTGGGCCAACCAGGAGTCGAAGGCCGAGGGGACTGCACCGATGGCATTCTGGAGGAAAGAGAGACGCTCGAAGAGGGCGGTGTCGTTGAGGGCGGCGACACCCATGACGACGTCGCTGTGGCCGTTGATGTACTTGGTGACGGAGTGGACAACGATGTCGGCGCCATGGGCCAGCGGGGTTTGGACGTAGGGGGATAGAAAGGTGTTATCGACGACAACAGTCAGGTTGGCCTTGTGAGCGATTTCAGCAACAGCAGAAATGTCAACAAGGGACAGAGTGGGGTTGGAGGGTGACTCGATCCACACGAGCTTCGTCTCGGGGCGGATCAGCGAGGGGAGATCATTGACGATGTTAGCAGTGAAGGAAACCTCGATGCCGTGCGTGTTGGCGACCTTGGTGAAGTAGCGGTGGGTCCCGCCGTAGACATCGGTAGTTGAAACAACATGGGCGCCGGATTGCAGCGACTGCAGAATGTTGGCAGTCACTGCAGAGCCAGAGGCATAGGCAAGGGCATACTTGGCGCCCTCGAGAGCGGTAACGGAACGCTCAAATGCGTTGCGGTTCGGGTTGTCGGAGCGGGAGTATTCGTAGGCGCCGATGGGCTTTGCCAGGCCGGATTGGGCATAGGTGGTGGAAAGAGAAATAGGGGGAATGACGGCACCGGTGGTAGCGTCGGGTTCCGAGCCGGCGTGGACGGCGCGGGTGCCGAAGCCGAGGGAAGAGTAGTTGGTGGTGGGTAACATTTTGTTTTGAAGGGAGGCACAGGAACACAGCTGTGCTAGTTGAAAGCAGAGTTGTATTGACGCAGATGGGGATTAATTGGTATTTATGTGGAAGTGGTGTACTGTATGTGGTCAGCGAAGGAGCTATTACACGGGCTATGGCGCAATTGATGTCGCAATTAAGACGTACGAGATTACTAAGACGAAGGATACTGAAATAGGAAATATTCAGGGTAGTCTCATAAGAAAACGAGAAGTGAGGATGACAATGGTACGAGAGAAGGAGTCACAAAGATTCAGAAGAAAAAAAATTAACATATCGTTCATCTATGGGTCCCAGAAACTTTTTATCCATAATAATTTCTTCACGGGACCTTATTTATAGGGCAGTTACTTGAAATTTTATCAGGCTTGGAGGCTACCTTAACCTGCGGTATACCAGATTAGGAATGGCGGTCCGAAGGATGAACGGCCAAGAGCAAGTGAGGGGCGTACATCTTCGTGTTGAGTTTTACTGAATATACAGCTTAGAAAAAGTAAAATGTGATGAGTTTGGAATCTCACAAACGGTCATCGTTTCATGAATTGAATGGTGTTTGAGGGGGCCGAAGGGGTTTGTCATGTTTTGTGGTTCGTCGGGCGAGGGCTGATTGCTAAGCAGATTGCTCGAGTACTACTGGCCGTATCACCTCAATAGTTGTTAAGCAGATCGGTGATGTGATATCCAAGCGGTCTGGTACCTCTTGTCAAAGAGTCTTGGTTGCATTGATCCTTGAACTTGTGCATTGTCTGTCCTCGTTGTCACCATCTTGGTGACCAATGACTGAATATTTTAGCCTCGGATTTCAGATCTCACAATGTGTACATATTGGACATGCCCCGTATCCAGGTATTTTTGTGAATGCAAATTTTGCTGGTACCAAGTTTATAAATATTTATAAGAGAATACCATTCACATGAGGTCTCAAGTGAGTTCTTCACCTTGGTTACCGGGGCCAGTCCTGGTATTTAGCCACGATTCTAAGACCCAGTGCCCCCTCTCAGGATCAACCAATTGCAAGATTTTTTTGCGACGCCGGCAGGCCCTCTGTTAACGTCACCGCACCCATCTCTGACTTCAACTGACTTCAACTTTGTCTTATTCACACGGTCACATACAAAAAATATCTAAAAAATGTGAGAAATTCCACATTAAGTCGATATCTCCGTGTCCATAATATTTAATAGAGCAGTGTGATCTGTAATAGGAAACACTGTAAGTTTGTGATACTTACTCAGCAATATTATAGACCCTGATACTCATAACCCTAAATATACTTCGCAATAGGGTTGGGGCTGCAGACAGGTATAGGGTTCAGTGTTTCCTAGGGTTGTTAACTAGGGTCACTGACGCCAAGGTCAGCTTCATGTTTGCTTAGAATTGCTACATAGAATCCATTGCCATCTCTGCTCGCATCATTGAGGTTTCAGTGCAGCGACCTGCAAAGTGTTTGCATGAAGCTCACATGAAATTTTGTATATCCAGAAATTTAGCATTCCTCATGAAATATTGTGGCAAACTGCAGGTCCTCAGATCCGCTGTATGGTGCCTCAATTAAGTTGGTGTTTACGGAGGTTGTTGACCGGAAGAGAAATGACGATGTTTGGTTACCGACTTACACATATTACTAATCGATCTGCTTGTCTTTCTTTTTTATGACGTTTGCTGTCAATCTTGGATAGAAAGTCCATGACACACTCCCGTCAAGTATGAGCCCAAGCTTCATTCCATTTGGTCATCCATCCCAACTTGACTAACCCGAAAACGAGTTCGAACAAGAAAAGCTCCTTTCACCTCTTCATCCCCTACATGCCACGAGACCTTGCCTAACTCCGTCTTAGTAAAATGAGTGGTATTTCGGATTCCGGGCTCAATCCAATACAAGCAACAAAAGTAAAGAGATTGTCAAATAAGATAGAAGGGATGGTTGTGGGAGGAAGATTCCAGGTGGTCTGCTACTTAAGTATTCATCTGGAAAGGAGATGAGTCTAGATCGTCTAAATCTAACATGGTATATACCATTCGGGTGCTTCAATATCTGGGCAAGAGGATGAAGCCAATGAGTTTTGTGATGCATGTCAATAGAGCAAATCTAATGAGTCTCATCTCATCATGACACATGTAAACTATTACCATTCATACTTATTGGTCATGTCTCTTGTTTTCTTATTTACAACTCACACAACTTATCATCAATAAACCCGGCCTTGGAAACTATCCAAACTGGATAATTACCATATTTCAAGGCCGTAGTTACACTTCAGGCACTCACCACATTTATCTGATGGTGGACTTTTGCACTGTTCCATAGAGAGTTCTAGAGTGCTTCTGGGGCAGGAACCTTGTCATAATCAGGGAGGGACTCTCTCCGTCACCTGCCGTTTTGGCCTTGATTCGATAATCTTGGACTTGGAATTCACCGTGAAAATTCAATGGGCGAATTCTCTTCCCTTTTCCCCTGGGCAAAGATACAGTAATTGAATTATCGTGACTCTGGCGACTTTCTTTTTATATCTCATTGCAAGCTATCAAACAAGAGAGCAAAGAGTGGTTCGGCTTTTGAAGCTGCAAGAATTTACTCGCGATTCTTTGCTAACAAATACTTGAAAACTTGGTTCCTGACTATCAGTCATCTGACGTCACTTATCCTTTTGTAGCTCGTCCTCGACTGGGTCATCCCTCCAGCTTGAATCTCCAGTGCTTCCTCGACGACTACCGAGTTTATTGTGAGTTTATTGCTCGCATAACCAGCGGCGATTACCACCCACACTAATCACAGATGGTACCAATCAACAACCTTGACTTGAACATCTCGTCCGCTCCCGCGAACTCATCCATATCCTCCCGCTCTCAACCCTGACTAATATCTGACCACCATCCCTCGACCAATTACTACATTATCCCACCATCACGCCCAACAACCGGTTACCGTGGCTTCCGTACTGCATCCTCAAAGCGCGCTAAACTTTCGATACTCACAATTCGTAGACTCATAACTGCTTGAAATTTTTCATTCATAATTCTCGACATTTACATCCAATTTGGGCTGAGTCTGCTATTTTCACTGAACTCCGTGTTATTCGCTACCATTTGCCTACCGGAGCGCTTTCGCCCGCTCTGTACCCCATAACGGAAAGTTGCGCCTCACTTCTATCTCGAGCGTCGTATTCTGGAATTGTAGTTGGTAAATCTTGGCAGGTCAAACGTACATCTCCGAATCAATGACACACCCATCACGGCCCATCACTTACTCAACCTTTATCTCACATTGAATCCGCCCCCAACAAACTGTCAAATTCCGAGTCCCGTCATATTCGTTCTGTATCATTATCGGTCCACACAACTGTAATCTTTCAGCATGCCTCCTCGGCGCTCGCACCGCAAGTCACGAGCTGGCTGCAAGCGGTGTAAGCTCCGCAAAATCAAGGTTAGCATGCTCCACAACTCATGTATGTCCGGCAGTATGAGGGGTTCGCATTCGTGTTGAGAGGGTGGCTCGGAGAGGATCGGCAGGCCCCATATACGGGCATGCGACAACCTTCCCTTGGTCACATCCACCACATTGTATTCCCAGCATCGCCGTTTCTCCGCCCTTGTATTTAACTGTTGTTGGATTGGCCATATTTGCTAACCTCAAGCTCGCTTACTGTCCGATTAGTGCGATGAGATACATCCGCGCTGTGGTAATTGTGTGAAGCACGGAGTCGCATGTGACTTTCAAAATCCAGAGATCGCGGAAGAGTTGCTTGCTGCCACTACTCCTATTCCCCTCCCTCAGTCCCCACTCAGTCCTGCTGCAGGCTCTGCCTTGGGCTCTGCTTCAAGTTCTACCCATTGGCCAGAAGTACCACATCCATCCATGAGTTCTTATCCGTCACCGCCATCACCACTCTTGGCTGTTGCTGCTGAGGCCTCTGTAAGTGTCATGACAGACACCATGATTCCCACCTACTCCAATGTACCATCACTATATCAGACTCCGTCGCTACCGGGACTGCCTCTAGGTGGTCTCGGTCTTAATCATCGTATCTTGGAGATGCGCCTGATGCACCACTATACTACCATCACCTCAAAGACCCTAACCCTCAACTCAGCATTAACCCAAGATGTCTGGATGACCGAGGTTCCAAAACTGGCCTTCACCGGTGCATCATACTTGGCTGATGCCATGCTCGCTGTCTCTGCTCTCCATATGCGTGTACTTGACCCTGAGGACCGGAGCTTGATACAAGCGTCTCACGCCTACATAACTTCGTCAGTTTCTCAGTATTGCAAAGCACTTAACGAGGGAATAAACGAGAACAATGCTGAAGCCCTGTTTTTGACAGCCACTCTCATTGCATTTCAGTCGACAGCCACCCGAGTCTTTACTAGAGACGAGCCTGGTGCCGACCCGAGCGATCCCAAGAGTATATACACTTTGCCATTGTCGTGGTTTCATGCTTTCCAGGGAGTCAAGGCCGTTGTTGCGTCAAGCTGGCCGTGGATTCGGAATAGTGGGACAGTCCTGACTGTAATTGATGCCCAACCGGCGTTGCAACTGGACATGTTGTCTGACAATGCGTTCTTCGGGCCTGTGTTGGAAGGTTTGGAGGATGAGGTCAATATGGATGATCCGGCTCAGAAGGAGGCGACTCTTCAAGCATACCATCACGCCGCTTCCGTCCTCAACTGGGCGCACTCATCATCAGCGCGGGGCGCCGCCTTGGCATTCCCTGCATCAGTCTCCAAGCGGTTTGTGGACCTGCTGGAGCTGAGAAGACCTCGTGCTCTGGTCTTGTTAGCCAGCTTCTTTGCCCTTCTGCGCCGTTTTGATAGCATCTGGTGGCTCCACGGTGTCCCCCGCCGCGAAATCATCGGCATCGCCTCTCTTTTTGACCGTGGTTCTTCCTGGTGGAAACACTTGGAATGGCCCCTACGGATTGCTCTTCATGAGGGCCCTATTATCCCTCCGGATGTCTGGGGTTTTGATTGGTTGGCTGAGGAAAACAAGCAAGGTGGCAAGGCTCCCAAGACGACATATGTTCATCAGATTGAGATGATGTCGCCATTATTGGCGCGGAATACGTTGTTACCGCCGATTCCGCCGCCACCGCCGAGATTGTCGATGTCAGGACATAGTCATTCTGAGGATATGGATTGCCAATAGCAATTCGCGCAGGGGAACTGCTCTTCTCAAGGCCAGCTGTGATGTAATTCCGTATTTGTGGACGGGCCTGAGTCGTTTTCCTGCACAGAGATAGTTTCAGTCCTGCCTCGCACATTATAGAAGAGGGATTTCGTATGTATCATGGAACCGAATCTGAACCGATTCGGATGTAATATAAAAGCAGCGTAATGTATTTATATGTACAAGATGATGTCTTTACCATATCTGATAAATGCCATTTATTTTGATAGAGCCAAACAGAAGTAAATGCGCCGTGACGCCTGTATGAACGAAATCCAAAACCAAAATACCAATATCAACAAGCATATCACACACTAATAAACATCCCCAAACTTTTCCCCTCTAAGCCCGACTTTTCTTGGCCTTCTTAGGCTTCTCGTTGTCACTAATGACATCCTCCTCCATATCCATAGCGCCGTCCTCCGGCCCCGTCTGGTCTCTGCTTCTCTTCAGACCCTTCATCTTCCTCGTCTGCAGCTCCGAAAGATCCTGGCGACCCAAGTGAATCTGACCAATCTTATCGCCCATGGCATCCGTTGAGATATTCTTCTTAACCCTCTCCTCTGTTGTCCGCACCTTCTTCATTGCCTCCTTCATAACCGCCTCCTCGGCCTCCCGGACCCTTCCAATTCGAAAGTCCATCCGCGGCCCAATCTCCTCCACCTCCACCCTCGGCAACTTCTGCCCTGACCGCAACGTGCGAATCGTGTACGCACGCAGGAAAATCCGCGCGGTCCTGGGAACCCCCTCGGCGCCCTCGTCCTGTCCGGGCTCTTCGGCGGCCAGCTGGATGATGTATTGGAGGCCCTCGGCGTCGATTTTCTCGGTGGTGTCGCGGGCGCAGAAGAAGTCGGTGAGGATGGACTTGGCTTGGGTGTAGGCGCGGTCGAGGGGGTTTTCCCAGGCGGTGCCGGCGAAGACGACCATGGGGCGGAGGCCGACGGCGAATTTCTTATTCTTGAATTGGGCGAGGGTGCGGAAGGTTTCGGCATCGAGGAGGAACTCCATCATGTCGAGGACGTGGTAGTCGAACATGCGGACAAAGGTGAGGGCGTGTGGGCGCTTCTTGTTGGAGGAGCCAAATACCATGAGGGAGGCGTCGTTTTTGTCAGAGAAGAATTCGAGGGAGGAGGCGTCCTCAAAGGGGTGGACAGGGTTCTTTTTGGAGAACTTTTTGGCGAAAGGTTGGCGGAAGGCGTACAGGTCGTTCATGGCGTCTTGGACGGTTTGCGAGCAGGAAGTGCCGCGGAGGAAGAGGGCGGTTTTCGGGTTCTCGACGGCCTTGGGCTCACGCTTTTCGAGGGCGCGCTTAGAGCGGGCATTGCGGGGTTTTCTGGGGAAATGATTAGTCGGTGATGGTGGGGACGGCTGATGGTGATAATGTAGCTGAAAAGAGGGATCCCGAGAGAACTACGAGAGCGTCCCGTTGCAAACTAGGAAGACATTGGCTTATTCAGGTGCCAGATATGTACATACATTTGTCTAAGCATCGACATTTTGGCGATTTTTTATGTATCTGATTGAAAATATAAACAAAAAGGGAATATGCGCAAGTGTGTCCGATACTTGGGACAAGAAGTATCTCGCTACAGCACTAGACTATGGTGATCCGACCAACTTTTTTTTTTGACGGAAGCGCAAGTTAGAAATTTTTCCGCAGCAAAACATTATCGATAAGCTCTGGAGGATGAGTTATCTAATCGCCCCACTTCCAGAGCTGCTTCCTTTCTATTGTAAGTAGCCTTTGCCATGATGAAAATAGTCCAAATTGAGATAATATAATAAACGCTATGTACTACTATATAAATCTCAAGACAAATAAAAAAGAGATTGGCGACACCTGTATCACACTATAAAAAGGCATCATTTTCTGGCAACTCGTGCCGAAACATCATGTATGCTTTCTCCAGTTCCATCTCTAGCTGCAAGCGAATCCTCAAGGCACAGATCGACGGCCAGGTCGACCATTCCCCTTTACTGATCCAATACCGAATGGTATCTTGCGTCGGGACATCCAAAAGCAAAGAGTAATCTTTCCATTGTACATTGGGCACAATGGTGATGCTTGGTTTCTGTTTGATGTCAACGTCTATGAAAAATTGGCGGATACTGGTGGGTAGTATCCCCAGCTCATTCATTTGCGCCATTCGTAGGTGAATCTCCCCGCCAACGATATGCGCCAGATACTTTACCAAGCGCATGATCTTGGAGTGGCCTCCATAAAGATCTGGGGCACTCATGTCGCTTTGAATAAACGGTAGAACATACGGGCGAGCCTGGCTGACCACAAAGTGGTTGACATTAAAAGCCCGTGAGATGATATCGAGAGGCCGCGTACGATCATGAGGGTGAGAGTCCAGCTCGCTGTGATCCCATGGAACAATTTGCCCCCGGTAGTTTTTACACAAGATCATCGTTCTACGACCACCTGTAAAAGACTGTGACGCCGAGTTGGAGGCGACGGCAGCCGTCCAGATCAGCACATTGGGTGCCGTGAGATAGTTTATAAGGATTGGGACGCCATGGTCATCGGGAACTGGCACAATGATGTTGAGAATCATTCCCGTGCGATCATGGGCTTCTTCAAAGGTAATATCGCCCAGATTTGCAAATGCGCACTCTTCTAATACATCTACATCCCAGAAGTAACCCTTCCGGCAATACCGCGCCATGCGCTTCAGGAGGTTGAACAGGCGCATCGTCCAGGTGTTTGCCCAGTGATTCTCGTCTGATAACGCAGATAGATCAATACCTTCACCACGCAATAGATTCGGGAGATTCTGTGGGCTCGTCGTCGCAATTAATGAGGCCATGAGAGCTCCTGTCGCAACACCTGTGATATTCCTGAGCAGCAGTCCTTGGTCAAACAGCGCCTTAGTAACACCCAGATGACAAAGCCCGAATATCGCCCCCCCTTCTAAGAATAATGACGAACTCCCAAGTGACCTTTTCGATGCCACCACGAAATCCATCTTTATATCCTTGGGCATCCACGCCGCATCATCTCCCCGTCCCCGTCTCTGCTGTTCCGGCAATCTCAAGATCAAATGCAACAATGTGACCATCTTCCCTGCAAACTCTTCGATGACAAACTTTGTCCTTCCAAAGCACTGCCGGTACAATCTAGGTGTCGATATATTTCCCAGATTCCTGTGCAGTCCGGATCTGAACAGCTCGGACATAATGAAGCTGTCTGGGGCCACAACAGACTGGTCGATGGCGGTGATGTGGCCCATGATAAGCTCACGGTTATAGTGGCGGGACCGGGCATCGAAACACCAGGATGAAAGCGAGAGTAGTTGGTTGAGAGCATCGGCGGCTTCTTGCCAAGCGGCGAAGGTGTCGGCGTGGAGGTAGCGGTGGCGCCATTGGGCGAGGGGCGGCGGCCAGAAGATAGCATAAAATAGCCACTGAACAGTTAGTAAACAATTTTGTGATTGCATTATTTCTAACAGAGGGAACTTACAGATGCTATTGAGTATAAAAGATAGGCAAGATCATAACCAATCATGCGGCATGCGATCCATTGCCCCCAGTCTGCCCATCGACTGGATACTTGTCGCAAAAGATTGACGCTACCATTCATGGTTCATGGCCGAATCTAGAGTTGTCATCAAGCTATAAAAAACATAAGATGATCACAAAGATAAGGCAACTCAAGAAAAGAACCATGTGACGTTAATTGGACGATAAGGGGTTCAGTTATTATAATAACCCTTGTAATGTATAACCCTACAGTGATCGCCGTAATAATGACCGCAATAATGGTTGGAGTGGTGACTTGCAAACACGGAAACAAAAGAATATTCAAGATATAATCATATCTTGAATCATGACATCAGGAGATCGGGGCCACAAAATCCAATCTGAACAAGAAATGCCAACTTTATATTTGCAAGAGACCCAGGACATCCAATAAACCAAAAAAAACACCAGCTCTTGTGACTATGAAACTCTGTATTCCCATACAAATACACAAACAAACCCTAAAATTGTTCATGTCCCTCAACTCCTTTCATCTTATTCACTGTCATCATCATCCACCACGTGACGCCGTCTGCGTGTTGGCTGGTGTGTCTCTTCCTCGTCATCTGACTCAGCTGTCTTCTGTCTCTTCTTCCGACGACTGTCATCCTCATCGTCAAGAATCTCTTCCTCCTCAGATGCTTCCGCCTCTTCCTCATCGCCACTAGAGGCAATAAAGTCATCCTCCTTATCGTAGTCATTGTTACCACGACCACCATACTCCATCTCTTCGTCATCAGAGTAGTTATTGTTTTTTCTTTTAGGCCTGGAAGTACCAGACCCTCTTTTGCGATTGCGACCGCCACCTTCCAGATCGTCGATTCCAAGGCCAACATTGCGCTTCTTCTCGGGGTTGCTCGCAATCTGGTTGTCTTGCCGACGGATCAATCTATCACGCTCCTTTTCGGCCTGTTCGGCACGGCGGCGCTCCTGCTCAGGATCGTGGGTGGTCTTGATAATGGTGTTGCCATAAGTGTTGGTTGCCTCACGGATGCGCATAGCCAAACGTTGTAACGCCTCATCCTCGTGTTGCTTGTTCTGACGGACAGTGTACTCTTCAGACATGTGACCAACAATTACAAAGACTGAGGAATCCAAATGGGCAGCAGCGGCATAGTTGTGGCCATCTTTGAGTTCGTCGTAGAGTTTAGACGGGTCGGGAGCAGTGGGCCTTTTGAGGACGGTGTAGTGTTCGCCACCGACGCTCATACTCATACTGCCGTCACTCCAACGGTACATGTGAGCGTTGCTGCGGAGCTTACCAGTCTCAGGATCGACGTAATGGCGGATAGTAGGGCGAGGATGTCCAGAACGAGCATCATCAATATCGGTCTTGGAGGGCTCAAAGGTGCGAGAGTCGTAGGGCTCAGGGTGAAAACGGAGGAACTTGGGGACCTTGAAGCTTTGGACCTGCAGTAGATTGACTGGTCAGAAGATGCCATAAGGGGGTTGCATATGAGATCTTGTAGTATCGACTTACCCTGCCGTCTTTAGAGCGGGGAATCCGGTGACGGAAGATGTCCATATCCATAACCCTCAGGTCCTTCGCCGGCGGCTCATCCTGCTCCTCTTCGTCCATATCTTCCCCGAAGGGGTCCTTGCCGCCCATGTCATCATCGCCCTCACCAAAGAGATCAGCGCCATCATTCAGTTCATCTTCATGAATCGAACGAAGGTCGTCGTTATCGACGAGGTTGTCCCCGAAGACATCATCGATGTCAGACATGGCGGGTGGGTCTGCTGGAGATGTCGGGAAAGAAAGGAAAAATGTGTGGCCGGAGGTGATTGCAGCAGCCTGCAATCAGTTTGGGTATCGGGTGGTCCGGTTTGGGGTTAAAGTGGAATTTTGATGTTGTATGGCGCGAATTGCGACGCGAACGGAGTGCACCTTTCCAAAAATTCACATATAAGCCTTGAGCACAAGGCTGATCGTTGAGTTACATTCCCAATTGAATGAACAGGGATCTTGGTCTTAGTGACAGTTCTGTGTTGCACAAGCGCCTCAATAGTTCCTTGCACCATAGGGGCATAGCTCCCACGAGAGCTCTTATGGCGCGCCTATGGTGAGATTCTGGTGGAAGGCCCGGTACCGAACAGGTCACAGCATAGTAGTACTACAATGACCATGAACTGCTGATGCCATATCTGTCGAATTGACGATGTCGGCGAATTGTGTTATGAGTTCTCGCCTTGACTAGCTTGCGACTTCTTGCGATTCGTTGCAGTTCGTTCCCCGACTCTGCTTTATGGAAATCCACATGCAGGCGCCACATATAGCAACCTGAAGCGGTTTAGCGCCACTCCTGAAGTTGGCCCGCTGCTCATCGTCTTTAAGGCTTTGGTGCTTGAGTTCAAACGTAAGTGAGTTGGCCTGGGACCATGCTACTTTGTCTTTATAACTTTTTTTTCTTTGTTTTTGCTTGCTTCTGGAAATTGTGTCATAATCCCTACACGATCTTTGAGTTTGTTTCCAGCTTTACTGTTGATTTGTTTTTGTTATTTATCGGTCGAAGTTGCAGTTAGAGCTGGGATTCGTTACCGCTTCCCCTCCACCCCCTCGATTCCCTCTACACAACAATAATAACAAAAACAATATCTTGATCTTCGACTGGCTGCATTTTGCCAAGGGTCAGTCACTACGAGTTTGCGATCGAATATATATAGCGGCTATTTCTTTTTCTCGAATCTATACCCTGATATAACATACAGCTTTTCATTTGTTGTCGCAACTTTCGGTCCTGCACTACTCCTGAAACCTCCATGACCTTGCGCATGGATATATATTGCTAGCAATTCTGTTGTGACTTTGGTTTTCACAGTCTCACTCTTGAATTTTGAGCCCGACATATACCATTGCCCACTCTACATACGACGACGAGACTCTCAAAAACACACGTCCACATATACGACCGCCATGTCTAACCTGTTCTCGGGAATGTAAGTGATGCTTTGCTCCTTGTGGAACTTATTTCTGCCCCTCTTGATCCCTTGTACCCAATCCGCCGCCACCATTTTTACATTGCTCCAGAAGTTCTCCTGCCACTTTGCAGGAGAAAGAGGAGCACTATCATCACCATTGGGCAATTCAGGATCTTATCCCGTATGGGAAGAAACATGGGGCTGCTTCTTTTTTGGAAGCCAGTAGATGTGACCGTCACCCGGACTTCCTTGTTGTGTTTCCTCCAAAGTACCGCTCCCCTAGCTCCGGAAACTCTGCCGGCCTTGCGTGTTCAGAATCCGTCGCCCCAAACATCAATATTCTCACTATTGCGCCGTATGCAGCCTCGCACACCAGCCTTGCCTCTGCTACGGAAGCTGTCCATGGAAGCTACGAACAAGCTCTTGACCTTATATTTAGTTGAGAGAAGCGCGTGCTCCTTCTGGCAGTTGGCACCGTGCTCAGAGTACCCCATGACCCCCAAACGGCCAGAGCTTCTCCAGAGCTAAACCCGCTTGAAACGGAGTACCGAGTGCTTCTATTTAGTTTTCTTACATCTGGCGGGTTGGCGGTGAGGCACGTGCGCTATTGGCTCACCGGATGCAACACATGGGATGGCTGGTAGACGAAGCAGAAAAGCTGTATAATTTCCAAATCATCCAGATTATGTCTCCTGAATTTCATCTCAAACCCTGAATGTCTTTGTTTCTGGGTGCTTCTAGTCCGAACCCCTCTGGCGATTTGGTCTTTCTCTGCATTATTGTTCCCCATTCATTCAGCTCCTGTCAATTTCTACGATCTTGTTTAGCCGATCCAATCATTTGCTTTCAGGCCATATTATATAATCCATCCTTTACCCCTCGTCAATCACTTCGGCTGTTATTTGCCGGATCGTTCGCCGGACGTGACATTTTATCTTTGTGGATCTAAACGCAAGTACTGACGTGACGCTACGAACAGCAACGCCCGTCTGCGGGGAGGAAATACCAACAAGGCCCCGGCCCCTAGCAGAAGCCCTGGCCCGTCTTCGGCCCAACATTCCCCTTCCACATCTGGCGCTCCATCGGTACAGGTCAACGCCCCACCTGGAAACCAAAGCTCCGGACCCACCCCGCGCATCCCTCCTCTTACCAGTACCCCTTCCCTTACCCAGACCATTGGCATCAAGGACAACATGTCAGGTCTTAGTGCCGACGACATCCTGGCGTCATACCATTTGCCCAAGCCTATGCCGCTGTGGCTCAATAACTCGTTTGCCAAGCACATTGTCAAGGGTAACTTTATGACCCTGAGTGCGCGACCAAAGACGGTTGAGCAGGGAGAGTGGTTGGCGCATCAGGTCGTAGAGCACTACCGTAATCTGTGGCACTTTGTGCGTGTTGTTCACGAGAAGGAGGACAACGGTACCACCATCTGCAATGCGATGACGTGTCCACGCATGTCTGCTGGAGCGTAAGTACCCCACGTGTCCATGATCAAACGAGAATACTGTCTAACATGGAATCAGTAACCACTCCTTTACTTGGTTGAATGCCAAGCGTGAGCCCGTCGAGCTCCCCGCTCTGGAGTATATGACTCTTATGCAACGCTGGATCTCGGGCAAGATTGACGACGAAAAGGTCTTCCCCACGGATCCTGCCGGCGTCTCGTTTGCCCTCAACACCAACGTCACTACCAGTGCCATCGCTCAGCTCGCAAACGAGCGCGACTACATTGGTAAGCGTTCTGGATTCCCCGAAAGCTTTGTTGAGGTGTGCCAAATGATTTTCCGCCAGATGTTCCGCGTGTACGCTCATCTGTACTTTGCCCACTACGTGGAGCCATTTTATCATCTCAACTTGGAGAAGCAGCTGAACTCGTGCTTTTCTCACTTTTTGTTGACGGCGACGGCGTTGGATATGTTGAAGCAGCATGAATTGGAGCCGATGCAGGCGTTGATTGACCTGTGGGCGGCGAACGGGACGTTCCATCCAGAGTCGCGGGCGTACGAGTATGCGAACGTGAAGGTGGGGGAGCGTCTTATGCAGCTGGCTGGTATCTCATAGAGGACTCACTGCTGCTGAGATGTACTGGTGATGAGGGTGGGAGGTCACTGTCGGGCTTGCTGGTTTGGCTGCGATGGAATGGAAGGGGGTAGAATGGGGGTTTATGGATGGGTGGTTGTAATACTGATGTATATACAGGTGTTTGATTTGTTACTACATATTGGAAAGGTATATTTTGTTCGTTTTTGGGTTGTTGAATGCTTTGGAGAAGATATAGAAGAGGAAGTCAGCGTTTAAATGATCCGTTGTTATACTTAATCTGTAACTGTTGTGTTCCCATGATCACTGGTACTGTATGTCGAAATTATTTTTGCTCTTTCCATCTTTCTGGATGTTCGGTCTGGTTGAGGCTCGCCCAGAGTACCTGTTATCGACAGGGCAGGAATGTATGTGGGTTTCGGGGAGGAAGGGCGGGGAGTTGGGGTGAAGATTGAGTTGGAGACTGGGTGCACCATAGTGGGTGACGCGGAGGGAGGGCCGGTGAATGTGGAATGGAGGGAAGAGGTTGAGAGATGGAGGAAGATAGCAAAGGGGGGGTTCATTGTACGTATGATGAGAGGAGTGAGTGGTGGGTGGGTGAGGGTGGAAAATGGGAAATTGGCGATGGCGGCGTTACACGAGGTGTCGGGGGCCGGTGGCTGGCGGGACTTTTTGCTGGTTTTTTTGTTTGGTATCTAAAGTAAGTGAATGGGATGGGAAGGGAAACAGGGCTCGGAAGAGGAAGCTCCGGGTATGGAAGTGTGGAATTTGATGGCGAGGCAGGTGGAGTGAAATCGGAGATTTGGAAGGGGCAGTTTTCGTGGCGTGGCCGAATAGGATAGGATGGGATAAAAGGGCCAGCCATGATTTTTAGTTGTAAGAGATTACACTGACATGTACGGGAGGTGGATGGCGAATGAGACATGAGTTCGAGACGTGATTGTGAGTGTGGAGGCTGTTTTGAGAAGGGCGAGCCAGGAGACGGTGATGAGGTGAGGCTGTTTGGAGATCAGGATGAACCGGTGGTAAAGGTGGGGCAGATGGACCGTTGCTTCCTAATGGGTGAACACCGGAGTTTCTTATGTGTACCACTACTACAGCCCGGGCTGGACCGGACCGGACCGGATCAAGTATACATAACAGAGATAGGGTTTACTGCTCTAATATCTACGAACTACATCCCACACCAACTGATCGACAATGATATTGTCATAACCCAGTCTGATATGACCTGTCCTAGTCTGAGTGAGAATGTTATTCCAAGCTCACCGCTATCTTTTCCCTTTCTTTCTTTCACATTTTCGTTCTTTCCTTTTCTATCCATCTGAATAAACTGGAGCACCCCCCTTGTCGTTTTCCCGAAGAGGCAATTGCATGCTTGACACAAAATGAACCATGTTTGTTTGGTATATTTCTGGATGCCTTGTCTCATGATGTTTGTGATTAATTTCAGAGATGGTGTAATGTTTTTCTTGTTTTGTCTTTGGTTATTTTGGGCGTTGGGTGAGACTGGATTCATTTTGGATTTGGAAGGTATTTAGGTAGATAGTCGTTCCGGGGAGCCGCGGTGACGGAAGGAAAGGAAGAAAGAGAGGGCGATACCTTTGCCACCTGGGCGACGAACCACAATCTCACCAGGAAATGGGGAGGAAGACTCTTACGGTGAAAGCACTGCCATCTTCTTTGTTGACATTGACATTGTTTCTGCTGTTGTTGTTGGTGCCTCGGTCATGAGGATTGCGTTTTCGCCATCCGATATCCCGGATGTAAATAAACAAACGAATCTTCCAACACGACCAAAATCATGATATGGCTTCACCGCCTGTAGTAGACAGAGCACGTCGATCTGATGGATGGCCAGGCGAAGCACGCGATGTAATGTGCGGTGATGTGAAAAAGATGGAGATACGCCCCCTCCCTTCCCTATGAACAATCGTCAGCTTGGGTAGTCATGGTAATGAATTTGGAGTGAGGAAAGGGGGTTCTTTGCTTTTGAAAAAGACTCGAATTGGGTTGTTTTTGTTTATCTGGATGGCGAGACGAGGCGATTGGAGGTGGAGAAGCGGAGGATTGGCTTTGTGGAACACGAGGATATGACGGCTAGAGAGGAGATGAACCATGGAACTGTGGTTGTTTTCTTTGGAGAAGAGAGTTGTGGTATTCTTTTGGTATTCACATGACTGAGGCGGGATTGGTTTATCTCACTTGTATATTGGAATCTATTGGTATCTCGGGTTTGTGGTTGTTGATAGGGGGAAGCATCTATGGTGATACAAACCTATAGTCGACATCTAGCACCACAAGTGCCACCCCAACCTTCGCCATGACCCCCCCGATCTTGCTTCATAAAACTTTAACACGCAATGTTAGTTGTTTGCTCTGTAAATAAGCTGCAAACATTACATCCCCGAAACTGCATACTTTCTACTACCACCCTCCTTCTTAGGCTTCCGCCTCATCCCTCATCTGAACACCGATTCCGCAACTTTCCATCCACCTTTCATCCGCTCTATCCAATATATCCTCCTCAATACCTCGTAAAGAGCTTATAGCAAATAAAAATATAAACATAACCCAAGCCACTACTCAGCAATTCCTTTTCATGCAGCTCTATGTAGTCGTATCTTCACCGCTATTTCCCACAATTTAAACAAGCATTATTGTTTTTTATTTTTATTTAGGTTCCTGTTCATTTAATTCCCTGTGGGGAGTTTCGTCTGCATATCCATTATCTACTGGATGTACATATAATGCTACGGCGATGACAGCGGCCTCTTTTGTTTCTCACCTCTCACCGCAAGGAAAATTGTGTTTGGGATCGCGAGGGTTGACATTGTAGTGGGCATATAGCGATAGTAGTCTCTCAATATACCATCGCGGCCAATATCAAAGACAGCCAATGTCATATTGATGACATAAATGGTTTCTTACTTGGTGGGTACATCTTAGGTCTTCCGTCCTCTCGGGACATCAGTGCATCTAGAACATCAAATCTTATGTCACTCTACTATTATGCTCCTCTCCCATTGTAACTCACGTCTACAACATAGAAATCTTGTACACCGTCCTTATGCCCCCATTTCATCATCGAATCTCTTCCAAAAAAAAATCAAAGCTCGATGCTATCACCCTGTGACCCACATGCCCATCCATATCATTGTACCGCCGATCAACGTCATGCCTCCCGTTTTCACCCGTACCATGGTCACAACTTTTAAAAAAAGATGTTCATCTATATGATTACCCATGTTGCAGATAGTCCCACTGCAACAGGCATTTTGGCGTCTCGTGAGAAAGGAAAACAAAAAAAAGGCAAGCTGCTGCTTTGGACCCAACCAAGCGGGACGCCTCCGGGCCGTTGCAGGCGGCATGGGTAGTAGGTAGTGGGTAGTGGATGATGGGCGATAGGAAGGATGAAGAACAGTCTCCGGAAGCGAAGATGATAGCGAGTAGCGAAGAGAAAATATGAATTCATCGGGAGTCATGTGCAGTTGGTAAATATGGGAAGTACGGTTGAGATCTTGTTCAGACCTGGAACCGACATGAAAATTTACGGCGGTGTTGTGACGATGCTGGTGGATAAAGAAGTGGTAGAGTTAGGGTATAGCTGATTTACTGCTTCTCGTGCATGAATCTGGATGAGAAATGCTACTCTATCCCATTGGATCGTAACGAAGAAGAAAAGGCAATCATGTTATTTACTGCCGAAGCACCTCGCACTATGCCTATTTCACTTGAAAATAAACATTTGTGTTGTCAATACATGATGTATCTCGACGAATTCAACTCCAGACATATGCAATCGTGACCTAGCCCGGCCAGCCCCGTCTGTGTCTCTGCCCGATACACATGAACGGATGCCATCCCGGTCAATTAGGTTTGGCTGGCGAGATGCAGAGTTTGTCAAGGCTCATACAGGCCATGATGGAAACGAGGAAGTCATTAGCTAGTTGGGCCCGATGGCCGACGGACACCCTTCCCTCTCCCCCTCATCTCACTTTGTGTTGTCGTCGCGATTATTATTATTGTTATTGTTGTATATCTCCTTTTTCAGCATGGCACGAGGGACGACGTGCATAATGATGGGAATGTTTGACATAAAAGGAAAGAGGGCCGAAGACAGGGTAGGTCACCGGATGTTGTTTTTGAGATGAGGAATGGGAAAGAATGACTTTGTTTTGATTTTTTTTTTCTTTTGTTTCTGTCTTATTTGGTGTATTAATTTGGGGGGATTGGGTGGTGCTGGTGGGAGGTAATGTGATTAGGATGATGGAGGGGGTGTTGGGCTGCGATGAATCAGTGGGGATGTGAGGGTTTGTTTATATTTCTATATTGGGATAACGTTGCTTTCTCTTGATTCGGCCATTGAAGAGCGTCAGCCAGTAAATGAAGAGGATAGGATATTGTGGTAAATAAATAAAGCATTGAAAGTGTAAGTGTGACGAAGATGAGGATTATTCTTGTGATGTCGATGTGGTGTGGACGGCGGGATCGAAAGAGCATTCCTCTAGCCCCCGGCTTGCCCCACATGTGGAAATCTAGGTCTCTGATCCCTTCACCTCTCCACTCATCGTAACGACCCCGAAACCAACAAAGAAACAATAGCATATCGATCCTCAGCCCCCGCTCGCCGCTTTCCGATCTATTTTATCTCCCACCTCGATTCGAACCCGTGCAGCCAAAGAATGTGTGTGTGATGAGAAGAAAGATACAAACAGATACATATGAGTGTGTATGTGGATATCTACGAACGGAAAGAAAACAAAATCAAATCACAACCTGCATTTGCAAATGACGTATCGCCTGTCAGTGATTCCGGTGACCTTGCATCTGGACAACTATTATGGGTCCAGGGGGATCACGATGTCTCTACACAGGGCCGGCTAGCCAGCCCGGGGGTTCGACTCAGCTTGGCGCCTGATGCGTGTTTATATCGCTGGACATAGTTTCAGGTCCATAGTGTGAATGTCTCCAGGGAATGAACATACGAAGAAAGGTAAATATATAGTGCAATTAAAAGATATTTTAGCAAAGGGAGCGCAGTGCTCGGCCGGCCTGATAGCGACGTTAACCCCGGTCTGTGCATGCGGCCGCATGAACGGTCGACCCACAAAAGCCATGGCTTCTCTCCCCGAAGTCGAAGGCCAGTTCAAAGGAGAAAAAACATAACTGCAATTGGTGACCATTTTCTTACGGCAAATTATATCGTAGGGAAGGAGGCAGAAGGAGGCAGCGGGGGGGAAAGGGGGGGGGGGGCCTGACTCTGCGTGGTTGAAAATCTTGAGAGCGGCGGAATGAGGATTTTACAGGGAGGTTAAAGCATATCACAACAGCAAAGACTCCGTGGGAATTAACGTGACAAATTTTACAATGAGGATATCTTTTGAACGTTGTGAATATACCTGGTCACTACTCAGCTGTGGTGACTGCTTTCTTACAGGATATGCGGCTTTACGAATGTACATTGAGTCAAGGTGTCTCAGCATGGCCATGACGTCGAATGTAAGGGTGATACATATATATCTGTAGATATTTGAAATCCTCAGATCTTATCGCCGCTCGGTTGTGTGTCTTTACATGTGCGTTTACGTGATTGTGCGAGAGAATGGCCATGTTTGGGTCGGTGGTTCCATAGGTATCCAGAAAGTGAGTCGAGGGAGACTGATAGGAAAGAATGGAAAATATAAAGGTAATACACGAGAAGGGTTTGTGTAGCATTGATATAAAAAAAGTAGAGATGCTGTTGAGATCAAGTGGAATTGTATTCAGTATTTGCTTTTGTGGAGAGTACCCAATTTAGAAATTTAGAAAGGTGGGGTTTATAGTGGCGGGGTCGATAATTGTGCCACCAAACAAAGCATCCTTTTGCAGGGAACCAGGTGGCAAATGACTTCCAGGACTAACAACCTATATACAATGCCTCAGGGAGATTCTAGAAGGGCTTTCGTGCTTTTTGTATGACGGAACAAACTTGTCAGTAAACATTATCTGGCTATTGTCAGTGTAGGGATAGTCCCGGGTAGAGCAGTGGGGATCCCGGGCGAGTTCAGCAGAACAAACAACTAGGGCTTAATAACTATCATAGACTCATTATTATTGTCATTGCTGCTATATTCATCCATCCCATGATTCATCACAGCTTTCCATCAGCAGACACACTTTCTGACTTGTCTCTAAGCCACGAGGGGGCGACGAGACCTCGTGAGCTTCACATGTGGGAGACATTTTTGATTGTCCGAGACGAGGGCGTCCAATGGGCACGGTTTTACTTTATAAATAATAGACACCCGGCCATTCTCACGGCAAGCCACTTGTAGAGGAGCTTACAAAAAATAGCGTTTCTCGCTATACATTTCTAGAAACACATCTCTTGATTTGTTTTCTTGGTTTTGTTGTGTCTCGTCCTGTCAAGCCTCTGAACGAAGTACATATAGCCAGGCATAATGATATAACCTCGACTTTTGATTGGCCCTCGGCCATCACAGGAAAACCCCTCCAGTGACTCTGAATCCCATGGACTTCTCATGAGCTTGTTCTGCTGATTACTGATGACTGATGTCGATACCAACTGACATCCATGTCTTTGTTTACCATTGGGCTGCAACAAGGGATAACAGAAAAAAATGCAGACTTAAATACCAGACATTAAACTCACACTCTCTACGCAATGCTTCTATTTTCGGCATCATGATCGTTCGTTCGTTCGTCTGTGGGTGCAAAAGCCGGGATGAGAGAACTTGGGAATTGGGAATTAGGAAGCGGGAAGCGGGGAATGTAAATGTGGGTCCATGGATTATCATTGATGCCCAACGGTATCTGAATAAGTGGGGCCAAACCTAAATAAGCGGACGGGGCGTGAACATAGCAACGTCTTCGCAGCAAATTTTTTTCTCTTGCCTTTAGTATTGATTATGTGCGAGTTTAGCAAGGATAAACACATATATAAATGACGAGGACCAACTACAAGGTGGAGCATAGACTGAAAGAGACGGAATATAAATAAACACTTCATGGATATCAATCTGGAACAAGAGGTGCAATACAGGATCTCCCGGCCACGGAGACATTATGGCCTCTTGCAGACCGCTGGTGATCACAGGCTGTCCAAAGCCCTCGGTTCAGTCCAACGAGGCCATAGTAGGACTTTTATGTCTTTCTCAGTATTAAAATATATGTTTAAGTTTTGGTTGGTTGCTACGGTGGTAGAGGTTTAGGGTGTCTGCACTGCGACCAGGTATCGTGATTCCTACGGAAGAGGGGAGGTGACTCTACTGGTACTTAGATACATATTCAGTAACCATGGACACTTTTGTAGAGTGACATTTGCATAGAGAGAACCAGATGCACAGAGGGGGGATATGCATACAAACCATGCATTCTCTACGCATCTCCTGGTAATAACGAGATCGTCAACTTCTTTGTTTATTCCAATATATGTAGATGACGACCACCAAAGCACCATTGCAGAATGCAGCTATATGGATGTGTGTGCGTCTGTGCAGTTATGTCTGAATGAAACCTGGCTTGGACCCATGCCGGTCTTTCACTCCTGGGCAAGCGAGCCATTATGACCTCATGATGTTCGCCTCCCACATCGGCCGCTAGCGAAGCCACCCAAACTTGATCGGCATGGACCAGATGTTCACGAAACAGAAAAAAAATACATAATTTCACTGTTTCATTTGTTTACATTTGCTGGATCAGTACTGAATCTGAATACGGCACAAGGGCAGCAAGCCTTGTGTTGATTCCCATGCCAGACACCATGTTATGTGATGTATGTAAATAGTTATTACATCCCGTCTTTGGAATGTCCATTCAAATGGAGATGGATAGGATGGATAACCAGAACAAGGCATTGGATGGCAATGAGAGGGCCTCAATTGGCGGCTTGGTGGGATGTTTATGTGAATAGGTTGATGGATATTGGGAGATGTGATTGGTGTAAGATGCATGTCTTGGGGAGATATTATACGTATCCTACTCAGTTGGCCTTATGTGAGGCTAGAAAGGTGCCATATGTAGAGACAGAGGCAAATTGACAAGAAAATATATGACAAGGTTAAGTAGACAATGTTCTGCACTCAGAAAAAAATGGAGACCCGGCCCCCGAGCTCCACCCCACTTTTCCATTCTTACACTAAGTATCAGTCTTCACTTTCACCATCAAAAAGCTATGTACCTCGAGATTCTAGATTCTCAACATGAATGGAAACACTAAAGCATATCTCCATGCAGTGCTTGTGTCCGTATGAACCTCCGTACTCCGCCTCATCGTCAGATAAGCAGATGCAAACCTCGACACAATCAATATGTCTATCTTTCTGTCGTATTTTTTTTATTGTAAGTCGTACCCGCAGTTTGCCTCGTGGACGCTTGGTAAGGGCGGGGTATCCACACAATTATGCTACCGAAAGCCGAATGTTGATTTTGGCTGGGAAGATCTCTGACTGGGTACTGGAGATTCGGTGCTATATAAGTCTGTATATAAATATATCTATATAGTCATGTCAGTAGATAAATGAAGCGATGGGTAAAACACTCTAAATAAGTGGTCAGTGGCATGTCATTATATGGTAGACCAGGCACCTCAAATCAGCAGATAGGGTCACACAGCGGTGGTCGTGTGGTCATGGTGGGTGACGGGTGGTTGACAAGCGATGTTGAAACTGGTGATATACCCCGTCTTCCTGATATATGTCCACTTATATCATCATATCAGCCAAGAAATATTTACTAAGTAACATCTGCCAAGTCTCCGTTGAGCTATCTTTACGCAGAAGGTTCGTCATGATGGAAATACTTTTTCAGCTATTCATCTCTGAACCCGGGGCACTCGGCCATTCCCAGCCCTCCGCTCGCTGACAAGAGAAGATTCAAGGGATCGCCATAGCCTAAACAGGATCTCGGGACCCTTAGTGCTTTGACGTATCGTATTCATGTGACATGGGGATGATATTTAGATAACCTATTATGGCCGTATGTGACCTCATCTTGGCCGGATCTGCGGTACTGGTGGATTTGTGTGGGAGGGAGGAAATCGAGCGTATCGTGTGAAATCGTTAATTTAAATTCTGATGTGAGTGTAATTTGGTGTTTATGTAGTGACTACAATGTATATGTTTACATCGTATTTACATACACATACTAATCAACAATGTAAGAATCCCAGATTCACGGTGGAGCATCGCTCTGCATCGTCCATCTTCCCATCCCGTAACCATCCCGACCTCCTTGTTCTCCCACATTTCCCCCTCCCCCGATATTCCAGTCCACCCTATACCCTCAATCCCATCCTCGGCACAACCAAAAATTTAAATTATCACTGCATATGTGAATTTGTACAGACATGAAGATCGTAAACAAAAAACAAACATCAACACCAGATATCAAGTGTTCAGGATGTTCAGATGCATCTTTACAGAGATCCAACATGTGAAATCCGCCTGTGGCTCCCCTGGCCCCGCGGAACCGCCCAGGCAATCCCGGCCCTCCCTCCTTCTCGCCGGCGACATCTTGCTTGTGTATTGTTCAAAGAAACAGTTTATATACATATAAGAAAAAAAAAACAGAATGGCGCATAACCGAGAAAGCCAGGCAATCTCCAGGAAGGAAAATAAAAAAAATCATTACAACCTAATGGATGGATGGATTGTTTTGTCATTGTTTACTTGAGGCCATTTCGGGAAAAAAAAAAGAGGCAAAACATATGGTTGGTAGTGGTGGCGGCCAACCTGACTTTTGTTGACTATCGTGAAATGGAGGCAGTGATGCTCCGGCAAGATTTTTTTAATTTCTTCGCTGGGACGAGGCGGATGATGAGTAACTTGTAAATAGGATATACAATGAGATATATAAGAAGTAAACAGCTCTTCTCTGAGTTCTCTTCTTCTTGGTCTTTCATCCTCACCCTCGTTTCTACGTCATCAACTCATCTCATCTTTGCTATTTCCTTGTTCTCTTCTTGATCATCACCTTGTCCTTACCAACCAATCAACCACCAAATATCTCTTCCCCTCTGCTTCTTCGTTTTTACTCTCCGCAATATCCACCATCTCACCTCGCACAAAGCCACTCAACTCAGCCTTCAGTCCCACAACTGTAAGTTCTTTTCCCTCTCTTTCCCTCTTCCAAAAATCCCCAATCCCCACCCAACAAACCAGCCAGCCCTGGCCGGACCCATCATGGTTTCCGTCTATCTCTGTGCCCCCCACCCACCCCCCTCATCCCGGCACCCGTAACTCTCACTTCAGAAATGGTTTGTCGCACCGAGAATTTCTGAGGATGTAATTGTGAGACAAACATTGAGATCCATTTTTTATATCAAGTGATCGATGCCGGGTCGTGTCTTTTCTTTTTCTTTCTTGTTTCTTGAATACCACAGATACTACATCTTCATGATCTTTGCTTCTTCGATTTTCTTATATTTTTTGAGTTTTGAAATCCACCATTCATGATATCCGCTTGGAAGCTGGTTGATATCTCACATTACCAATATTCAACAAAAAATTTCAATTACCACTCCATAGAGCAAGTCAACCCTTTCCCTCCTTCCCTCAACCCTCAAAATTCAATCTATCACTATTTACCAAAAAGGAAGGATCCAAGTGATCCATCCTAGCATAACCCAAAAAGCAGCTAATTGTTGTAACTGCATCTTTTCTCACCACGACCACGTCCCGGCCCCACCACTCAGACAATCCCGACATGCTGTTTTCGGTCCCTCTATGTCTGTCTCTTACTCTTTACCTTTTCCTCTAGTTTTTTTTTTTTTGGTGGGATACATTCCATGACATTTTTGCTACACAAACTTTGCCATCATCATGGTCCATCAAGGATAGTATCTATGAAAGGGAAAAGAAACCATAAAAGAACTATCCATCACAATCCATCCCTCCCCACCCCACCATCCATTGTTCTTTCCCAATTCTGCCCTCATTGCCCAATCAGTCTACAATACATCTATCAACAATGAGCAAAATCCTTCTTCTTTTATCAATGCCTTTTTTTACCTTTTCTCTTCTGTTCCTTTCTCCATTTTCCGCCGTATGCACCGTTTCAAGTGACCCGGGCTGCACAATTTCACATCCACATCCACAGCCTAAATCGAACAAAAAACCAATCCCTTCACCGCCTCTTGTTCCTTCCTAAATAATTCACGGGACCGATATACCTATACACACACAGAACCTGGCATAGTGGAAGGTATAAACAGCTTTTTATTTTCTTTTTTCTCAAGAAAAAAAGGCAAGGCCTACCTCTTTCCTTTACTGGCTGTATGTGAACTGTAATGATAGGATAAAATTTCATCTGTTCGTTTGGAAGGTGCGAGTGAAGGGCAAAAAACCACATGGCAGTAACGACACGGAGATATTACGAGAAGCACCTCAGTACACACCGACAGACGATGATGGCGATATACTATCATGATTCCGACTCCTTAGAGTACGGCCAAGCAGGATGGAGTCATTTATAATAGAGAGAAGAAATTCTTTATTTGCCACTGTTAAGCCTGTGGCTGCAGCCATGTCTTCTCTCAGTGGGTGCTGTTCCTGTAGTCTGGATGGAACAAGAGATGCGCCCGTTGGGTACCGCTGTGTTTGGTGTGGAGTGGCTCCATCGAGCTTGCCATCCGTTTGTTGCCTTATTTACCTCGACGCATTCAGTAGCAGCCCGGGGAAAGTCCCATAAATCTCTCCATGCTCATACACAACCGAGTATAATCAAAACTTACACTATATACGTACATGCTCACAACATAAACAACGCTTCCCTCCAAATCCCGCCGGTTATCCACCACCCCCTCCCTCCTCTGCCATTAATACCACCCTCTTCTCTGTCTTTCTCTCTCACACAGCCAAAGTACTTAGATATCAAGGACCGACCTCTACATCTGACCTCATCCCGTCCTCCTTCTTTTCCTCTCTCTTCTTTCTTTCTTTCAATCCCTCAAAAAAACATCATTAAAAAAATCATATTTACTAACAAAAACCCTTCCCTTCGCCTCTTTCCAGATATACACCCTTCTCCCCCATCGTCGCCCGTTTGCACCAGCGTCGTCTTTTCTTTTTTGCTTCTTTTTTCTTATTATCTTTATTATTATTTTCCCGACTCTGGTCCTTTGGGGCTTTGGCTCGAGTACGATTGTTATTCTTCTACCTTTTTTCTGTCTTGTGTGTGTTGCGTTGCAATAGCTCTTGTTGTTGCTTCTGTTACTACCAGTTACTATTGTCGTTCATCAAGTTGTCTTCTGCTACTTTTTGCTCTTTCTTCAAGCTTTTTTTTTTACTGAAACATTATTATCTTACTCTTCTTCATCCTGTTGCGGTCTTTATCTCGTTAAAGTCCATTCTTCACCACTCGTACTTTTTGCTCATCAAACATAGCTTCTTGCTGTTTGATATTTTCGCTCTTGCCTTTTTCAACTTTTTACGTCTTATTAGTCATCTACCATTCTTCGTTTTTTTCGTCACTTCTTTCCTCTTCTAAACCAATAAAAAAATCTTCAACAATGGTCTCCGCTATGACTCCTCCCTACTTCACCAACGGTGCCGCCGACGGCCAATTCTTCGACGAAAAGGCCCTCCTCGACAACATGTCCCCCCCGGCCCTCACCCGCCAAAACACCCCCAACTTCACCACCATCTCCCCCAAACTCCCCCTCACCGAGGAATGGCGCGTCCCTGTTGACATGCAGTCCCAGCCCTCTTCCTCCTCCTCCATCCCCTCCGACGCCCCCGTCACCACCGCCCCCTTCTTCCCCACCAGCGGTCCCCTCCTCAACAACATTGGAGGCCCCAACCCGGCTAATGCCTGGGTCATGACTCAGGGGCCTACCGGTCTCCCTATTGATGGCCTCGCCATGTCTAACGGCCAGTTCGTCGACGACATGAACGGCTTTGACATGTTTACCAGCTCCTCAGCCGCCATGATGCCCGGTAACCCCACCTTTGCCAACATGGCCCTGTACGGCGGCATGAACCCTATGATTCCCGGGGCCGCCAACGCTCTGTCCATGGGCAATATCGGCACGTTAGATGCCCTAAGCGCCGTGACCAATGGGGGCTCCAAGAAGAGTCCTAGTATTCAGGCGGTTCTTCAGGAACTCCGTCGTGGCGATGGCATCCGCAAGAAGAATGCCCGTTTTGAAATCCCTCCCGATCGCAAGCTGTCCAACATTGATCAGCTTATTGCTCAGTCGACTGACGAGCAGGAGATCAAGGAGCTCAAGATGCAGAAGCGTCTGCTTCGTAACCGCCAGGCTGCGTAAGTTATTTCTTTATATACTTAGGGTCCATTATTAGGGTTCCATAACTAACATCTTCCTTTTCCCTTTTTTAGTCTCGACTCTCGCTACCGCAAAAAGCTCCACACCGAGCGTCTCGAGGACGAAAAGAAACAGTACACGGCTATCATCAACGACTTTGAAACCCAAGTTGGCAACCTTCGCAAGGAGGTTGAGCGCCTGCACCTCGAGAAGCAACAGTACGAGAACTTTGTGCAAACCCTGACTCTTGAAAAGGAGACCCTAGTCCGCGAGTCCACCTCGCAGAAACGTGAACTCCGTAAGAAGCTCTCCGTTCTCTCTGCGCACACCAAGTGCCTCGAGAACGAAGTCAACCAATACCGTGGCACTAAGCCCGCGACCACTTCTACTTCCAACAACGGCCTCGTCAATGTCCAAGACGGGTCCAACGATTGGGAAACCGCTTACATTGACCTCGGCGTAGAACCCGACGTCAAGAGCGAATCCACCACCACGGCCGCCGGCTCCTCCGGCACCCTCCGCTCCATAAACCAGAGCGAGAAAGCCCCTGGAGCTGGTGTTCTGTTCACCCTGTTCCTGGTTGGCGCCTACGTGGTCGCTGCCGGTCGCGGTGCCGCCAATGTTCCCGCCGTTTCCGAGGCGGTCCGCGAGGAGGCCAAGGGTGTCCTGGCCAGCCTTTACAAGGACGCCGGGATTGTCTCGGCCCCCGGTGCGGCCCCTGTGGACTTTTCCGGCGTCAACTGGATAGCCGGTGGGGACCAGAAAACTGCGGGGACCGTCGGCGATCTTTTGACACAGGTCGCCAAGTCAGACAATGTCTTTGGCATAGGCTCCCCTGCTTTTGAACACGCGGTTGAATATGTGAACCCCGCGGCCATGTCGCTGTCTTATGGGAACTCCCCAATTCTTGGCGATGCCGCGGGCTCCTCCTCCGGGGCGCCCAAGGACCAGAGAAATCTGTCCGGTGCGCTCTCGGTAATTAGGGGGATTACGGGGGTTGCAGCGGTCGTGCAGAGAAGTCTGCTGAGGGAGATGGTCCCGGTCGATGTTGTCCGGGGTTTTGCTTCTCTTATTGCGGAGGCCTCGGGGCCAGGGCCGATACCGATACCGTCGGCGCGGGCTTGAATTGCGCACAGCAGTTTGCCCATCCATTTTTTTGAAATATTGAGTACTGAGGGCGGTTTTTTTCTTTCTACTTTCTCTCTCATAGTCCATCTTGGTCTATATTGGGGATCAGATGGAGCCGTTTGACGGGGATAATGAACTGAGTCCGGTTAGCTGGAAAATGCCCGGGCTTTGTTTCTTTTCATGTTTCTGTCTTAACAAGAAGGCGGGAAGCGGCGCATTTTTGTGGTAGCTCTTCCTTCAGACCTTCGTGTTCCCTCATGTGTTCTTCTGCGTTAGTTTTGTTGTACTTTCTTGCTTCATGACGACCGTTGTCTATAACTTGTGAACCCCCTTGATGAGATCATGACATCTCTAGGGTTCTATCTTTCCTTGGTTGTTCCTCCCGAACATTGACCGTTGGAGTTCCTAAAAGGGAGCAAGCTCCGGGCGTGTTCCCCAAATGGGATTTGACGGTTGCCTTTTGCGTCTCGGTACTCGCGCTTTGTTGTATTAGAATATGCGATCATCTGCATGGTTGCACTATCCTCACTCATTATTTGTGGATTTTCTCTAGCTTCTCTGCCTTGATTTTCTGTTGCTTTATTATCTTTGTTTCCTTTTCTATCTTGATCTTTACGACGTCATGACTTTTCTTTTTTTCGTTTCCGTCACTGTCGTGATTGGGATCGTTTCCTTATCAAGAAGCCTTGACTGTTTCTTCTTGGTAGACCACGCTATCTTTCTAGACTATTATCTTTCTTCCTACATCGTCACTCATTACCATCTCTGGTGTTCCGGACTCACTTTACCCACACGTCGGTCTTCCCAGACCCCGATGCTTCCACTGCCCCGGAAGCTTTACTCATACCTGAATCATCAGGACCACCACCACCATTACGCCGCCGCCGTCGTCTTTCTGTATTATCCCTCGATACAGGAAAGCCACGACATCCACTCATTATCTATCTTTCAGACGCTGGCTCTTCAGCTTCTCATTTCGAGACAGTTGTGAGGTCCATGTCTATTATCTTTGAACCCACTTCCCGCATCCTCGAATGCAAGCTCCGGGCACAGCTTCCTCTCTGTCCTTTGATGACACTTGTTTATTCCATAACGATAACGATGATGATTATTATGATGACACGGCCACCTACGAAGCGGTTGATTGCTTACTGAGCTCTTTTGGGCAATGTGGACTTGGCCTTACGATAAACTTTTTTTAGTTTACGGTCGAGGTTTGATTATTTTGTGATTATTTTGAGTTTGTTTTTGTTTTGACTGATATCTTGGGATGATCTTCAGATGTTTCTGATAGATCCCAGGATTTGTTGCCTTTTTGATGTTTGAATATGTTTGAGTTTTTGGATTTCTTTGATGTTTTTGACTAATGACTTTTGCTTTTTCTGTTGTTTGATCTACTTTGTTATTATTTGTTTTTGTTTATCGTTTTGATTGCTAGCTGATGATTATGCTTTGTTAAGCATTCTGGATTTTCACGATTTACGATAGTTACGCTGTTACTGAATATAATACTTTGATGAACTCCACCAGTATAGTGCATCTCTTAATAGTGACAAATGTACGTTTAAAGGGGATGAATGAGTCTTGACAATGTATAATCCGTGAATCCTGCCCAACCATATATTCGTAGGTCGTATATATACCCTTATGTTCCGATTGTCCCACCCTATGTTTGCCCCATAAGCGCCCTCGTCTAACTCTTACCCGATAACCAGTCTCTGAAGCCTTTCTTCGGTGCATTATCTGGATTATACTTGTCCTTCCAGATCCTATTCATCACGTTAGTCACCATAAAGAAACAATTTCATCGAAAGATAAAGATTGAAACTCAAATACTCGTACATGCACAGCAATCACAGGATCATCATGTATGACAACCTCATCTCATCTTCGTGACAGCGGAGTAACATCAGCAACTTACCATGAGTTTCCTATCGTCTTGTTCCCATTCTTCTCCGCTAACCTATAATACTGTGCCGCCGCAAACTATAGGTATTTCAATGTTAGCAACACTGTTTCCCTTTCTCTGCATACAACCACTGGAACAATCCATGACCAGTCCCCGGTTGATCTCCACCTCTGATCGATGACTCAACAACAGCATCACATACCTTGTCCTTGTGGCAGCCAAGACCCGCCATATAGCAAGCAGCAACTTCATTCATAGCGTCTGTACCTCCTTGGTTAGCAATCCGAACTCGTCATCCGGCCTCAAGCTTCACTTGTCCATTCCACTCCGGTCCATCCCCAATCCGCTTACCGGCATCCCCCAAGTTCGCCGCCGTCTCATAATAATGCTTCGCCGCCGTATCATCTTTCTCTACCCCCCACCCATGCCGAAAACAATTCGCTAACTCGTAAATCGCCAACACTAACTCCCCCTTCGCCGCCCCCCCCTGCACCTTCCCCTCCTCCAACGCCCTCTGCTCAATCGACGCCGCATTCGCCGCTGCCAACGACAAATTATGCACCGCTAATTTTTGATCCTCCGCCACCCCCCATCCATGCCGCAACGCGAGCCCATACAACACCTGACTCAACGGGTTATTCGCCCCCGCCGGATTCGCCAACTTGGCAAAAATGCGCGTCGAATTCGTCAAGTCACCCTCCTCGTGTAGCCGGATCGCCTCCTGGATGTCCGCGTCAAGCTCCTTGTTACTCTGCGGCGGCGCCCACCCATGTCCATGGATATGGCCTGTCGCAGCAATCGGGCTCGTCGGCGTCCCGGGGCTGCCCGGGCGGGAACTGCCGCCCATGGCGAGCATCGTGGCGCGCTTTTCCCATTCAGCTTCGGCGTCGCTGCCGTGCGTTTGAATGGCGGGGAGATTGGCGGGGACGTTGTCAGAGGGGGCGGGGTCGCGGGAGAGGTGGAGGCGTTGGGAGAGCCGGCGGCGGGTGGAGGCGGAGGAGTTGGAGCGCGAGCGCGAGGTGGGGTCGTAAGTGGGGGAGAGGAAGCCGTTAGCGGCGGAGGAATATGGGGGCTGGTGTTGGGAGGTGAAGTTGTTGGTGTTGGCGCGGATGAGATTGAATTCTGCGCCGGTTTGCACGCGGGATATGGTGGCGGCGTAGTTTTCGGGCGACAACGCAACGTCGTCCTTGCGTTTGATGAATGAGCGGATCATGGTGGGTCTGCAGCTCTTTGGTTGTCTATGATGAGGGTAAAATATGTATGTGTATGTGTATGTGTATATGTATAAAACAATAGATCAAAGTGACGATACTTGATGAATACTGGGTCCGGGGTCTCTCAGCGACTGTGGCGGCTTGGAGTCTAGAAGCAGGCGCGGGAAGTTCCGAATGAGGCCAAAATAATTCTCGAAAACTTTTCAGTGCCGGACTCAAAATGCCAACAACGTCCCGAGTAGCCAGGTTGTTTGAGGGAAAGAGCAAAAACAAAGCAATTACTTGCAGCGAGATGCCGAAGAATATCCTGAAGTATGAACAAAAAGAACCACAAGTCAAATAAAAGTCTCGCTTCAATGGGCCATGAGGTCACAGGCTGATCTTGAAATATATATATAAGTAATACATATATAAGTAAATATAGAACTACATTGTATGTATGTATGTCAGATTCCTCGCAAAGACCCTCCTCAAACTGAGATTCCCCACATCGAAAGAGCATTAAACAAAATCACTCGCATCCTCGTTCTATCGCCTGATCTACATCTCTTCTTTCTCATGTCAAACCTTCCCCCTCGTAAATAACAAGCTATATTTATCTCCATATACATTCCCAATTCGCAGCCTCTAGACACGCAGCTTCTAGCTCAATAATAAATGCATCCATCAATACGTTCTTCGTCCGCTTTATACGCGACTGTGAGGATCGTTTCTCCCAAGTTACAGTCCAACAAGAACACCGCTGCGTGAGAGGACGGGGGGCCGAATAGCTGGTTGGCGGCAATGAGCGTGGCAGTGCCATCAGAGCACGAAGCGCTATCCTTCACAGCCAGGAAACCATAACACCATCACAGAGAATAACAATTATATATAGTATTCACAACCAACCCTCTAAAACCACCAAGTTATTCAATATATACATCAAATTACCTATTCTACAATCCTCATTCTCCTGTTACCCCCTAACATACCATCCTCCTTTCAAACCCTAGCCATTGAACCAAAGAACCCAACCCACAATGGTCAACCGTTTATTCCCCGGCCCAGTTTCAATGTGTAGCCTAATTAAAAATGTAGATCACCAGTATAATTCTAATGACATCAGACAATCACACAGACAACTTTATCTCAGGTTTGTCTCTCCCCCATCGACATGATCTGACTCGGCATCTTTGCGTCACCTTCATTTTGGGCACACCTATAAACCCTTGATATTATAACCCTAACAGCACATCACCAGTGTCCTTCACCTAAAGCTGTGAAACTGAGTGCCGACAATGTCCAACTAACGAATGCAAAACATCTATTTGTAACTCCGTCATGATACTTATACCCAGTTATACCCTTTCCATCCCCCCCCCTCAAGCCTGCCCTGCCGGAATCGCCACCGGTTCCTCCTCTTCTTCTTCCTCCTCCTCCTCCTCCCCCTCCTCCTCCTCCACATCACCAAACCCCGCATCAACCCCCATATCCTTCAGCCTCTTCTTCATCTCCTCCCTCCGCCCATCCTGCCACCTAATCAACGCCGCCACCGAATGCACCTTGAACCCGTATGCCCTGGGGACATACCGCTCTGTGGTCTTGGCAGGGACCAGCGGCGGGTACACCTGGAAGAAGATGTTGTGGAAACTGGTACCGAAGAAGGCGCCGTCGAGGGCGGCATGGCGGGACGACTTGGGGTTGTAGAGGTCTTCGCAGCACGCGCAGTAAAGTTTGACTGCGCGTTGGCCGGGGATGTCGGAGAGGCCCATGGGGAGGAGAGGTTGGCCTTCGCAGAGGACGCGGGGACATTTGCCAAAGTCGACCTTTTTGTACTTTTCAAGCTAGAGGGGGATTTTGTTAGCTATTGTTTTGTATTCAACGAATAAGGAATATGTGTATGCGTATGCGTATAATCTTGAATTCGTCTCGTTGGGAATGGCGCTGGAAACCTACCATCTTGCTCAGCCCGCGAGTGGTAATAATGAACCGGGCGTGGACCAGACCATACAGCTGTCTAGCCGACTTCTCAATTGCATCCTTCATATCATCATTACACTCCAACTCAAAGACATCCGTAATCAAATCGAGGGCATACTGGTAATACTGGACTTCGCTGTTAAGGCCCGTCAAGTTGAACCGATCCGTCAGGTAATCCTCGTCGATTTCACAAAAGTATTCATGGCCTCTCAGCGAGATGAACTATTGTTTTTTGCCTCCCCGGCTCATGGTTAGCCTTCTTTCTTTTTTTCTCATTTCCAGTTTGTTTAACATGTGTTTAGGGGGGGGGGGGGGGGGGTTGCCTTGTACATCCGTCTGTCTGCGCTGCCGGTCGGTCGCGGGGTACGGTCGTGGGCAATACCCGGTTGGCACGGCCCCGGCGAGGGGAGGCACCTAAGAGAGAGGGAAGAAACTTACCCAGTCCCGCCAGTAGCTGGTGTATTCCGAGTCGGAATCACTGATAAAATCGTCCATCATCTTTGCCGTTTGGTATTTTTCTTATCAATTTCTCGTCAACCATCCACCGCATCGAAGTCGGCGTCGTGGTCGTCGGTTCAACTTTCGTCCAGAGTAAATCCTCAATCCTCCCCGTCAAAGATGAATACCCAATACACAAAAAAAAAAAAAAAGAAGCAGCCACCCAGGTTCCCAAAGATAAAGCAAGGAAAAAGAAAATCCTAGGTGTCGTCAAAAATAATAATAAAAAAAGATTCAACACTTGAATGTAAATAATAATGGGATAAAAAATCTATTGTTGATGGTAGAAAAATTTCGTCGATATCCTCAAATCTTCCGCCGCATCCCCCTTCATCCACCGCCTACCCAGCAATTTCCTCTATCTTTCATCTGGCGTTTGTTGAACTTGGCGGGGTTTCTTCCTTTGCGGCGGGAGAACAAGGAGGAAGGCTTGTCTCTTGATTGGTCAGACAGTGAAGCGTATTCTCAGCCTTGTGGCAGAGGGGTTGCGGAGGTGGGGGCTACAGGGGTAGGTGCGCGGAGTTGGTGGAGTTTGGGACAATGCGGGGTTGATCACAGCGGAAGAGAAAAACACGACAGAATCCACATTATGTTTCAAAGAACGGGACATATAACATGAGAAACCCATGTTTATGGTTCTGATGGTGAATACACATGTGGATTGTTCTGATAACCCTAAATGCGTCATTTATATTCAGTTCATCAATTACTGGGTAACATCCGAGACACCAGCCAGCGAATTCAAACTAAGAACATCGCTAGGCGACCCCAAACTCCCATCTGTTCCATTTCTATGTAATCTAACAGGGAGCTCTAACCGCGTCAATAGTCTATCATCCTCTCCGTCGGTCACTGGCTTATTAATCAGTTCCATGGCCTCCTGAAGTGTTGCTCCAGACTCATCCAGCGCCGCCAAGAACCGTGCAAGCTCTTTGCACAGTTCCCAGTTCTCTTCGCGCATTGCACGAGTCAATACACGGACAGATTGCTCAAGGACAGACTCCAGTTCATCAAGTGTATGCAAGATAATTAGATAGCCACCCGCTGTCTTGACGGAGCCCCGCTGCAGGGATTCCTCAAACAGCTCCTGTACTGGCGGAAGGTAGTCAAACAGCGTTTTCCACTGGCGGACTTCAGTCTTACGGGTGCATTGTAACACAATATCGAGATAATCCTTGAATGACGAGCACAATGACAAAACCCTTGGCAGAATGGCTTCTTCGGGCGTTGGTGACGAATCCACTTCATCATCCAATACATGGTGGAGGAGAACTTCAAGAGCATGTGAAAAGTACGTGAGCTTTTCGTACTGCTTCGACAGCTCTAATGCCTCCAACTTTTTCCCTTGTACCAGGAAATGCCGCAGCATATCCGGCAAAAACAAGTGAGTCTGCATCAGCAATGTTAGTTGTTTGCTGAAAAGCACAATCACCCACCAAATTTATAACCTACCCGAATTATAGACTTGAATGCAGAGAAATTGACATCTCTCCGTTGGATCAACTCCGATTCTACCCCTAAAACCAAACCTTTGCCCGCCACAATAGACAATGGATAAAAGTCCATTGTAAGCGAAACAGCATCCGGTACGGTCTTCGTCTCCTCATCCTGCGCCATCGTATCCAATAATTCGGCCAAATCCGGCCATACCTTCATGCTATTTCCATTCCACACCCACAACGACCTTCTCAGCAGTGACGTATTTCCCACCGCTGAATCGGCAAACTCTCGCGAGAAACCAATCGTAGGCTCATCGCGCATGCTACAATGGAACTCGACATTGGTGGCTAGCACCCGCATGTCATATTTATGTTGTCCGTGGCTCCCCACAGACGGACGCAGAGTAACAAGTTTTCCGTCGACCAGGAAGATGATTGTGGCGACAGCGACGTCTTGGGAGGGGTCGCCGTCTGTCAATTGACTTTCGGGGAGGATCCAGCCGAGGCCCCGGACTCGAGCGGGAGATCGGATGATACCGTGGAAAGCAATTTGCCCGACTTGAACCAGGCTGACATTGCCTCCGTTGGTGACAATCAAGAAATGATACAGTACGTTATCGTGGGTGTACACTAGTAGTGAATCTTCGTCTGTCAAGGTCATCAGGACCACCGAAGAGTGGATGCCCATGGTAAACAATACTTGAGATCCTGTCAGGGCAGCATCTCTGGGGTATAACCGCAGCTCTTGCGTCTTGCCAGTCTCCACAGCAGCAATTAGTACATTATGATACCAACACATGCCCCCGCGCACAGTGAACTGATTTTCTTCCTCCAAATTCGCAAACGTCTTCCATCGGCCACTACTGATACTGTAATGCGCCAAGCCTCTCCGACCCGCCACCGCAACATATCTTCCATCCGGAGATATCGCCGTAGTTTTTATCGGCCACTGTTGTAATAGATACGACGAGGGAATCTTGGTTGAACACCACAGATATGGCTCTGAGGAGATGGATGCCAGGTCCGGAAGATCATAGCCTCTGTACACCGACATTCCAGTCGATGTTTGTAGTACTGTTCTGAACATGTTTGATGATGTGTAGCAGCCTACCAGCGCACTGCGTGCCATTTCCAAGGACCAGATGATGCCGCTTTTCCAGTTCGTAAGTAGAATGTCAGATCCGCCTCCGATCCACGCTGCATCATCAACACCTTCCAGCCATGCGTCATCGTTGGCGTATGACAATGGCGGATTACTGTTGAAACTGTTTGTCCCTCGTGAACCATAGACACTCCATAATGACCAGCCCTTGCGAAGACCAGCGAACAAGCAGTATCCATCGGGCGAGTATCGTAAGCAAGTGATTGAGCCGGACTTCGAGGTGGGCACTGGCGGAGAATGTGTATGTGATAGCGGAATGTTCCCGATATAGTCCTTTACCGTATACACTCTGATTACTCCATCTGCGCATCCCACCGCGATGAGAGAAAACCGTGCATTTACCGTTGCTACCACCGCCCTCTCCCCCGGAGTTTGTGGGTCATGAAAACAAAACCCCTTGAATAACTTCTTTAACTCCGCCGGGTCCACGCCTTCTATTGATGATGGTGGCTGTATCCTTTGTACCGCATATGCTTTTCCATCCGCCGTCACCCATGTCAAAAGATTCATCGGCCGATCAAATGTCATACCCACAATTGCCGCTTTCTTCTCCACCCATGCCATCTTTGACACCAGCCCCGTCCTCGTCTGCTTCCCGGACGAATCCGGTGCCCATCTTATACATTGGACAGCTGCGGGTTTTCTAGTTGCTACCACCAACTCCTCCTCCAACGCCAACGCACTCTCGATCCCCGCGTCGATCTTGATCACCATGCGGAAGCGCAGACTGACATCTTCGATACCTAAACCTTCACCGGCGCCCCAGAGGAATTGCTCGGGTTGGTTTGCGCCAATATTTCCGGCGTTGCTTTGACGACGGCGCTGAACATTGTTGGAATTGGGCCAGTGCGGTTTGTAGACACGGGCTTGGGAGTCGGCGGCCATGGAGTAGGTGATCAGAAAGCCGTTGGTGGTGCGGACAACAAAGATAGCGGAGTCGGGGCGGATCATGAGATCATCGTTTTCACCATATGCCTCGATGGAGCTTTCAGCGCGGGCAACGACACCGAGGATGACGGTGGGCTAAGGTAGTTTTCAGTTAGAATTGGAGTGCGCGATTTGGAGTTTTGGCGCATCTTACCTTTGTTTGCCATACTGTGATAGTCCGAGCAGTGATAGTTGCAAAGATGTGCCCTGTTCGTGACACTCTCAATGCCCTTATAGGCTCATTTAATGCCACTGTCGTAGTATTATGGCTATGCAAACTCGCATTATCATGACCCTCCCCGTCCGTATCATCTGCCCTATCCACGCTTTCTACATTTGGTGTTGATGGTGTCACTGGCGTCGTTGGCAGATTATCGTTACTGCGGTAGGGCGAGCGCAAGCCCGAATTTGTCTGGTGTAACGAGAGTGGCACATCATCATCTGACAAGACTATTGTCGAAGGTTGTGCTTGATTGTTGCTAGTTGTGTATGCGCGGGCGCAGCCAATGGGCCAGTACATGGCGGGCGGGGTCGGAATAGATGTGGGTACTGATTCGGCAGGGTACGAGAGAAAGAGACGAAGTCGGAAGTCGTTGAAGGAGAAGTGCGCAGAAATGGGGTTTACGACAGGCGGTTGGTGGTATTGAGATATAAGCAAGGAGACATTAGATCGGAGATATTGTTTATAAGTTGAAAGTCATGGAATCAGGTTTAATGATATATAGGCAGTACAAGATCTTGACGATGGGGTTACTCGGCGTCACAAAGCGACTGACTGGCTGGCCAGGGCTTGTTTGGCGGGGTCGTTGCGAAAGAATAACCTGGGTAAGTTGGTGAGCTTGATAGATTGATTTGAGCTTTGGGATTGACTGGGATCAAATGGAACAACTCAGCGTCACCAGAGTGAAGGCGGCTGGAAATGGCGGTGGAAATAATCACGTGGACAGGTGGGATACTTTCAATGTTGGTGATGAGTTGGCGTAAGTAAAGAATTTGAGGAAGATTCAAAGGATTTCGTGGTTGAAGCGGGCAAAAAACAAAACCAAAATCCCAATTAGTCGGACGTTGTGAATATGTCAGTGACATGAGATTCACAGCAACTGAACCTCCGTCGGCAACTTCAATTCATCAATGCATGATCCATAGTTTTTACCCTTTTATAACGACTTGAGTTATTAGGCATACAATGAAGAAGCTATGTGGTGGCCCGTGCGCTTACCCACTAAAGCTTTGTTGGATTGACGTTAAATTTTTAATTTTACCCTTTTCAGTCGCGTACAACAAAGACAGTCGTTAGGGTTTCGCCAAGGTTTATAACTGCACAGGTTGCAGAACATCACGACTTGAGATATTGCAAACACCGAACACGTGATAAGTCATCAAAAGCCAAGCAAACGGCTACAATCTAGATATATTTCTGTAAACACCGGAGATTACTGGAAGCATCTGTCATTTAACCTTTCATTCAGCCCCTATCCTCTCACGATGCCGCCTCCGCCCAGATCTCGGACGAGTGTTCCTCAGGAAAGATTCTCTCAATACTTTAGTCAAGCGAGAACAGTAACATATTCAGAGCCTAAGGTTCACAGGTAAGTTGAAGCACGCTTAGTCTTTATGAACACTCACTGATCTCTCATAGTGTCCGGACAATCGCATGGAACCCCACCGGCACTGCCATCGCCACTGGTGCTGTCAGCGCCTACTCTAGCTCCGGCGACCGCAGCTTGCGAGTTTGTACATCTCTCCACATAAGTTATCTTCTTGTTTCCTTTATTCTTCCATCTGACATTTTGCTCCAGGGAATCCTGAAAAATCAAACTCCCGCTTTTCCACCGAGCTCAAGGGCCACATCGCCCCCATTGAAAAAGTCACCTTTAACCCCATCAAGCAATCCGAACTATGCAGCGTCAGTTCAAATGGCGTTCTGAAACTATGGGACGTCCGTAGTGCAACTTGCATCGCCCAGGTATCCGATCTCGGCGAAGCGTTCACGGCCGCGTGGGCGCCGGACGGCTCGTCGATAGTCGTCGGGAACAAGGTATGTGGCACGAGACCCCGCCACCCTCGTACAGGGACACTCAAATGACGGATGTATGTATATATGTATGACGACTAACAATCCTTTGCGTGCGATGTGCAAAATAGGCGGATATAGTGTATGTGGTTGACGCGGGCAGTCGCTCAGTGATGCACAAGTATCGACAGGATACGCAGACAAATGAAATCGTCTTTTGCTGGAGTGGGAAGAAGGTGTATGTAACGACGGGCGAGGGCAAGACGAGGATATTGACGTATCCGGAGATGGAACCGGAGATGGTGGATGAGTATGGAGAGGGGGAGACCCAGGAGTTCAAGTTGGTAGGGCATACGGCAGCCTGTTTGTCGGCGGCATTGCAGCCGAGCGGGAAGTATCTGGCGACAGGTGGTTCAGAGTCGTTAATCTCACTTTGGGATACCAAGGATTGGATCTGCAAAAGGACGTTGACGACGATGACAGGGCCGATTCGAAGTCTGAGTAAGTTGCGTGTTGCGGAGAAAGTCTCTAGTTCTTTGTGATTCCGACTGATACTGACATTTGGAAGGTTTCTCGTTTGACAGCAACTATTTATCAGCAGGTAGCGACGACGGTAAGTCTACAATTCTTAACACAGGCCGTCATGGCGGCGGCTTGTCCATGAAATCACTACTAACATCTCTATAGGCCGCGGCGTTCGTATCTGGCATGTAGAGACCGGCGAAGAGATTCACACCATAGACACTAAAGATTCTGCCGTGGCGGTTGCTTGGGCCCCTTTACACTATGCTCTTGCGTTTAATTCGGCGGGGACTTTGCAGATTGCCAGTATTCACGAACGGAGAGCATAGAAGACGAGGGTATATGGTAGAGGGGTAATACATAGACAACTGGGATTTGCGGTAATAGAATACGATGTGATCGGATATGGAACTTAACGCAGTACCAGTAATATCGGGGGAGTTTATGACAGACCGATGATTTATCGGAGAGGACAAGACGACAAGACTTCATGAAGAGAGACATTTAGCGCCAAGTGAAGAAAACAGCTAAGTCGTTTCGTTTCGTCTCATCTTGCTGCCGCTTACGTTTATGCTTATATCGAATGGGGAGCAAGACCTGGGTGACCGGGTAATGACCAAACCAGGAGGGCAATAACGGCTGTTTCGACTCATGGTCATTTGGATCAGATAATCGGGGACGGGCGACTCGTCAAAGGGGACATTATTCCTATTTGCCAGGATGGTGAGCCTGCTTAGTTCAAATACGGAGGGGACTGGGGAACGGAAGGGATACATGACATACGACAGCGGTGGTGATACGTTGAGGTCATGTCGGCTTACTGCAGAGCGATATCATCATGCGTGTATTTCTTGGTCAATTATAAACTGCCGTGCAACGATGAGGCCATAACAGAGACATTTGATATTCTGATTGCCTGGATGATCTGCCAAAGGGCGCCAATGGACAATAATGACTACTTGGTCTGTATTTGGCAGTTTGTAGCTTTGTCGGCATAAAAGCCGACTTCCAAATTCGGACTCAAAACATGTCATGCCGCCTGTTCATCCTTCAATAGGCAACCTACTTGGCTGAGATTCATGAAAATTACCATGATTTCAACCCTGATACTGTTTAGGATGGACCAGGATGCCTAACTTCACCCTGATCCTACACCCTGCATGGCCATGAGCACATCCTAAGTAAATTATAATTTACACTTCAATGCCTCAGTTGCAATACTGCAACCTTGGCCTGGCCGAATTTAGATAGAAGGCAATATTTCTAGTTGAACAACACCATACCAGTCAAAGATAGATCTCTCGCCGTCTCAAGATGGAGATAATGTATAGGCCAAGATAATAAATTAGATGGCTCCACAGACATGTAATGTTAAGATTCGTCATTTTCCACCATCCCTACCAAAAATGTGTCTGATATTTGGTGCAGAATAAGTCCGGCCATGATTTGTCAGTTGACACAGATCTAATGCCTAAAGTGATGGTTCACGTGACGTGACACAGCGTAGGTTTATAGAAGTACTGCCAAGATCATTTCTCTGACAACAGGATTTACGGTGGTTTGGTGACCATTGAGTTTTGGGTTTTGATATATACATATATATATATTACGGGAATGCCATTGGGTGGGATGGAGTTAGCACCCTAACCTTAAGTCCGGCGTGTATCCTAGGGTTATACATGATAATCATGAAGTTGGTGATGAGGGTGCTATGGATCGTCGATACATGGACCAGGACGCTGGTGTGTTTGTTTGATTGTATAATTCATTATGTGGCGAACATCAAGGGTTTCAACCATGTTTGTGCCTCGACTGGCTTGTGGGAATGGACGGGGTCATGGCGGCATGTTGGCTGCAGTTGACTGAGTTGGAAGAGAGAAATATGAAAGATGTTTCCTAAATGAGTTTGTGTGTCTATCAGGTCAGGAAGGAGAGAAGGATGGATATATGCATGCAACTGTATTTCTGCATGAGAAGCGAGGGGCCATGGAGGGGAATGTGGTTCTGGATTTTGAATATGGTTGTGTCAGATTGGGACAATCATACCATAGTGGATAGCTCGCATGGAGTGAGACGTCCAATCTATTTTCCTAGATATCCTGATATCAGATATTTGTGTTTTTTAATATTTTCTTTAGTATCATATATACAAGGCTGAATGCTACCGGCCCTGTATATTACATACAACACATCCATATAACAATACATAGGCACATAACTATGCGGTGTCTTTACCGACAGTCGAGTATCACAGTATCATCCAGAACCCCCCCTGTTTCCGCATCCCATCATCAAGGTCTTTTGCTTCGAGAACCCATAAAGTACCGTGCTGTAGCCAGAAGTTTGTTTTGAGGGGCCGATCAATCGGGAAGAATCCGAGGTATTGATGTTGATGGCGGGGGGGAGGTTGTTTATTGATTCTGAGCAGAAACAGAAACACAAGAGAAAACAAAAACAGAAAAATAATATACATTATAGGAGACCTTCAACATGTGACATGAGTCTATATCTTGATCTTTCATCATAACCCACTGACAATCTCTAAATCTGGATCTGGATCTATCTATCCCTAGGTCAACACAGGCACCCGGACCGTCTCGCCCTGGCTTCTCTAAACTCCTACTCCCATTCCTGGCCTCTCTTCCTCAGTGTCCGTCCATAATATCCCCATTGCTGTGAAAAGAAGTCTGGGCTTAGCTGGCTGGATAGATTTTGTATGTTTGTATCTGTGTCGGTTCAATGTCTGTAAAGGAACGAACAGGCAGTCACAATTAAAAATTAGGACTCGAAATGAGAACATAAATGTCTATCTTGATTTGACCTCTCACAGACTCGAGATTTGAGCAACGAAGTCTGAGGTTCGAACTTGGCCCGCCCTTGCCCTTGTAATTCAATTCTAACCTTATTTTTTTCTTGATTTTGAGTTGCCCAAAAAGAAAGCTAAACATGCCCCCACTAAACTTTTTTTTTTTCTATATCTTCAGATCTTCGCCATCCTTATTCTTTTAAATAAATCTGCCATGTTACAACACTATTATTTTTTTCTTATCCTTTTGAATGCTTAATAGCTTTGTTTCGCTCATCTGACAATCAACTCTACTGCTTACTAATATTCTCCATTCAAAAATCATTGACCCGATCTCATCAAGCCTCGCCTCTATATATAACCAAGAAGAGCACCAAATAAAGCCTCCGACCCGACCGTCTGCCCCACGCCCTTGACATCACCATAGCTGATGCCTGCCACGACCGGTTCCCGTCTCCAGATTATCATCCCCAACTTTTAACGTTTCCATTGTTTTTCTTTTGTCCTCCACAATACTTTTGGTTTTTTCTTTTCAAGCGTATATCTTGCTATATACATAATATATTTATCATTCTATATTACTGGCTTACTACTATTTGTTTCGGAGTTCTTTTTATTTTTGCTTTGCTACTGCATCTGTTCCAGCAAATTCCACGCCCTATCCTTTGCTCATCCTAGCTCTTTGCAATTGCCGCTATTTTTCTTGATTTCTCAGCAACAAATTCACACCCGCGCCACCAAATCGTCACTCCGTCCCTCCACACCCAACGCCTTTCTGACTACCCGAAATCGAATTGCCACTCCGCGCATCCACTCGCAACCATTGCGTATCATTCCTGTCACAATTATTAAGGAACTCCTATATTTATATTGCCATCAATGTCGGAGTCTCCACCTGGCGCATCGGCTGGCGCGGCCGCGGCGCAGCAGGCACAGAAACAGAACCAACAACAAGAGACGTCTCCCGCGAATTCATCGGGAACGAATACAAATAACGGACAGGCGGACAATAACTTGTTAGTGCCCAAGCCAAAGCGACTGGCGTGTATGATTTGCCGGAGAAGGAAGTTAAAGTGCGATGGAGTTAAACCCAGCTGTAGCACCTGTTCGAGACTCGGACACACATGTGCTTATGATGAGACGAGGAGGAAAAGTGGACCAAAGAGAGGATATGTGAAGGCTTTGGAGGAACGATTGAGTATGTTTTTCTTTTGCAGTTATCCGGATACGCGGATTTTTGGCGATTAGACGGGTGATACTGACGTCAAACAGAACAAGTCGAGACCCTCCTCAAGACACAGGAATCACCAAAGACTTCAGATTCTTTAAAAATGAATCATGGGTCATCGACTGGTAGACCACTAAGTCTTGGAGGGGCTGCGACGATTCAAACGGATGACAGAGATTGGGCCTCGTTCGGAAATATGTCACCCCAAAATGCGACGGCAGCAGGTGGAAATAGTGGAAGTGGGGGGTCTGGAGGAAGAGAAAGTATGAGTAGTTTTGTGGGGTTGCCCAACAAGAATTCGTGGGATATGGTGGCATTGGGACTGGAAGAGCCGTTGCCGGCTCCAGAGACGATTGATGAGCTGTGAGTCTTTCTGCCTGTTTTCAAGTTTATTCGCTTGTTAAAGATTAACTACTGACACTGATAATTTTCGCAGACACAACATATACTTTGAAAAAGTCCACCCCTCAATGCCCATGATTCATAAATTCCGCTACCTGGCCGCCATGAACCTTGCCCCAAATCAACGGCCCCCAATATGTCTTCGCTATGCCATCTGGACCCAAGCCAGCTCTGTCGCCGACAAATACCAAGACTTCAAAGACATCTTTTACCAGCGTGCCCGGAAATACATGGAACTCGATTACATGAAGGGTTTCGGTGAGCATATGATTTCCGTTGCACATGCACAAACACACGTGCTGTTGGCATCGTATGAATTCAAAATGATGTACTTCCCGAGAGCCTGGATGAGCACGGGTTCGGCGGTCAAGTTGAGTCAGATGATTGGGCTTAATAGGCTTGATAGTAATGGCTTGGACGTCAAACAGTGTCTGCCACCGCCGCGAGATTGGACTGAAAGAGAGGAAAGAAGACGGACTTTTTGGATGGCATTTTGCCAGGATCGCTACGGCAGTATCGGAACTGGGTGGCCTATGACGGTTGATGAGCGGGACATCACCACAAACTTGCCCGCGTCAGAAGAAGCCTTTGACATGAGTAAACCCGAGCAAATGGGCACTCTCAAGGAAGCCATGAGTCCCGCAGGTGCCGCCAAACTCTCTGCCTTTGGCAGTATCGTTCTACTTGCTTCCCTGTTCGGCCGGAACTTGGTCCACCTCCACCGTCCTGACCCCGAAGACCGCGACTACGATCTTAACGGTGAATTCTGGAAACGCCATCGTCAAATGGACAACATCCTCCTCAACACATCTCTTTGTCTCCCGCCACAACTGAAACTACCGGATGGTCTCATGACCCCGAATATCATCTTCACAAATATGAGCATCCATACTTCAACCATTTGCCTGCATCAGGCCGCTATTTTCAAAGCCGACAGCCACCATCTCCCCAACAACGTTGGCATCGAGTCAAAAATTCGCTGTATCACTGCCGCCAACGAAGTAGCGAGCATCATGCGCATGATCGCCCATATGGATTTGTCTTCCATGAATCCCTTCATCGCCTTCTGCCTCTATGTGGCCGCTCGCGTTTTTGTCCAATACCTGAAATCCCGCCCCGACGACGGTCAAGTAGCCGATTCTCTCCGCTTCCTTCTTGGTGCTATGGGCGCTCTGAAGCGCAAGAACCCTCTTACCGAGTCTTTCTTGGTACAACTGGACGTTGACCTCGACTCCCTCATGACGCGCATTCCGAAGCTGCGTAATTCCTTCCCGCGCTCGACAGATCTGAACAATACTCCTTCCTTTAGCGGAACGGCAAGTCGCTCTGCCGTAAATGTCTGCAACAATAACCCTAGCCGCGGCGGAATCTTAAATTACCGCAACGAATGCCAGTTCCTCCGGGCATCCGAGGAAAATGGTGGGAATCCGTCACAACAACAGAATCTGGCTGACCACTCACCAAATGATCAACCATCCGTTACCTGTTCTACACACTCATCCGATATCCTCCTAGCAGCAACCTTTATCCGGCAACTCGACCAGCGGACATCAATGCCCTTGAACACGGGCATGTCTGTACCCCATCTTCCGCCTGATCTCTCACTAAACAATCCCCCCGACACCCCATCCACCTCGGCCCGTCCAACTCCCCAATCACAATCCTCCGCCTCCGATCATCTCTCGCGTTCCTCTGCTGCCCAATCACAGTCGCAACCAGCATCCATGAACTCCGTGTCCAGCCAAGCTGCCACCATGCCCTCCGACCGCAACTCCTTTGAATCATCGCAGGCCACAGACCCCGTCGGGATCCAAGGGTTCTTTGCGGATACCAGTGACTTTGGGATGACTGGGGGGCTAGATGGGTTCCAGGAAGGTGTTGGAAACAGCGGACTTGTAGCCGGGTGGGAGGATGTGGGAAATCAGCCGTCGATGACGCCGGTGGCGGAGGGGGTTTTGAGGTCGTTGATGAATTTAGGGCCGATGGATGCTATGGATTTATCGAGCTGGGATCAGCATATACAGTGAGGTTGGGAATTGGAGTAGGACTGGGAAAAGGATGTCTTGATTTTGTAATATTAGAATGGGGCTGTCGTGCTCCATAGATCTACACAGCATATAGCACGCCCACAAAACAAATTACCTTTTTACGTTATGAATATAATACCACTCTTGAATCGTTCTTATCATGACGTCACTTCAATCTGGTTATGTTTTGTATCTTTTTTTTATTGTTTGATGTTAGCTGGACGTATATATTCTAAACCAACTCTATGTAATCACTTTTGTGTGAACTATCAGCCTAACCCACCAAAAGCCACGCGAGAGTGAGAGATAAGAGAATAGGGAATGGTATCGAGGAAACGGATGAGACGGCGCAATGAAACAACGAAATGACAAAGACAAGAACCAGATAACTTAGGCCGACGCCTCGTTATCCTGCTTGACGCTGTACAGCTTGAGAAAATCTGGATTAGATGCAAGCTCTTCCTTGATCTAGAATAGAAACACATGTTAGCAATCATCCTGACCTCGTCCAGACATCAATGGGTCCAATAAAAACTTACAATATCCAACCCTCCCACCAACTCTCCCGCAATCCACAATTGCGGGTACGTCGGCCAGTCTGCAAACTCCTTCAACCCCTGTCTAACCTCGTCGTCCGCCAAGATGTTAAAGAACCCGTACTTAACCGAATTCTCCCTCAACAACGCCACCAGCTGCCGCGAAAACCCACACTGTGGCGCCGACGGCGTCCCCTTCATAAACAACATAACCGGTGCTGCCTTAACCAGATCGCGCAACCGGGCAAATAGCTCCTTCTTGGCCTTCGCCGGGTCCACCTCTTCCTCTTCACTCTTATCCGCTTCCCCCGCCTTCCCCATCCCGTTCGCCGCCGCAGCACCCGCCGTTCCTTCCGTCGTCATCCCCGTCGCTGAAGCATGCTTCTCGATGGCCGCACGGACCCGCGCGGCACTGGAGCCGGAAACGGACTCGAGGACGGCACCATTGCGGATGAGGACGATAAAGGGGACGGCGGTGACATCGAATTGCTCGCTGATGTCACTGAGTTCCTCGGCGTTGACGGAGAGCCAGGAGGTGGTGGGAGGGTAGTCTTGGGCGAGGGCGGTGAGGACTTCGGTCATTTGTTTGCAAGGGGCGGCCCAGGGGGCGTGGAAGGAGACGATGAGGAGAGTGGTGGGAGGGAGGGAGGAGAGATGGGAGTCCCAGGTGGACTGGGAAGTGATTTCTATGAGTTGGGACATTGTGATCGTGGTGGTTGTGAGGAGGCTTATTGTGAAAGAAGCAAAGGAATAAATTTCTTTGTTGCTTGGGAGATGGAGGTGATCGATTGATATAAAGACGATGTCGTTATCCGGATGTGTCGCGACGCGGTGGTCGTGGTACTGCCGTGTATAGGTTCTCCAAAGATAAAGTCAAATATTTTGGCGGGGTAGTGGGGGAGGTTGAAACTCAAGGAATCAAGGAACTAAAAAAAAAGGGAAAGAGCGAAGGATGTTTAATTCTTTTGGCTGCAACTACCAAAACTAGTATTAAGCGGTGGAACACAATCGAACAAATTAAATCGGCAGTAACCTAAATAGTACGTCACCGATCCAATATCAGATTTGCAGATTTGCACAGATGATTCTGACAAGAATTGATAGGTTCTGATAGTATGGAGGGGTAGACGAGAGAAAAGTGGTGGGTTGGGCTCCGACTTATATTCATGGACACCACACCAAGACTCGATGCCTGAACAACTGACTACAAAAGTCCACTTCACTGTACGGAAAAATGCGCGATATCGGATAGTCCGTCCCCATTCTACTGATTGATAACCTCTATCACACCCTCCTCCAGCAGCGCCGCCCATGACGCATCTGCAGCCTGCATATTCACACTGTATTCCCATCCTCATCCTCATCGCCCACCCCGCTGCCGTGACGCCACCAACTCTCCCCAATGGCGCAATCAGCTAAAACCCTCCTTCCCATTCCGCTCTCCCACACTCCTCGTCCTTGTTCATTCATTCATCCCTCAAAGGGCCCTGGAAATAACATAACTGTAGTTTTCTCATAACAGGCATTATGAATAATCGCTTCTATTAACCAGTCACGAGTAGTAAAATAGTGCTGAGAACGACTCACAACCGATTTCAACTCACCATGTACAAACCAACGGACAGAAGGGGCTTACTATTTACAGGCACTTCCAGGTTCTAATGGTATGGTAGTTTCTAATCAGATCCTGCATGGTAGCCAAACAGCTTGAGATTAAAGCTTGCATGAGGAACAGATGATTGTGAATGTAATCAAAGATGCCTAATCCTTGTATTATGCCTAATCCTTGTATTCCCCGCTATCTAGGGTTGAAAGCTCTCACTGCAGCCTTGCCGCTTACAGCATGAAATTCCCGAGACCTCAAGATCGCCGATCACAGCTTACAAAGTGCTGATATTGCGATACCATCACCTAGTATGTCCTTATAATCGTCATCTCTGTGTATATATCGTCAAGTCTAGTCACAATGCCTGCTCCCACGAAGCTTGAGATCGCCACAAAGGCCGTCATCCGCCTGGTCAAGGAAGAAAAGTCCTACCACAAGGAACTCGTCAACCAGCTCGCCCGCCTCGAAAAGCGCAAAGAAGAAGCCAAGACCGCCGCCGAAGACGACAACGCCCACTACCTTCTCAAGCAAGAGGTACGTACACTCTACTCCCGTTCCCCCTTTCTTGTCCCTTTTGGCAATATTAACAACATACCTATAGGAAACCGCCATCGTTGAGACCCGCGCCATGTTTGAGCCGTTGGGCCTCAAAATTGCCGCTGCCGTTGAGAAGTTGATTGCCGAGCAGGAAGCCACCAAGGATACAGCGTCGGAGGAGTCTTTGAAGGCGGCCGAGGATGCTATTCAGCAGGGGAAGGATGTCATGGCAAAGGCTGCACAGGATGTCAAGATTGTTTCGGCGTAAGTTAGGAGATTATCGTTTATATACCCCGTGTTGGAGATCAAGAAAACGTTAATAATAATGCAACTCTGTGTTTGAATTTCGTTATTGGGATGATCATATGTAAGATGTCATCATGTGCGCAGACATAATCAGTAAAAGATATATCGGGAGAAAGCAAACGAACATGTTGATGCAGATGAAATGAAATATAGCAACAAAATGGTATCACCCAACGCCGTACAATGTACCCCATAAAGCCCAATTTTCAATACCCAAACACAACCCAATTACCTCCTGTACCGACGGCCGTGATTTCTCCGCCTACGGGAAGGTGGTCTATTCATGTCCACATCCACCTCCTTCTCACTCTTCTCATCTTCACTCGACTGCGCCTCTCCCTCCTCGTCAATTTCTTCTCCTTCCTCTTCTCCCTCTTCCTCAGACTCCAGCTCTAGTCTCGCCGACTCCCCGCGAGCGGGAGAAGTCCCAGCCACACTACGGCTTCTCGACCTCTCAACCTCTGTCCGCAGACTCGATCCTAATATGTGACGAGCCTCCCGTCCCGAACCCTCGACATCGAATTCCTCCTTTCCGTCCGGTCTCGGCGTCGAACCACGGCTAGCCGGGGGCTTGGGAGTACTTGCGGTGTGACTTGGAGTTTCAGTAGTCTCATCCTCATCGTCATTCATGCCTTGCCTCCGGTCGACCTCCTCAGCTTCATCCCGAATTTGACGTCTCAGCTCCATACCCTCATTCATGATTCGGTTGAACTGCTCCTTGCGCTCCTTCCATGTGACGGCATAAGCATCACGTTCCCGTTCCAACTCGGCACACTCGTATTCCAGCTTCTTGAGAACCGCGCGCTGGTCTTCTCTGGGGCGCAAAAGGCGATTTGAAGTGATTTTGTCCGCGAGGTTGTCGAAGCGCTTCCGCTTGCGTAGGGTCTCCCGGGCCCTTTCGAGATCCTCTCTAAGAGCGGCATTTTGCTCTCGAACATTCTGGCACTCATCTAGGATCCGCTGCTTATCGCTTTCGTAACGGGCGCGCTCTTGCTCGTTGGCATTCAGAAGGAATTGTATGCGGGAAAGTGAGGCATCAAAGATTGAGAAGTCATTGATGATGTCTTCGCGCAGGAAGTCAACGATGCGCTTTTGCTGGAGGACGTCATTCGGTGTAGGTGGAGCGGCGAGTATGGTGGCGAGCTGTTGGAGACGCTTGGTGATGCGCTTGAAAGGGCGTTCTTCGACGTTAAGGAGGCGATGCTTGTGAAGCTCTTGTTCAGTACGGTCGTCGAGAACATTCCAAACTTCGTCCATTATTGCAAATGTGTATGCTTCTTTTTTTCAGTTGCGATAGGATGAGTAGATGGGTGGCAAAATGTTGTAATATATGAATGACAAATGAATGAAAAATACCGGATCAATTGATTGTGCGCCGGATAAGAAAAGCCTGTTGTTGGTGGTAAAATAGACGGCAGTGAAACGAGTGCCGTAATTAAACTGGCCAAATAGTTTGTATGTTGAGTGGAGGCGCAATTCAACAATTACCTGCTCACCAATGTCATCCTGCAGAAAACGAAACACTGGAACCTTGAAACATCAGAAAAATGTCAGCCTCGCCACGTCCAGGGGCACCTGGCGCGTTGCTTATTCAGCAAGAAAGTGCCCCACCCTCTTTGACTTCTTTGGGTTATTGACGCAAAAAAACGACGTCAGACCCTGATCAACTTTTCCTAAACATCACTTACATACCTTTGCAATCACAATCAACATCCTCTAGACATTGTTTCATAGACAATTGCTACTAGACATAGACTTGTTTTTTGTTGCTCTTTTAGTTTTACATTATCGAGTATGGAAGACGAACGCGCTCGCCTTCTCGCTCGCATCGGAACATTAGCTGGTTCGTTGTACCCAATCCGCAAAGTTGGTACCTACCATGATGCAGCCTTGCAACTAACACTATAAACAGGGCAAATCAACCGTCATCGCAATGAGCAAGCCGGTCTCGTCTCACCTAATACGCCCTCTTCACCTAACTATGGTTATCATCCCTACAGCAGAGGTACGATGGCGTATCACCAAACACACATGTGATGAAAGCAGTGTTAACCCTCATACAGGCTCATACAGAGGAGGCTACCGCGGGGGATGCCGGGGCCGCGGCCGAGGTAGTCCTTACAGGAATCAGACTTTGACGGTCAATTCCTCGGTTCCCTCAGCACCTTGGAACGCATCTTCTGCATCGGCCGTCTCGGCTGCCGGGACCCCAGACACGCCTCCGTTTGTCACCCGTGTGGATCGCCACTTGCAACTCGTGAACCCCAACGCCTACCAATCACACCCCTCGTCTCGCAACCGGATACTGTCCAATACCAGGGAAGTTCGCATGAAGCAATTACAGCAAAGGCATGCTCAGGAGCGGAACAGGTTGAGAACGTATCTACGGAATACGACTGCGGGGCAGGTGCAGATTACTGACCAAGCAGGAAAACAATATGTTCTGGAAGTTGAAGGTATCAAGTATATCGTCACTAGAGGGGGTAGTAAACTCGTTAAAGTCAGTAAGTATTCGTCTTCCTACTTTTTTGTATGACTGCTAACATGTACAGATCTGCCTGATAATGACAAGCCGACTCCAAAGATGGTCACCGTTGGTGGCGTGAAGTTTTTCCGTAGCAAACATGGAAATCTTTATCGAGAGTCTATCGTCGAGGCACAACGGTATGTTGTACCGTTTCAATGTAAAGAACTACGTATAATTACTGATTCCTTTAGTCACGCCTCCAAAACATCTGTCCGCTGCAGAGTGTTTGCCACAACTGGTATTTCCTTTCTCTTCACCGAACACATCTTGGTCTTCGCTTAGCCAAGATTGAGGGATTAACTACGACGGTCCCACTGGCATCTGATCCGATCAATATCCAGCACTGCCAGAATCCTTGGTCCCCTTTCCCCGTCCCCAACACTAACCAGATTCTCTCTTTTCTCACATGTACAGGTTCATGTCCTAAGGGACCACATTGTCGGTTTGTTCACGACGTCGGCCGCGTTTCAGCTTGTAAAGACTTGCTGCAAAAGGGCGAATGCCCTAGTGGGGACTATTGCGACCTTTCCCATGACTTGAAGCCAGAAAGAACACCTACGTGTCTTCATTACGCCAAAGGCAATTGTGCCAATCCCGATTGCCGTTACGCGCACTCATCGGTGTCTCTTGGAGCGCCAGTGTGCCGCAACTTCGGTATCTATGGATACTGTGATAAAGGTGCATCCTGTCCGGAGCGCCATGTATACGAATGTCCCGACTACAGCAATACGGGCGAATGCAAAACAAAAGGATGTAAACTCCTGCACAGGGAGCGCGCCAGTGTCATGCGCAAGAAGCAAGAAAAACAAGATAACGGCGAGTATACAGATTCAGAAATCGAAGGGGAAGAAAGGTCGGTGGATAGCGATGAGTTTGACTTGGATGTTGAGGAGCTTTTCCACAATGATGACGACTCGGAGTTTGACCTTGACCAGGATATGATTGCCCTGTAGGCATATTGTGTCTTGGTTAGATGATGGAAGTGGGAGTAGGTTTCTTCTCTGAGATCCGGTTGAACTGGATGGGTGGAGGCTTACGACGCTTGGTATCTGCTGTAACTTGTATGTCTCTTTTGTGTTTCTTGTTTGTATGTTCGAGGCAGTTATGAGCAGGAAATATAGGAAGAGGTGGATGTAATCTATATCTTGAGGGAGAAAATTGGCTGTTTAATCAAGATACCCTTGAGAATTCAAAAAAGAGAAGGAAGCTTATGGTAGATGAAATGGGATACAAATTAAAGACAGAAGACAAGCATTGGTTGGAGCGAAACAAGAAAAGAAAAAAAACCAAAGAAATGGTGGAAAGAATAGTGGATATCTACTAGTGGGTGATTTGTACAGACTTTACAGGCGGGGAATAATAACACTTTAAGAAAACATGATCCGTTCAAACCGTGCAAGTAGTAATAAATTTCATAATGTAATTAATATTTATCTTCAGGGTATCTTATCTACCACAAAAACAAAAAGAGCTCTTTCTATAACACTAAACACAACCAACAACATAGAAATCACTCATCATAAATTCCCACTCCCTCATCTCAACCCCGCCTCCAAATCCCCAGGCGTCCGATACGCCACTGGCTCATTATCCGTTGCATAACTATAACTGCCCACCCCAGCCCACAAAGCCTTATCGCGACTCCGCGGCCCCCAGGCCCAACCACCGCCATACGAAATCGGCAAATGGTAATACCTAAACGCGAAAATCGCCGAGACCATCCCAATAAAGAAGCCCGTCAGGATATCCGTGTTGTGATGTCTAAAGTCGAACCAGCGGGACGCCGCGATGAAAATGGCGGTAAAGGTCGGCAGAAGGGTCAACAGGAGGAGGTAGAGGGGGGGTGCTGCGGCTTGCATGCGGGCAGCGGTCACGATGCGGTTGTGGGTGAAAGTGCGGCTGGTAGCAGCGGCGGAGCCGGGGTACGGGGCGATTAGTTCAATGGAGTCATCGTTAGGGTCTCGGGGGAGTTGCCCGCTGCTGATGCCGGTGGCTTCGGTTTTGCCGGTGGGGGTGCGCGATTGGAGGCCGGAGGTTGTCCGGGAGGGGAAGGCGGCATATGAAGTCTGCGGGTCATCAAAGGCGGAGGGGGAGAGGTAGGGGATTGTCACGGCGAATTTACTGGCGAGGAAGAGGGAGAGGTAGATGAGGCCGGCAGCTGCGGACGAAGAGTGGCCGGAGGGGAAGGAACGGAAGCCGTCCCAGAGAGTATCAGTGTCCGTGTTGGTGCAGATGGAGGCACTGACAAGGTGGCCTACGGTGTATTTGGTGGCGCTGTCGTCAACGGGGAGACGGAAGCCACCGACGTAGTGGTCGGCAACATTATCGAGGTCTGGTTTGCAGCGGGAGAGCATGTCGGGGCGCGGGCGGCCCTCCATGTTCTTGAGGCCATTGGTGACGAACCAGGACAAGAACAGGGAGAGAGCGATGCCCAGCCAGCCGATATGGAGTTCCCATAGTTTGCGCTTCCAGATGAGGGCTTTCGGGGTGCCCTTGGGGACGGTGCGGCCGGGGACGAAGACTAGGGAGACAAAGAAGATGATGATGATGGGGAGGATACTGTTACAGAGGAAGAGAATCTTGGGCGGGACGGTTTCATTTTCGACATGGGGGAATCTAAATCAAGTTGATAATGGTCAGCGCTAAGTTCGCGGATGTCGCCACTGATGGTGTTCTAGTTAGGTTCCATAGTAAGGGGTTGTGGCGATTTTGTTCTGCGGTTGGGGTGATTAAGGTTGGTTGGTCACTATATGACAACCCGTAGTAGACAACAAGCGATGATGAACTGCCACAGTACAACGCGGGCGGCAATGGGCACAATCACACATCGCTTGTTTGATTTGGTCACAGCACAGCGATAGCGTTACAACATGATTTCAGGGCTTGATTCATGGTCACGTGACGATTTTTTTCCGACCAAACAGTACAGCACGCTCATCACAACCACGAAGAAAAAAAAAACTAGGACAAAAAAACTTACGAAATCTTGGGATCGTCCAGCGCAAACGGGCGCATGTTGGGCTTGACATCATTCATAAAAATACACGCCACACCCAGCGCAACAATCACGAGCCAATCGAGCACATAGGACCCAACCAGCACTGTGGAAATGCCCATCTTGCGTTTCATGAGTCGCCCGTTGAAGGATCGTCGTCCGGGCAGCTGCAGCGGCCGTTCAATGGGCGGGAGATACGATTTGGGGAATGGCTGCGGGTTCACAGAACTCGGAGTGGCGTCGTCGGAGCCCGAGTTGGCGGCGAACGGGATGTATTTGTCGTAGGGGCCCGTTAGGTATGGGGGGGATTCGGTGCAGTTGGGGGGAAGCAATGGAGTTTGAGGGGGGCTGTAGGAGGAGTCGGGGGCATGTACATAGGACATAATCCGGAAGCAATGGAAGAAGAGAGAGTCGGAGGGCTTCCAGTCGTGGAGCGGGGTGAGGGGGGCAGGACCGGTTTATGTATGGTTAGTGGTCGAGAGATGTGAAAAAAGGAGCGGCGGTGGCTGTAAAGGCTGGTGGATAGATGGATGGGCGAGTAGAGCCGGCTCAGAGGTGTCTCCAGTCGGACCAGCGAAAGAAGACTCTATCAATAAGATAATAAAAGAGAGAGAATACTTGAGCAAGGGAAAGATGAAGCCCAAGAAAGAAGAAAAAATGAAAATAGTAATAGAAGAAAAATCGATCAAAGAAAATTGAAAAGAGAAGCAGAAATATCGAAATATTTCAAAATTCACTTCATGTATGGGGGGATGAGAAAAAAGGGCAGGAAGTGAAAATCACTTGTTTAGACAGCAAGGGGAAATAAGGACCCCAGAAATGGAAAGGGCACCACTGGATCCTGGTTTGTCGACGATGCACAAAGGCCAAGGGCGAGATCAAACGGCGAGAATGAGAAGATGGTGGTTGTTGATTTGCAGCGATCGATAGGGAGAGAAGGTGTATTAGAAAAAGGGAATGTTGGGAAATGGGAATATATGGATATTCATACAAGAGGGCAAGAAAATGAAGCAAGAACGAAGTCTGGGAGAACCAAGGGATTTATTAGTAGTTGTGGTTGTGGTGATGATGAGGAAGAGAAGGATTCGTGAGCTGAGCAGACACCAAAAGGGATAAAATAACCATGTTGTTTCTGTTGGCTTTGCTGTGCTTTTTTGCTCGGTTGCCTCGTTTTCAATATCTTATTTTATCCACCAAAAAGAGAGCTTCAGCAGTTGTTTAGAAAGTCAATTAAGCCGCCAGACTTGTTTGGGGATGAACAGATGGGTGGATAGGGTCAACCCGTGGTCTGTGGAAGGGGAAAGGGTCAAGACGTTGTTATGCCAGGTGTCGTTGGGGTGTGTGTGCGCGGGTGGTGAGCGGCAAACAGGTGCCGATTGGAGAGGAACTATAGACGGAGGAGAGCGGTCAGGACTGGACGGGAGCTGACCGTGGATTGATGAAGGATGGGAGAGAACTGGACGCAAACAAGATCTTTGGTCTCTTTTTGGAGGTCAAGTGATGGGTGTATAGAGGTTGTATATAGAAGTCTTGATCAGGACAAACTTTTGAAGTCGAAATAACGATGGACTTTGAAGAAAAGAGAGGTTGGGAGTTGCCATTGAGGTCTATATACATTTTAACTTACACCAAAAGACTCTCTCTCTCTCTCTCTCTCTCTCTCTCTCTCTCTCTCTTACACGATGCAGATACGTCTATGAAAGGATTTCTACTCCTCTTGCAATGTCTCCGAAATCCACCAACCCAAAAAATGACTCGTCAAAGAAAGAAAAAAAATTTATAGAAAAACATTAAGAAACTCTTAACGATCCCACACACTAACCCTGAACCCAAAATTCTCCAGCCGTGGGCGCAGCTCTGGGCGGAGCCAGGCTAAGACTCTTGTCCAGTGGCTGACGTCTCACCCAACGATCTGAAGCTTGACCCTTCAGATCAGCCAAGGACTGTTCCGATTGAGGTGATAGAAAAAACAGGCTGCTATATAATTTTTTTCTTCTTTTTGTATATCATGCTTTTTTGTCTTACCTGATGTTGTGGGTGTCAAAAGACGCGCGGGAATCTGGAGGCTAATGCATCGACAATCACAAGTTACAGGTAAAGATACAGATAGTGTATATATTTAGGTCGTATGATGCCACTATAGCGGGCAAGAGATTTATCTTGTAGATACATATGAAGACCTGTATATGTACGGATGAGGGTGCGGTCTTGGCTAGCCAGCATCATTACTTGGTATCCTCCATCCTAGCCAAACTTTGGCAAATACCAATCACGAAGTCTACACAAAGTCTACTTGATGCTCTGTGCTTGTAACGATACACACAATGAAGAACGCCGCAAGGCCTAAAGAAAATAATGACAAATTTGTAGGTGAAATGTATGCTAATCGAGGCTTAGCTTGACCACTTCCTTAACCTATAGCGCCAAATGAAACTCTAGTTTCTGTGGCGTTGACACTGATGTGATTTTCTTTGGCAAAAGGCTGACCCGATCTCTACAAGAAATTACAGACAAATACACAGAAAAATGTAAATAATCATCTATGTAACTCGTCAAATCTTGCCTATAGATGGTCTAGAATAAGGGCAATGAACCTGCGAAGACGTCCTGATGTTCTAGAATGGAGGTTATAGACTTGTCAAATTCTGGCCCCAAGCAATTAAAGGGCAATTGCCTCTTGTGATTGACTAATTTGGAAATATTTTGAGATGGGTGGTCGGTCACAAGGTTACAGATGTCGGCACGCCAGGGGATATATTTATGTGCACATGTAGATAAAACAGGGGATTTGGCTACTTGGCTAATCACAGTTTGTTTAATGTTGAATGCTGGAATACCTTCTTTTTGCCTCAAAGAGCCTGTGACTCTTAAACTCAAAGGACATGATCTCGGTGTTTCTTCAACTAAATAGCTATTTATTTCATCAGTGATCGGTGTGTTTGGTAAACTTGACACAGGCGCACAACCACCGCATCGATGTTCATACGTATCAAGAGAATAAACGCAATCTTCTTATTCCCATCCTCTCACATCAACCACATCAAGCATATGCTTGCTTACATACCGCTTCATTCTTTTTTCTTGATCTGCTTCCCTAGATAGCTACCTCTCATTGTCCTATCCTCATCATCGACCTTACCATCTCCAAAATCAGCCCCGCGAATGCAAGATGTGGCAAGCGAACATGTAGGTGTAACTATGTGAATATGTAGTTCCTGAAGGGGCTGAGCTTGTTTCTTGTTTTGTCTCATTTCATGTAGAAAGAGGAAAAAATCATATTTGTTACTGCACGTGTTTGCGGTGGTGGCTGTCCTTATGAAATGATTCGAGAAGCCAAATGGCACTTTGATTCCATAATGATGCCTTATAGTTCGTTCATGACAGAAAAAGGATAAGATACAAAAACTTCATCTTCTGTTCATCTTTCTTACGCTAATCTGACCGTCTATCCATCTATCCCCCCTGTCTCCGCGGGTAAGTAGCGGGCGAGTCGCGGTTTAAAAACAGAACAGTGTGTCTGGGCTCGTGGACCCACAGGTGAAGAACTGTCAGTCAGCCATCAGTCAGCCAGCTGGATAGGAGAGTAGATACATGACATATTTGTGATTGAAATATCAGGGAAAAGTAAGAGTTCCTTCAGATTAAACATTTGAGAATTTACAGGTGTAAATCTCAGAATTGATGTTTAATAGGCCACACCAAGGATATTGTCAATATAGACCTTTGAATACTTGTAAGTACAAGTTCAACAACTCTAATACATACGCAGGGCTCGTCATGAGATATCATAAATCGTATCTTGGGACATCGTTGAAGAATTTGAAGATATTACATGCATAACGGGACTTGAATAATCTAATAAATTGGAGTCTGAATCACACATTTATTCCAGGAGACACGCATTCCATCATATGTCACTAAAAGAAATCTAGCAACATCCTCTGATTATCTCAAGACCGACCATAGCTGATGCATAGTCTTGGAATGCACACACTACAAAACGAAGCCTAACCCTACCGAGATACGGAAATACATCCTCGCATCTCGCTCCTACTGCATGGCAATTCCAGCCCGATGATCTCACCGGCATGTAACTTCCATCATCACCCCTCGGAATCCAACATCTGGGTCATCCCAAGTCCCCTTCCGGTACAATTATCAGCCCGAAGACTCGGGATTCTTACTTTATTCCAACCCTTTTTTACACTTTGTTAATACACTTTGTTAATTCCTGTCTTGCCATCTGCAGACCACCGAAAACACCTTGTTTCCTCATCGTCCTGATTAAAAGCCCCGGCCGCCGTAAACCAGTGTCCAATGAACTGTCAGTCTTACCCACGTGGTCGATCATGTCGGGAAAGACGGCACATAGTACAAGATACCAAAATGACAATATTGCTTGATGCTTGTCAAGTTCATGATGTAAGCATGAGGGTTCCATATATCAGGTGCTGATGGAATAATATACTGAGACCATAGGGGCGGTGAAGTGCCGGGTATCGGCTTGGAAAGAATTGCCGATCTTATGTGGATTTTTAAACTTATCCGTACGGGTACTCTCGGTGTTAGTCATGTAGTCTCAGCCCAAAACAGTGAACAAAGATACTACCTAACATGGCCATATCATGTAGCACGAGAAATTTAGACCTTCAACTAGCAACTGGATACGCTTAGTCATCCTCCCGCATGATGTCTCCCCAAGTCACTTACTGTATATACGCTAAGAAAAAAAAATAAGAAAAAGAAAAAGGAATAAAAAATATCAAAAAAGGAAACATTGTGGCGAGGAGGTTCGAATTGCCAGCGTCAAACTGGTGCATCGGGAATTGAGCCCAATGCGGGGGTCGAACCCGCAACCTTGAGATTAAGAGTCTCACGCTCTACCGATTGAGCTAACCGGGCGGGATTATATTTCCAGTTGTTACACTGGTAACACAAATTGGATTATAACCCCTAGTAAGCTTGTGTAATGTGTTTATTTGGTTGGTGATGGAAGAGCGACCAACGGTGAGGTGGAGTGGAAGATGATCCGGGTGGGAGTGGCAAACAGGAAGAAGATACAAACGGATTACCTGAAATGCAGGGAGTAAGATAGAAGTTGATTATCTAAAGGTGGTTTTGAAGCCATTGTGGTATGTCGATCAGCGTAGTTCGTGTGCCACTCGATTTGAGGCGTGTGATGCGGAACAGACGGGACGGCATATGTTGTGCAATATCATCACCGTGGTGACTGGACGGACTGTTAGTGTAGGGCTGTACAGAGAACTTTCATGGTAATGATGGCAGTAGTTTCACAAAATGATGTGTTTGTATTTTCGTTTACAAAAACAATTGTGGAAGCTCAGGGAATCCACTGGACACTGGTAGGTAGATGTCATTGATGCTTCAATGATGTAAGTCGGAAGTTATTAGGCTTGCATTGATGACAACAATTATTTCTACCTCTGCTAGTAATAGTTGGTTTATGCACACGGATGATATGTCTGGTAATGACAAGTTAGTCTTACAGGAAGAGAGCCTCCTTCAATTCTGGGGCACAATATCCAAGCATCAATAAGCAATGAAGTTCATAATGACAACTTATCGCCAATTAATTATACACAGCAAGTATACCGAGTCCTTGGTACTGTAAACTTACTAATTATCTTTGCTATATTCATCATGGCGGGTGATGGCCCGCCTTTCTCGGTAAGGTCGATTCTCGGTAAGGTCGAACTGTGGTATCCCGGTGTGGAACTAACATCTAAGATCATGGGCATCGAATGGAATTTATCGTATCTTGTAAGCATTTTAAACCTCATGCCAAGGGCCATATAAACCCCGATACAAGATATTCTGGTTGTATATCTTTGCTGACTTCACATCATTGTCATCAAGGCCACCATCACCGATTTCCCAAACAGGCAATGCCATTGACTATACCCCAACCCTATCGGGTTACTAAGCATAAGACCCTACTGATGTACCCTAATACGACACCAATAAGGGTTTTGACAATAATAAACAATCAACATCAACATGACCCCCTGGAGATTTACCTCCATGCGGATAAGCCCACGCGAAATGACCCGCGATCCCCAAGAAACCAAGGTGGACAGTGCAGGCTTGACTGGTGATGTGACCCGGTGAACTGATACAGATCAAAGTCAACATACTGCTTGTTACGGAAGTCGGGACCGTACAAACGGGAGCAAGGCGGAGTTTTTTTTTTTTTTGAGATTAGGGGCGGTATTACGTGGGATATGCGCATGAATCGGACTTAGTGGTGGATAAATTATGTGGTTTTGCGGTGAGTTGACATTGTGGTGGATCGTTAGTCTGGACAATCATTTGTTTCTGTGTTCATGCTATCAGTTGGCTGAACCTATAACTTGTATATCATATCTTTGAAACTTAAGATCTAAATTCAATTCCTTTCAACATAATAATAGGGTTAATGATCCTAGAACCGCCGCCCAGACCTTGAATGATCATCACCAGCCTCCAAAGCTTCTCTCATCCCATCACCGGATACTGAAACACACCCGAATCCCACCCATAACCTCAATTATCTGTCTCACTACTTAGCGCAAGCCTTTTTTCCATCAACCATCACCATCCCATCTCGATTCGAAACCGCATCTCTATCCTCATTCACCACCACCACTAAGCCGCGTCAACCAACCTCTGAATGTCTGAAAATGCACTTGCGTGACAGAGGTCTTCCGCTCAGCCCACGAACAGCAATAGAAGACCGGGACTATCTGCAGGAACAGGGCTGGGGAGTCAGTGAGGGCGGGTCCTGGTATGCAATGCTTCATCTGGAGGGAAATTGACAGTTTATGCTGGCAGGCCGAGGAAAAGAGAAGGTATGAAGAGGTGAGGTGGTGAGGTAGTGGGGGAAGTTTCAGGACTGAGTAAGCGACAAGTGGTATCTACATCGATATTTAGGCAGTGGGTGTTTCTGAGTATAATGAATGGGTTGGGAAGATGGTTCGGCTTTTTAAGAAGAAAGGTAATTGGCGAATATGGTGGTCTGCTGGAATTTGTTGTGGCGTGAGGGTTGGCGTTGATTCTTGCCTTGCGAGATTTCAAGACTGGGGCTGTGTGATCCAGAGATAGACTCGATCTTGAACTACTAGTGGTTGATAATTGTGGAACTTGTACTTCATGCATGCCATTAGCCTAACGGTCGACCTATAGACACACTTTTGAGTACAGGAAGTCGCAGGCGTGGATATTCAATATATGGAGCTGCTATAGTTTCCAATATCAAGACTGCCATGGCTCTATAAATGCATATAAATAAACAAATTCCTGGATATAGTAATGCATCTCTAAGGTGACATGTGGACGTACAAAATAGGTTAAAGTGTGGTGTGAATTTATACCAAATCGCGTTGAATTTTAGCGCGCAAAAGTCGGGAAACTACCCAAACTGCGTGTAAGTGGGTGATGCTAATTACTTGTAAGACAGGTTATCTAGGGTTTGATACCCGGTCCTTCCTATATGGAGAATGCAATGAAATCCTCGCACCGACTACATCTTGATGCTTTTATCGATGCCATAGAGGTGGCCATTTTGCAGTTACTAACAGACTACAAGTCAGTTTGTTGAGTTAAAGATAACGCAATGATGCAGTTCTTGCACTTATGACAATAACTTGGCTATATCAAGGCGCCTGAGGCATATATTTGATCTGGCATGTACTCACAGGCCAACAATTCCGAAGGAGTAACATTTTCTCGCTACGTTACGGAAAAAGGGTGTGGAAGCATACCTTTGGGCTAGCTGTCAAGCTCCCCGTAGCTCCCAAGGTTATTTATGATGCAAGAAATTAACATCAGGACTAACGCGGATCGAACAGAGAGTAATCTGCAGGGATTTGTCCATCGATCGTTTTCTCTACTTGTAGTCCACATAATCCATCACAAGTTCCAGCACGTTGAAGTGGCCCTGAAAAAAAAAAATTAGATATATACAGAATTCAATCCAACAACGAATGAATACAATAACCAATAAGGCGGTTCTAGAGACCGGGGTTTGTTAGCTATGGCCATCTTGGCGATGGAAGGCTCTCAGATTTTGCGGAATTGATTGAGATTAGACAAAGGGCAATCGTTGACGAAAGTGGCAGAAAGAAAACAAATAAACAATCCGGGTCGCTCAGCTTCTGAGAATGACCGCTTATGCACAACACGGCAGGTGACCTGCAGGAACGCAGAAAAGCAAGACAGAAAGAAACAATAGAGAGATTTGGGTTGTCAAGTTGTTAGAGTGGTTACAGGACGCAGGTGATCGAGATTGGTGGCGGGTGAACTGCATATGCAGTGGATCAATGGTGGTGAGCTACTGACATCAGATGTATGAAGTTTGTAAGGGTTGAGTTTTTTTTTCTTATGATACTCTGTAGGGTTCATTTGATCTGTGTTAGGTAGTTGCTCTAGATGGTATGGCTGTAAGGGTTTGACAAGCCCTGACGTATCCCCTGACATTCATCCGTTCTCCCTTTGGCTGTTTGGTTTCATTGTGAGTTCTACGTCAAGGCGAAAAAAAAACACCTCTCCGGTAATATTTTCACCACAATATGAACACAGTCGTGCTCATCGTGTGTTGAGGCCAAATCAATATTTACCAACAAAAAATACTCAAAACGCGTGTGATGTTCTCCGCTGTCAACAGACAGCGTTAACACAAACCTATGCTCCTTCCTGGGCTAAGTTCAGGCGGCAGATCCCTTGCGAGATTAAGCTTCCCCAGCACCACAATACCCTGGGCTTTGTTAGCACAAAAGAGCGCGGTCATGGATGGAAAAGACTGTAACTGTAAAGAAAAAAGCAAGTGGCTGTATCTAGCTGCATAAACTACATGCATGTACCTTTCCGGTTTATTGGCGGTGTAAGTGTACCTCGTAGCTGCAGTCTCTTTCGCCATCCTTGCCCCACGCAGTTAAGTGGCGCATCAACCGAGAGGTGGGCTTGGACAAGCCTCCCCGTCGTCGTCGTTGACAAGCTATAGAGCAAACCGTAGTCTTGGATATCAATATTGGGATTATATAGAGTTGAAGGGGAAGCCGAATTACTTTTGCATGTCACGATTCCCACTCTGAAAGTCGAGATCTTGTTCTTGCATCTCTCTTTTCTTTTTATCGACCGAATACACACTCTGTTGTCGTCAAGCAGTCACCAGAGACGTTGGCTATCTTTTTGCTATATACATGCCAATTTAGCAGTCTTCGTTCTTTCTCACTTTATAGTTTCTTGTCGTCAACCTGTTGACATCCGCTCCTTCTATCTCTCACTGGCAACTTTCAATCCCAACTATAGTCTTTCACTTTTGACAACTCCGCATATAACGACTTCTATCGCTATCCCGCTCACTTGCCACCACTGTCGTTGCAGAAACCAACGGCAACAATACAAGCTGTTCTCATCATTCTGGTTCGCTACCACGGCTCTTGCTTTTGATTGCACCGGATCTTCACATCTACAGGCCTATTTCTATCCCTCTGTTCCGCCTCTCCCGAATCTCTGTCTTTTGTTCCTCTTTTTTTTTTCTTCTTTTCTTTCTGTGCAGTGTGGCCCTGATCTTCCCCTTTGGCAATCCTCGGAGCCCCTCGCCCACATTTATACATTCGTTGGGAGAGCCCTTCGCAGGTTCTCATCACCATTTATGGCGTTCTGCGTTCCAGTGCGCCACATCTTTCGTTTTCCCAGCCTCTAGTTGGCGTTTTCCCACACAACTACCTGCCTTTGTTTTCTGGCCTTCACATTCTGTCTTTTTTTTCAGTGTTTGCGCCACACTTTATCCGCATTTCTCTGTCCAGACGTGGTGGTCGTTTGCCCTGTCAGCAGCAGACCCCGTTGCTTGTTAATTTGCTATAACATCTGGGTCGTGCTTTGCTTTTTTCTTGCTCTTGGTTTTTCTTGTCCATTTCATTCTGAGCATTTCATTCTTTTCGCTCATTCAGCGCCCGCATTCGTCTTGAAGCTTGATCTTGTGGCTTCTTCGAGACATTGAAGCTTTTGTTTTCCTGACCAGCATTCGATCCTTTCTGTGCATTGTGCTTTGATTCTCTAAGATGACCTCCAGAGTAAGTTGATAATTCATTGTATCCCGAAATTTCTGATGATGCGGAAGAGATGCATTTGTTCTTGTACCCCGCTATATGTTTCTCCATACCATTCATTATATTTTCCAGCTGTTGTCGTTGCTGTGTCGTCCTGCTGCCCTTTGGTGGTTCCTGAGCTGTCAAGCAACAAAGGATCACCTGCTGCAACACGAAGAAAGAAAACAATGACTGTCCAATCACATCGCCCCATTCCCTGCCAAATTTCCCTTCTGGGGCAACCAGGCTTTTAGCGTCTAGCAATGCACCGAAGCTCCTACCCATGCCCATTATGACGATCCGCCTGTTTATGGCTGTATTTTTTTTTTTTTTTCGGCGTGCGCATGGCTCAAGCGAGTGCTCTACTGCAGCAGCAAGCTCGCTGCTCCTGACAACCGGCCATCTTTTATTATATCCAAATGCATGCGGCCACTTCTCACCGTTCTTTTGGAATTCCGCTCGTCGGCCTTTGCACTTTTGTGCTGTACAATGTTGAACTGGCGATAGCATCAACACTTCCATTCTTTTTCTTGTTGACTGTTTCGTTTACTGATATTCTTGTTCGCCTCATCACAGCCCCAGCCTACCCGCACTATGTGGCACCAGAACGAGAATATGGTCGTTGATCCGATTCTCCTGAGAACCAAGAACTCAACCACCAACTCCAAGCCAGCTAAGCGCATGGCCTTCAATGATGTGTCGAATGTATCGCGCAAAGGTCTTCGTCCCGTGGATGAGAACACTGGACACTCTGTTGACAGCTGTGTTAAGACCACTCGCTCTCAGATCTTCAATCCCGTTTCGCTGCGCAGAAATGACGAGAACCAGACCCAGCCTGCGCCTCCGGCGGCCCGCCGTGTTAAGAAAGCGGCTTCTGTTGCCCAGCTTGATTCCAAGCAGTCGCGCCAGTTTTCCGTTTCTCACTTGATTCCCGAGCGCACTTCGTCCCAGAGCCGCACCTACGACCATCGCGATCTTCCCCGCATGGAAGATATAACGGATGTCGAGTTGGCCAACCTTAAGCCTCTGGCTTACATTGAGGGCCTCGACAACTCGGACTTTCTGGATGAGTCTAGCTGCCGTCCTAGACATCACAGCAGCCAGCCCTTTCTCCGTGCCCCTGAGACCGAGGTCCATGGTCTTCGTCGGACCAAGAGCCGGGCCTTTAGCACTGATGCTCGCGAGAACTACCCCCACCCTGTCGATGAACCCATGGAGGCTCTTCACGAGGATGCTGTTGAGCACCACGACCAAGTATCAGAGTACTCGACCGACAATGATGCTGCTACTGTCATCACTCATCAATCCGTTGACTATGTTCTATCAGAGTCTGTCCGTGACGTCGACCAGCACAGCATCGAGTTTATCACCGCTGGATTTTCCGCCAATGACCTCATGGATGATACTAAGGAAATGCTGCACGAGATCAGCGAAGTTCACGACGACTACTTTGACGAGTCCGACTTCTACGAGGACGAGCATGGCTATGCCACCGCCGTGACTCCCGAGGACCTTGCCAATAACGTCCAGTGCCCCTACCCCAAGTCTTCTCCGTCCACTTGCCGTGCCCTTAAGCAGGCTGCTCGCTGGGTTCAGGAAACTGGCCAGTTCGACTTCGAGGAGGACTCATGGGACATTAGCATGGTCGCGGAGTACACTGACAATATTTTCGAGCACCTGTACGAGCAAGACATTGCCACTCTTCCCAGACGCGACTATATGGATCAGCAGCCTGAGGTGCAGTGGTCTATGCGTTCTGTTCTTGTTGACTGGATTGTCCAGGCTCATGGTCGCTTTAACCTGCTACCCGAGACTCTCTTCCTTGCCGTCAACTGTGTCGACCGCTTCCTTTCCAAAAAGGTCGTCACCCTTCCCAAGCTGCAACTCGTTGGTGCCACCGCCTTGTTCATCGCTGCTAAGTACGAGGAGATAAACTGTCCCTCGTTAAGCGAGATGGTTTACATTGTCGATTCCTCCTACTCTGGAGATGAGATCCGCAAGGCTGAACGCTTCATGCTCCTCATGCTCAACTTTGAGCTCGGTGCTCCTGGTCCCATGAGCTTCCTGCGTCGCATCAGCAAGGCGGACAACTACGACATTGACACTCGCACGATGGCTAAGTACTTCCTCGAAATCACTATGTGCGATGAACGTTTTGTCGGTCTTCCTCAGTCTTACCTGGCGGCCGCGTCCCATTGTCTTTCTCGTCTGTTGCTTCAGCTTGGTAATTGGTCTCCGGCCCATGTTCACTTCTCTGGCTACACCTACCAGCAGCTGCGCCCTGCTCTTGATATTCTCGTCGATTGCCTGCGCAACCCAGAGGCTCACCACAATGCCGTGTTCGAGAAGTACTCGTCTTCCAAGTTCTCCCACGCTGCCACCTACGCTGCTGAGGATATTCGCATGGGCTTCCGTCTGCCCCTCTTCCATCCCAGTGTGTCGGAGATGATCATCACTCTGGACAAGATGGTTGAGGAACAGCACAGAGGCGAGATGGATCGCGAGTAGAGACTGCGTTCCACAATTGCGGAATACTGTTTGGATGTTTCGACTGAGGCTCAGCTGTTGCTGATGCACAGAGATGTCGAGAACACGAAATGTAATCCCTATGTTCTGATGTGTATGGCAAGAACGAAGAATCTCCAGAACTACGCTAAGTTGAGAGATGCGGGATATGGCGCGATGGAAGCGAAACAGGCATGCAATCGTCCGCACCAATTTGCGGCGATGCTTAAGGAAGCTTGTCACTTTGTGCGGGCTTCTCCCCGGTGTCCCGTTCCGACTCTGAGCTACGTCCGCCAACCGCTGATTCCGCGTCCTTTTCAGCCATTTATTCCCAAAATAGAGTCTGCACTGGATGAAAAGAGTATGTATAACTATGTCGAGACATCTTTCAGCGATGGTCTCGACTACCTGCATCTCTTTGCCTACCACCCCTCAATCGGAATGTATCATCAGGCCTGGACGAATAGAGGTGTCCGACAGTACAGTGGCTAGTCAACCCGGAACTCGATTGCTCGCTCGTGACGAGCTGCCGATGTGTCCCTTGTGACAATTTATAATTGCGCACTGGAATCATTGACAGACATTCACTGATTATGACCGTTTCATGATATTGTTTACGACACTACGCGACCATTCTGCTTTTTATTTTCTTTTTTTGATGGCATTTGCCTGATACCCCATATCTGTTATTACGCCTTTGCGGTTTTTTAATCAGCCAGCATCGATCTGGCTTACATATACTTAATGTCTTTTTTTCACTATTTTTCTTTTGAAAGCATTTTTGGTGGTCCGTTTCCCTGGAGTCACTCGGGACACCGGTTGAGGTGCTCTCGAGACGCCAGCAGAGTCGATGTCTGGCGCGTCCTCTGAAGGAGGGATCGCATTAAGAGAAGTTTGAGTATGCGAGTTCTGGGTTGGAACCATTCTAAGAGGGGTGGTTGGTGAAGAGGTGCCTTGGTATCAAAAGACAAGTGAGTTTTTTTTTTTCTTTATGGCAAGCAATTGTTTTATGGATGGCAGGATGTTACATGGAATAGATATTGGGTATGGCGTTATATGTGGTTATCTCGGTATGAATTGAATCTTTGGATCATGTTTACACAATGCTTTTTGGCTTTGGTGTCTGTGACTTGTGTTATTGTTTCGCCACAGTTTATATTATATCCCTTAACATGGACGATAACGGAGTTAGGCTCGTAGCAGTTATATCCTGGGAAGGGGTAAATGAAAGTGATCGTAGTTACAAGCAGACGTGTTGGTCGTAGAGTCATGGCGGGAGATCAAAGAAATCACTTTCATGTTACGCCAGAGATACTAGTTGACTTGGGACCACAAAACTAGGATAAAGCATGTTGCATATCATGTTAGAGCAACTACCCCAAAAGACAACAAGTCTTCGAGCCTTGTAGACTCAACATCACAGCCAACAGAATTCCTCATACTTCTCACAATAATGCCAGACGAGTGTAGTACCAACTCAAACTGGGAATATACTGAAGCCAATTGGGCGTTTGGAAAAGGCCTGGTGAAGAGCCCGATAATGAATACAGGCACAAAATAAAGATTGTAGGCTTGGCCGACGCGATGATTGCAAGACATGCACAGAGGGGTTTTCGTATCCGTTTCGCAGGCAATGAGGACCAAGAGACTACTGAATACTATCCAGGGAAGACGAATATTGACGATGCTGAAGACGCGCCATGCCACCAAGACACCATGTGTTGGGAACTGCCAATTCCAAGCGGCGAGATGCACCGCATTGTATATCTCCACTGATCGCGTCTTTCAAGAGGGCGCTGACGCCGTAGATTGTAATGGAGTATTTCATTTTATGAGGTTTATCCACCAGGAGAGGTAAGCGACGATGGCGATGGCAACATAGCCGCAGGTGGAGATTTTGAGGGGAGAGACGGGGAGGGAGGAGAGGATGAGGGTGGTAGATTGGAGGAGGGTGAGGAGTTTGGTGGAGAAGGGTCGGTTTTGGAGTGGTCTAGGATTTCGTGTTGGGTAAGGAGGAAGGAGGGAGGTGGGTTGGGGGGAACTGTTGGAGGATGGATACTGGGGAGATGTGGAAGTTATTGTTAGTGTTGACTGGGGGGATTTTGTAGTCGTCAAGTTTTGGGGTTGCTTATGGTAGTTGGGGACGGTAAGAGTTAGGGCTGTTTTGTTGTCGTTGGTTGCTATGTATTGCAATCCGCCCATGCGACATAGATGGAAATGAATCGATGTAACTTGGAATTCTGGTCGAATCTCAGAAATGAAATCCAACCGGGCCTCTATCTCTCCTTGCTCTTCATTCCTAACTCTGTTCTTCCTACCCGCGGAATCTACTAAAAGACTCCGCCACAGGCCCCTGCCAAGTCCATAGACATATTCCCTCGCCTCAACATACTCATAAATAACCGAAACAAGATAGAACTCCGGTGCAAGCGTAATAATGATCCAGAATATCAAATGCGCCAGCGATGTCCGCAGATATTTAAGCGTCGGGATGACCACGATGCTCCAGAGCTTGTGCGAACCGGGAGACGGATAGGTGAAGCCGGGAATCAGGTGGGTATCGAGGTGGATGGCGTTGTGGGAGCAGAGGAGGAGCATGACAAAGCAGGTGTAGAGGATTATCATGATGCCGCTGGTGTTGGGGTCAGATTGCCAGCCGACTAATGTGTGGTTGGTGGCCATGGTGGGATGGGATGGGATTGATGGGCATTGTTTAAGAAGTGACGGGGGATAACATGGTTATTGAGATATAAGAATTCTTGGAAGAACGATTGATTAGGTGTTTTGATGCATTTTCAAGACTCGTCGAACAGGTTCATTTGATATTGGGCTCTAAGAGTACATATGTATGTAAAGTATTTTGCCTTTCTGGTTTGTCAATGCCAAGAATTCCTACACTACAAGCCCCATCAGCTGGTCTTGTCGACAATTTGTGATATAAAATGCATTTTCTAGTATACAAAAACGTAAAAACCAAATAGAAAGTTAAGAAACCAATCAGAAAAACTCCACAGCTTGAATTTGGCCCTCGAGAGGCGTCCTTTCTGTGGCGGAGCAACTCAAAGTCGATACGTTACACAGAGCGTTATAGGATGGTCGTCGGGCGTATGGACCCCCGCAGGATTTGCCTATTGTATTCCATTAGAGCTATGTTGAGTCTCAAACAAAGAACGGCCAATGCCGATGAGGTTATGAGTCACGTGAGTGTGTAGTTTGGATATCAAAGGCGTTCTTTCATGACAAAATGTGTAATTAAACTTTCATATGATGATGAAATTTGTTTTGCTGGCAGGACAATATTTTGTGAAAAATGAGCCAGACAGAGTTTGTTGAACGATTTTGAACGATTTTTCCTGCGATTTCTTCCCGTTCGCAGATTTCTCAGCAGTGACTTGACCTTACATGACTTCCAGCAAAGTGCTCAGTTTGAAGGATGGGCGTTAGCGAGTCATGCCGATACAACACTATGCTCCGTATGCTGGAGCATGCTCGACCGATTCAGGAAAACAGGCACCATAAAGTTTCTCTACAACATCCAAAAGCACAATACGACTCCTCATGTCAAGCCTAGGCTCGAAGAGGCGTATTCAGCTGGATCGGAGAACTGCATTATTTGCAGGAGCCTTGAAATTATCATTGGGAATAACAGTGCCGTTCAATGGGAGCAATTTGTGCATTTTGATGTTGTTTTTTTTTCTGGTGGAGGATTGTCCAGTTTTCTGCCTTCCTTTTGGGGAGGGATGCCCCTAGAGAGATTGTGTTGCCGGACTAGTTGCGGGCTATCGTTTACCGGGCGTTGGAAGCATGTTTGGAAGACATGTATCAGCTCGACTCCCGGGTTTATAGGGAGTTCTTGGAGTTGTGGTTACGCAAAGTGAGGCCTTAGATAGTCAAGTAATGTATGATGATTCCACTTGATCTTGGACTGAGAATTGACCTAACATTTTGCTCACAGATCATCTGCCTCTCGGATTTCAACTGATTGACACTACAATTCGGGAGCTAGTCGATCCTACATTTGAGCTACGCCAAGGACTTTACATCTCCATCGTCTTTCACAGGCCACAAAGACTTCAACGCCTTCTTGGACCCCACCCAGTCACCTCTGGATGATTCCAAGATTCCAAAGTTATTCTCTGCTGCTTCTCACCTGTGTAATGACTTTGGAATGTGGTATCTTTGGATTGACCAGATATGTGTCAGAGATTGCAATGGTTTGGATGAGGAAGAGTACACCAGAGTCTCGAGTATCATATACAGTGCTACTAGATTTGCCATAATTGTGGCAGATTTGCCTGATCTAGAGGATGTTATCTTTTCTGGATTCAGCACTGATCGGGAAGCGCAACCATTGAATCGTTTCGACGTTGTATACAGCCTTTTATAGCAAGGTAATGACGCTACGGAATGCTGGATTCTGCCAGATATCGTTCTGTCCAGAGCGTACATAATCGTCATAAAATCTGGCTACTTGTTAATGAACGAAAATAGGTTCGGCATAGAACGCCTGGTGTACAAGAAGTGTGTGGATAAAGAGCCCAAAGTCTTGAACGTGGTTGAGATTACATCCAATCTACATCTTCCACTGGTATCTGAGATGAGTGATGTGATTCACGAACCGGTTGTTGTCTGCAGAGACGCCACGTTTGACTCTTTTCCTGACTTGGTTGAGCAGTACACCGAACAAAGCATCACGCATCCTCAAAGTGTCAATCTGGAACTCAAAAGACTAGCCTGTTACATGGAACAAATCACGTCCCGGAGCGTCGGCGATGGACTTATAAGGCCGATATCGTGGGACCAAGTCGACGACGGATGCCTAGCCACACTGCTCTGGTCTTAGTTCCAAGTTATCGATACACAATATAGGTCCAGTCCGTATCATGCTCGGATCGACAATCACATTTCGAGTTGGAGCTATAAGCATCAGCTTCAGAAGACCCATACGGAAACCTGTTGCGGCCGAGCAACCTGTCATATTTCCTTTGCCGCATCAGAGGACCGGTATCGCGCATTTCGGGGACTTTCCCCCGAGACTATATTCCTAGACTACAAGTCAGGAAAGCTCCCGATCCGGCGGTATCTAGAAGATGCAAAAGATATGCAGTATCTCGTGTTGGCCGGAGATATGCTTAAGTTGCCACCGGAGCTTTCTTCGAAAATGATAAGACAAGAAAAGGCTTTGGGAATAAGAATTCACGGGAGGTCTGTTATCTGTATTGAAATATAGGAGTCGATTTGAGCGCTCTGGATCCAGGGCGGGTTTATATGGCCTTTTGCCAAGAGGTGTGGGATGTAGATGTTAACATTGAAAAGTACAAGAGACCACCACCGCTTGAACGGATCTACACCAGGGGTCTGTTGGTCTATTGTCTCATGGAAGAAAAGCCTGGAGAGTCCTCTCTGCTTTCTTTTAATTCATTTTTGGATTGTAGATTGGAGACGTTTGACTTCTTTCCCAAATCGCCGAGTTCGCATTATAGCTCATGTGGGAAATAATTTTTCAAGACTTCGGTTCCATTTCTTCGAGAGGATGTCATTGATGTTTGACGAAGAGGATGTTCGATTGGCCATGCAGGTTTTATTATATTGATTTAGCTTAGAGACAAAGTAATGTCCCTAAATCCGGACATCATGAATCTCTGGGATTACCACTGCTTACCATTACAAATAGTTTCCCTATTCAAGATAATATCGTGAACTGACTCATGTACAAGTCTTCACCACCGACCTCTTATACATACTAGTGGTTTGTTAAAGTGCAAGCACTTACACCGATTTTATAAACTAGTATGACCCTGGACCCAAAAAAATCGCCAGTCTAGCCGCAAAAACCCACAGTTCTAGGCCTTAGTAACAAAAGCCACATTTCCAGTAATTCACTCCCGATCCTTCAATCTCCCGCCGGTAACATGGACTTTGAATATGAATGGTGGCGTGTAAAGTGAGTGACTCATTATAATGATTTTGATGATGGTAAATATGTTTGGGAATGTATTCCTTATTGTCAAGAACAGAACAATAGATGTGACGGTGCTTGCCATTAGGGTTATAAACTAGATAACTAGGGCCTTTTACCTCTTATCCGGGTCTATCCCGGGTTTCGCCTGGGTTAGGAACCAAAACTAGATAAACGTCACTTGACCACATGTGGATGAAGATTTGCCAGATATATGGATCTAACGGACGACTACCCGTATGTAGAAATGGAGCAGAAGCTTTACGGAATATTCGAATAAGCCAGTCAGACACGTACAAGAACAAGCTGAGCGGCCTCGCCTGTTACTATTGTTCAAATTTTCATCAGCTCTCTATCAAAATCTTCATTCTTTTGGCAAGAAATTTCATTGAGGATATCATGAAACCATCAAATTCATTGATAAATTTGCCGTAAATGCTTTTTTTGTAAGTATACTATGAGTCTTGTAATCCCAACTCGGCAGTTGCAAGACATCACGATTTTTGTCATTGGGCCAAAATTTTCGCTCCTTCCATACCAATTACCTCCACGCTTGCTAGTGAAAATTCTTCCAAGATCGTCGACGTCCTAAAAAAATCAATGAAACCATTCTTCTCCGTGATAATCATCAAATCACGATTTCTGTCGTTTTTACGGAATCAATCTCCCTTGTCGTTGTTATTCTGATCGTTGCAAATTCAATGTCAGCTAATTGAATTCTGTCATTACAGAATATCACATTCACTCTCATTTCACTGGTCATTGATCCATTAGTCTCACAAGTGAGTCCGACAACGGTCTTACCCCAGTCTTCATCCCCAGAAATTGTCATCTCTGCATGAAACTATCCGCCGGCGCGTCCCAGCTCATCGCCTACATAGCACCAATGTCCAACCAACCTTAATATATCCTTCTGTCTGCCTCTAAACTTGTTCACACCAGTAGCGTCAAACTCCGCTCGTCCATCAACTAACCTGTGTACATCCCTTTCGTTTTAATTATCTTCAAACTTTGTGACCAGAGATATAGCATACTAGGGTCAATCTGTCGCTGTCAAAAAGCAAGACGTTTACTCGATCGCTTCACAAGTTTTTGATCCCTCCAGATTCATGGGACCGTAGGAGTCACTTACAGCGTTTGGCCTACAGCCGGAAGAAAGCGAACTGCAATTCTGTTACTCTTCGGACGTAAACGCTCCCAGTGGTTGTCGCATCATTATACATCGTCAAACTTCTGTTGATTATTTAATCCAGAGCCAACCCGCAGTCATATTCAACAACTTGCGTCTCTGACTGACCGCTCTGATTTCCTTCGATTCTTCTTCAATTTTGACATCTCACCCCGCCTTTTTCACTCGTTCGATTGGCTTTTTACACTACAAGCACAGACGATCCAACAACATAATACCAAATACACCCGCATACCGCCAAACCGACTGCGAATCCTGCCTTGGCCTGCATCGTGCATCGTCGACCGCTTCGGTACACGGACTTCAACGACGGTCACGAGGCCTTATTTCTATATATAAGCCAGGATCTTTCTGCGGCTTCTTAGTGTTACAACTACGGAGCTAACTTGGCGCACTTTGCATAGCTCTGCAGATTATCATACACTATAGTTTAGCTGTGCTTTACCTTGTTTGGGTACATCTGGTTGGTCCCTGGACAACTGTCGTGCAGCTACTTGCTTCCTCTGCTCCGTCCGGTTTGTTTTCTTCTCCAAAATCAGGAAAGAAAACTTCCGGTAGTTTCCTGTTCACTTTTACTGTTTCTTTCTAGGCTTTATTTCGATCGCCAGTCCGAGACTCAAGACGAACTTTTTTCCAATTTGAATCAGAATTTTGTTTCTTGATCCGAGTCTTGAATTTTTACCATTCGCCGACAATGCTTACCCCAAGCGTTGTTAAGGCCCGCTTTGAGGCTGCTGCGGTGAAGGATGAATCCGGGGACCTGGTGATGGGTCCCGAACAATTCATCAATGCGATTGCACCCGCTGGTGAAGACTATGTAAGTAAAATATCTTTTTGTAATCACAAGCATCGACACAGTCACATATCAAACCATTGGTGTCATATAAGTGTTGTCGGATATCCAATGCTGCATTTTTTTCTCGTCTTTTGTTAGCCCACGTGCTCAACACCACACTAACAATTTTTTGTCTTTTTGGTAGCATCGCATTCACCGTAACCAATACGCCGTTCTTTTCAAGGTGGCCAATCGTTCAAAAAGCGGAAAGCTGAGCCTTTCAGACTGGGAAGAGTTCGAAACCCTTTTGTCAAAACCGGATGCCGATTACCAGATTGCGTTCCGTCTTTTTGGTGGTGACAACAATAGCCGTGTCACATATGAAGACTTCAAGTACATCTACGAGACCAACCGAAGTCCCGATGGTCTCCCCCTAGACTTTGATTCCCAATGGATGCGCCTGCACATGGGATCTTCAAAACACCGGCATGATCTGGATTATGCCAGGTTCTCACAGATGTTGCGCGGGCTGCAGGGTGAGCGGATACGTCAGGCTTTCGCTCACTACGACCGGGCCTGCACTGGTTACATCTCCGCTGAAGAATTCGAGCGGATCATCCGCGAGACCTCGGCGCATAAGCTCTCCGATCACACCCTGGAGCACTTGGCTTCCCTCTGCCGGAAGGGTGCTGATCCTGAAACAGGCCGTGTGCCTTATGCTGCTGTCCGTGCTTTCCGCAACATTGTGGACGGGATGGACCTCATTGAAAAAGTTGTTGTGCACGCTTGCCAGGAGAACCCTGACGGGAAGATTTCACAGGATGAGTTCCTGGCCCACGCTGCGCAACATGCGCGTTTTCAGGCCTTCACTCCAGCGGAAGTGGATATGCTTTTCCGCTTTGCTAGCGTGGACGTTGTCGAGGGAGCTCGTTTGAGCCCAGCCGACTTCCGGCAAGTTGTTCACCAGGCTTGGCGCAAGCCTATCTCTATCCGGGTGGAAGCCCTGGAGAAGGCAAAGAAGGAATCTCAATTGACAATGTGGGAGAGAACACAAGTGTCAATCTACAACTTTGCGTTGGGATCTCTGGCTGGTGCCTTTGGTGCTTTCATGGTCTACCCCATCGATTTGGTGAAGACCCGTATGCAGAACCAGCGTAAGAATGCCGTTGGTTCTACCCAGTACAAAAACTCCATCGACTGCTTCCAAAAGGTTGTCCGTCATGAGGGTTTCCTGGGTCTTTACTCTGGAGTTCTCCCCCAGTTGATTGGTGTGGCTCCTGAAAAGGCCATCAAGCTGACCGTCAATGACTTGGTGCGGGGATACTTCACCAAGAAGGACGGCAGTATCTTTTGGGGGGCTGAGGTTTTAGCTGGTGGTTCTGCCGGTGCTTGTCAAGTCGTAAGTTTCATCCCTTTTTTCCTATGTGACACAATGTAATCATGTGTAGCCATACTGACTGTCTACCCTTTAGGTTTTTACTAATCCACTTGAGATTGTCAAGATTCGTCTGCAGATTCAGGGTGAGGCGTCCAAGAACGCTAAGCAGCCTGTTGTCAAGCGCAATGCTCTGTGGATCATGAGTCACCTGGGATTCATGGGCCTCTACAAGGGCGCTTCTGCTTGCTTGCTCCGTGATGTGCCCTTCTCGGCCATCTATTTCCCTGTCTATAGTCACCTAAAGCGTGACCTTTTCGGCGAAACCCCCACGAAGCCTCTTGGTGTCTTCCAGCTTCTGACTGCCGGTGCCATTGCAGGTATCCCTGCGGCTTACCTTACCACCCCTTGTGATGTCATCAAGACTCGTCTTCAGGTTAAGGCCCGGAAAGGTGATACGGCGTACACTGGTCTGCGCGACGCTGCGAGCAAGATTTACAAGGAAGAAGGTGCTTCTGCCTTCTTTAAGGGCGGACCGGCTCGTATCTTCCGTTCATCCCCGCAGTTCGGTTTTACCCTCGCTGCGTATGAAGTCCTACAAAAGGCTTTCCCTCTGCCGAGTCGTCTGCGGTCCCCAAAGCCCGAAATCCAGTGGTTAGACCAGAGTCCTCTGGACACTCCGTTCATTGCTAGTCGCAATGCCCTCAAGGCTGTTCTGGATATTGACAAAAATTTCGGAAGAATTGCTCTGCCGAATACGCAAACGTGGAAGGTTTTGGATAAGGCGGTGGAGGCGGTATACTCTTAGAAATTGGTGTGTGGGAGTGAAGAGTCGGTGATATTTTATTTGAATTTATTTGGGTCTGCAAGTTCAAATTACGGAAGGGGCCGTGGACATGGCGAAGTTGCCATATACCCCTTGGGCAGTGACTGGTCATGGGAGCTGTTGGTTTATTTGTTTGCATCTTGTTTTTTTATGGTAGTAATGTTCACAATTGTCGCAATTGTTGGGTGATTTTTTGTTCGAGTTTATGACCTGCCAGACATTCTGGAGTTTAGTCATATGGTGAGTAACATGTGACTCTAACCATACCACAATCCATTTCCACTTAGAGATTGTATAGGTTACTGACCAGATCTAAAGTTTCAATGAATATGATCTTGATTTTTAATTGAGCCTGCCTTTCTATAATCTATCTCTTTTTTTTTCTCTAACTCTCTTACCCATTTGTTGTCTTGTATACTAACTGTGATTTATTGCACAACTCCCCCTCCTGGATGGCATCATGCCCCGGTGCCTATGCCAACCCTGTCTTGTTTGTCATTAGCTGCCTTTTTGGGCGAGATAAGATAAGGGATGTCGCTGAGTTGCTTGTTTGCTTGGCCGGTACGCGACGGTCGACAAATATTGAATTGAGATTCTTTTTTTTTATGCTGAAGTTGGTGGTTGTATTGTCTTGATTGTGAATTGTTTTTTGGATTGATTTGAGTGGTTACTTATTCTTTATCTTTGTCATTGGTGCTTGAAGTTACGTAGCAGTGGCTGCGGGATATTGATATTGATTATTGGTATTATTTATTGTTTTTGTTTTGTATAGATTTGGGTTGGGAGCAAGGTCAACGTGGGGGTCACGGGGTCTTGGAATTGGGATTGAGATATATAAAGAACAGACGGTTTGCGACGTTGCGGTGATATTGAGGGGGGCTTTTGGTCGGATTTGTCGAGGTGGAGAATCTAATTTGGGGCTTTTGTGTCGATTGAGTTAGGGAAGCTCCATTGCTGCCGAGAGCCGGTGTCGTCTGTTCCGGACTTTGGGGGCGCTGCTTACCTTGAAATCATCTTTTGATCTGGCTTTCAGTCTGTTGACACTACATCTTTATCTTGTATATCGTTGGCGGACATACAACGGTAGAGCATTTTTACTGCCACTCCGGCCAACCGGCACCATGGGCTTCCTATCTGCCGTTTCCATCCTGTTTGGCTGGATCTACTTCTCCTGCTGGTCCCTTTCTTTCTACCCCCAGCCCCTCCTCAACTACCGCCGCAAATCTACCGCCGGCTCCACCATCGACTTCCCTTTCATCAACACCCTCGGTATGTTTATCTAATCTCCCCAACGCCAACCACGCCATACTGACAACCTCTTCTAGGCTTTCTTTCTTACCTGACATCAACGGTAATGATGTACTACTCACCGCTAATTCGCGATCAATACGCCGCCCGCAACTTTGGCCACATGCCCTCTGTAGCTTTCAACGACGTCGCTTTTGCCGTTCACGCATTCATTATCTCCGTCATCATTGCCAGCCAGTATTGGCCCTCTATCTGGGGCTTTGACCCCACCGGCGCCACCCGGATAAGCCGGCCCATCATGGGCGTTTGCTTCGGTTCGCTCATTGCGGTCACGGGCGTCGCTCTCGTCGTCCTCCAGAATTCCTCTGCGCGTGCCGCCGCTGGTGCCCCCGTTGATCCCAAGACTGACTGGTGTGCTCTTGATTTGATCTATGCTATTTCCTACGTTAAGATGGTCATCACGCTGGTCAAATATGCCCCGCAGGTCGTCGCCAACTATCGTGCTCGCAGCACTAAAGGGTGGCATATTGGTGGGATGCTGTTGGATTTCACCGGCGGTGTCTTGTCGGTTGCCCAGTTGTGCATTGACTCTTATCTTGTCGGTGACTGGACTGGCATCACTGGGAATCCCGTGAAGTTCGCGCTGGGAAATCTGTCGATGGCTTACGACTCCATCTTTTTCGCGCAGCACTGGATTCTCTATGCTGACAAAACTGAAGACGAAGATGCCCTGCTTGCCTCTGACCACATAGAGAGACGCCTTGATTAACATTTGTGATTTTTATCATTCATTTTCCTTTACAGTAATTTACTTTTTTTTTTGCTGGCGAAATTCGCATTGGGTTGGTTTTGTGTGTAGGGAAGGTGGGTTGGATGTCCGGGGTGCAAGAATTGGGAAGGGTGGGGGTCGAAGATGGAACTCGGCGATAATTCCTTAATGGGGTCTTGGATTGATTTTGCGGGTTTTCGACGGGATTCTGTGATATTGGATGGGGTGGGGAGATTTGGGGGTTGGAGGGGGGCTCCCGCCTAGGCAGATTGGTGTAGATAGCACCTTGGGCGATTGACCTGCCGGTGCCTGGCACAAACAGAGAAAGATGAATTGCTCAAGATGGCGAGGGCGGACTCGTACGAGATCGAGGTGTTGAAGTCGAGGGATATTGTGTGTTAGGTGGGTTTGCTTTCATAAATGTGTTTAATTTCATTGTTCTCTGAATTTCATGTTCCCCTGGCCGCTTTCCGGGATCGATGCTCAAGATTGGATCACAATGATCGAGGCAAAGGGCCTTCACAATCACCACCACCGCAATCACCACGACACGGTCGACGCCCTCGATTATTCTACAGACGCGCCGGGCTCATTCTTTTTTTTCTCAACGCGACGGAGTCCCCATTTGCTCTTACTTTGACTCATCATTGGCCACTCAGAAATAGCTCTCCCCACAGCATAACCTCCGTCCTAACGCAATGTTACACCATCTCTCTGTCATCCTGAGCCCCCATCGGTGCCTTGTAGGCCCTCTACGAAGCCCTCAAGAGCCCCAGAAGACCACGCCTCTCAAATCACTGAGGCCATTCGCTAGGGCAACGCGCAGCAAAGTGTGGGTCCGGAGGGCCGTCATCTAGCAACGGGAGACCTCAAAGTGACTGCGATTTACCTGATTGGGAAGTTATGATGGGCAAAGGCTTTTTTGAGTTTGGGGTGGCGTGGGGAGTGATCTTTCGCACAAAAAGAATTTTCTGGTGGATATAAGGAGGGGAAGGATTTCCTGTTTTTCTTTTTCTTTTTTCCTTTTCTTTCCTTCTTCAGACACATTTTGAGATCAGGCTTCTGGGCTTTCTTAAGTCAAGAAGTGTTTGCTTTCAAAGTTTGTCTGTTTTCGAACGAGAGTTCATTATTCTTTTGGATTTCAATTCGTCGCCTGTGTCAAGGTATGTGTGCAATCTTCAACTTCTTTGCGCTCACTCTCGGTTCACTGAACACCCGACTAACTTATCTCAGTTCCCCACGTTGCCCATCATGCCTTGCATCTTGGGTGTGGCCATCTGCAAGTGCTTGCACACCATCGGCGTCAAGGCCACCTGCAGTAGCATCTCCTGCCAAACTGACCCCTCCCACCTCTGTGCCGAGCCCAAGCATCTCCGCGCAGTAACCATCTTCTTCAATGCCCCCTGTCATGATTGTTTGGAGGAAGACTATAATCGGAGAGAAGAAGAGATGGCCTGTGTCCTCCATCAGCACCGCGGCGAGGCTCTGCTGGCCCTCAAGGAGCACTTTAGCTGCAAGGCCATCCACCTCGGGTACCTCTTGGACATGGTTTGGCTCTACTCTTGCGCCACTGCCGTCGAGATGGGCCATTTGAAGTGCCCTGTCAACGTTGACTTCTACGAACTCGGCAAGATCCTGGAGAACATGGCAGAGCCGGAGAGCCGTAATGCCATGATTGTTGGCGTGCGCAAGTCTGCTGAGGTGGCCCACAACATCCCTCTGACCATCCTCTGTATGTCCTGGAACCTTCATCTTATTAGACCTCTTTTTCTGTGCCGCATGTGCTAACCTCATCATCTCACAACAGACTCTTCCATCAGACACGATGTGGACTACCCTCGTCTCACCATAATCAAGGCCAACGCTTGGCGCGAATTTTGCCCCAAGTTCCGGCGCATTGGCTCCCAGGACCCCGTCTTCACCGCCTCCGATGCCCTCTCAAATTTCGATCTTCTCTCCTCGGAATCATCCCATCTGGAGGAATCAGACGAATCTTCCAAGGACGAGTGGGATATGCCCGTCCTCAACAATTACGAGGAGGCCGAGAGCGACAACTGCGAGTGCTCCGGCAACTTCTCTGGTGCCACCATTGATGCCCTGTCCTTCGCTCCCGAGGAGCACGAGGAGCCCTCGTATCTCAGCAGCCAGGGCTACGCCCAGAGCTTCCGATCGACTCTTGATGATGCGGCCTCGTACCGCGACTTCACGCCCATTCACGCTCCGCCTTGTAAAGCTATCCAGTACATTCCGAGCTACGAATTGGACGAGGAGGATCTGAGAAACAAGCAGCTGATGCGCCCTGACAATGATGACAACGATGATCTGTACCACATTGCGTGAATGTCGGCGTTGACAGATCCGCTCTGTGAAGACAAGTTTTGGAAATGTGTGGGCTGCAAGCTGCATGCTTTCACTAAGTGGATTGACCGTGCTACCATTTGGTTTGCTGTTTTCTTGGGTTTTGTTGCCTTTTTGCTTTCGGCCATCTACGCCCTCGTCGTCCGTCTTGTTCTCAATTTCCTCTTCGTCAGCCTGGCAACCGTTATTCTTTTACTGCCTCTTGTCCCATTGGCGGCAGTCATTGGCATGATGTGGTACTTGGCGTCAAGGTTGTAGATTGACTTGGCTTTTTTGCTTTTTTCTTTCGGCTTTTTTCTTGTGTATGTTGCTGGTCTTGTAAGTTCTTAGCGTTTGGCTTCTTCGTTGCGGTGGTTCAGGATAGCTTGGGTCTTCGGATCGGTTGGTTTGTTCGGGTTGCTGGGCGGGGAGTTTGGCGTTGAGGGCAAAAAAAGTTTAAAAGTTTTTGTATTGTATGTATGTGTACTATCACGCAGATTACAAAGTTATTAGATAATTTTTAACAATTCTTTATTTTTAAAACCCCTAGTTCTCATGATTATTTTACTGTGATTAGTATCTTATGGTAATGCTCTGCAATAGTGTTTGTGATTGAAAGACTTTATAAATATAACTCATGATATCCGTTAACTAACCCAAATAAAACCAACCCTAATCACAAACAACACCTCCTATACCTTAAGCAACAACCTGCCCTCTCATCACCCCCAATCCCGACTCCAAACTCGGGTTACTCCTCCCATCCTCACACCCCAAGCTTCCGCCTGCAAGCGGCAACCCAGTGACCTGCGCCCGGGCATCCGGCTTCTCGTTAGTAGCCAAACCCTTGGTTTGCACAAAGGCGCTAGAGCGGACGTGGTCGGGGTCGCGGCTGAAGAACTGGTCGATGATGGGGTGGACCATGACGGTTTGCCCGGAGATGGTCAGGATGGAGTTGGTGGGGACGTTGATCCAGTTTTCTAAAAGGTGCATGTGTTAGTTTGGTAGTAATGACATGATTAAAGATGATCTTACCTCGCTCAAAGGTCAAAGGCTCACTGGCGACAAGGACAATGTCTGCTCCCTTGTCTTTGCGCTCCATGTGGTAGTTGACCCCCGCGTTCCCCTTGACCCCGGGCCCCCATGGTTTCTCCTCCCACTGGGTCCCCGACGAATAATACAAACTCGCCGCCTCATCTGTCGACGAACTAATGTACCTCGTGCAAATCGTACTGTGTCCATCCGTCACCGCAAAGTTCAACAAGCTCCGAGTATCAACATCTTCCCACTCGACGACTTCAGGAGGGACACTGTCGGTCAACTCGTTGATTTGCCGGATAGTCTCCAGCAACGCCTTGCGAAGCACCGTAGGGCCAAAGCCTGCCTCCGGCTCCGAAGACGGGTCATACCCCATCTTCTCCAGCGTGTCGAGAAATAGGGCAAATGCCCACTCGCTATCTGTGCCCCCCTGCACATTCAAATACCACTTATCTGCCAATCGCTCGCCGAGTCTGCGCTTAATGTACTTCCAGCCGCCGAGCCCTCCGTTGTGCATCCACATTAGGCTGCCGTGGATGAACGGGTGGCAGTTTTCTTCGCTCAGGGAACCCTCAGTGGTGGCGCGGACATGGGCGAAGATGAGGTGGGAGGCGGTTTTCGAGGCGATGCGGGCGAGGTTGGTGCAGTTCCAGGCGGGGATGGTGGAGGTAAAGATGCAGGGGGCGGCGCCGAGGCGGGGGTCGGTGTACCAGCCGATGCCGAAGCCGTCGGCGTTGTTCTGGCCGCGGCGGGTGTCCTAGAGAAAAAAAAGAAAGATATATATTAGTGGTGGTTTCCGGGAGGTGGGGGGATGAAAGAAGACGTACTAGGCGAAGGCGGGAGTCATAGGATTGGCGGAGGATGGAGTGGGCGGGATCGAGGATGAGTTTCCGGAGAAGAATATCTTCGGAGCCTTTGTAAACCTGAATAAGAGTAAAGAGAATGTGTTAGTTTGATATGTCCAAGTCTTGGGCGCATGTTGTGGTAAGCAGAGACACACGGCGCCGGAAGCTATGGACATACAAGGAATCGGCACATAATGAATGAAACGATAAACGAATGGCGACTTCGGATGTATTTGTGATGAGGGTATCAAAAATTGAATGTCTTGCAGAAAGAAACAAAAAAGCGATTGTGTTGATTATTTGTATATTGTATGTAAATTAAAAAGGGTCAAGTATTGAATCGAGGGCACCAGCCAAGCATTGTGTAAATCAAGCACCCGCTCATGTGCATCACCACGAAGGAATAGCCTGAAATGACGCAATTGTTTGTAGATATGGCCAAGGGTTCCATGACTAAGGGTTTCACGAACACACCATCGAGCACGGCATGGGGGTATTTGCAACTGCTGATTGACTTTCACGATGGAGTTGCAATACACATAATGTACGGAAAAAGTCTATGAGAGTAGCGGGAGTACACGGGATCCACCCATCCAGTGCGATAGTGTTCGAGGCCGGAGAAAAGGTAAAATATGTTACAACTGGCATCAGCTGTAGGGAATAATCACATATGGGAAAGGATGATAGAACTCCGCTTAACATACTGAGGCAAGATGGCCGAGCGGTCTAAGGCGCTGTGTTCAGGCTCTGACTAGGAAGCTTTCGCAGTGGAGCAATCCGCGCGAGTTCGAATCTCGTTCTTGTCAACACTTCTTTTTGCCATGCGTCATACGTAGCTGACGCCACGTTGGCAGTCATGATGCTCAAAGTCCGTAAATAATTTCATGGATAGATGATTCTTTTTATTTTTATTGTGATTCATTTTTTAAATCCTTTCAAGTCGTGAACCCAAGTCACGTAATGAGTTAAGCGCCATGACTTTGTATGCATTCATCTAACTATATGATATAACATGTGCTGAATCTGGGACATTCATGTAAACTTCGGCAGCCCTCAAGTCTCGCTTCGCTAGACAATTTCTCACGTTTCATTCCCCATCTGTCACCGTACTGATGTCGTGTCTTTGACTAGCTCAGGAATGAAATTCGGTGATAGGAAAAGCCCCACATGTCCCGTCCCATATCGATATCTCCGGGGAAATTCTTGACACGGCAGAATCCCGGGTGGGAGGCGGAAGTCCGCCGTGTTTTCGGAGAGAAAATCTTATCAGATGCGGGGGGTTCGGGGATAGTGAAAAGGAGGCTTGGCGTACAAGATGGCAAAAATTTACATTTTTGAGGGTTCGAAGCTGGGATATCGAATATAAGTCAGATGAGAATACGAAGAAGGATTAGTGGGTTTTGATGTCGGTGGTTGCAAGATCCAGGTCGGTTGATTATCATTCATCTGCCAAAGAAAAAAACGCTTTTCAACCCACTTGAAAAAAGCCAAGATGGCAGGCCTGGCCGTTGATTCACTTGTAATGATCCTTTTCATTTCTGTTCATTATTTCGGAGATATTACCGGGCGTTGGACCGTCATTCATCCGGATCAATTAATCCAGTAATATCAAAAAGGGAAATTCGAGTGAGTATCAACATGCTATGTCCCAGGCTTCGCTAGGCATGCCATCTCCAGTGATAACAAAATCAATAAGAAAAGCATGATTACATACATATATACCATTTAGACAGATAAGCTTTTACCCATGTCACCTGCACTGTCCCATTCACTCAAACAACTACCACACCGCCTCACTCTCGCAACAGCACAGAACCTCTTGGAGGTTCAAGAAACCAAACATCATATGGAAACTCACTAGTTCCACAAGCCCGGGGCATCGCGAAACTATAATGAATAATGCGGCTCTGAGGGAATCGCATCCCTGTCTCCAATTCCCGGCAGACGTGCAGAAGGGTTTCGTCAGGAACCGCAAGGGTTATTTCAGCCCAGTAATAATCGGTAAAAAAACCACCCGACTTGGTGGAAACTGTGGCTGCCAAGTCGGAGGACGGAGCCGCGGGCACCGATTATAGACGACAGGGGGTGTTAACGCCGACTTTTATAGGTGGATGGGTGATGGATATTGCCATTTTAGGAGAAGGTTTCTAAAAGGAAAGGAGTTATTTCGTGGGTATTTGGCGATATCGTGGTGGAGAAGGGAGGAAAAATGGTAACGATTTGAGAGAAGAGTATTGTCTGTGCTGGGTCAGCTTGGCATGGTCGATGCCGAATGTTATCGGGGATGCAGAGGGAGGAGTTAGGCAGGACGTGCAGAGGTGGAGCGGGAGATCAGTATTGAGAAGGGGTGAGAAGGTTGAGAAACAGATTCATTGTGTTGGTGTAGTGATGGGCCGGGGCACTTTGATGAGTCCAGAAGGGTTCACCGAAAATTTGAGATTTCGTATATAAGAAACTGCCCGGCCTTTTTTTCCTGTGAGAGAGCATCAGATACCTTGTCTCAGCATCGTGGTTTTGAGCGCTCTTGTTTCTTGTTTCTGGTTCGTCCGTGACGGACCTTCATTATCATTGCCAACGTTGTCATAAAGGAAGACACCAAAGAACTCACCAGACACCAAGTCAAACGCCGCTTTCCGTGTCTCGCCGTGCCTCCCTTCCCACCACGAACTGCCAATTCAAACAGTACTTACCGTATATAATCGTCTTTTTTTCCCCCAACATTACACAACCTCCTTCCCATTGTCTCACCTTCTCTTATCTTCTCTCGCGACTTCCTAATCCATAAATCGTCCATTGTTTTTTCTTCCTTCTTATCCAACATCACATCTGCGGCCCAGCCGTCACACAACTGTCATCCATGTCTGATCTCCCCGCCGCGGCCAAGTCGGTTTCCCGCCCCGATGTCCCCGAGGAAATAGAACTCGAGGTGTCGTCCATTGCGTCCCACCTGGCCTCGGAGCCTAAGAGGCACTTGGGTGTTTCCTTTACCGATTTGACCGTCAGAGGTGTTCCGGGCGGCGTCCGGATCCATGAGAATGTCCTATCGCAGTTTCACCCCGTGAAGCCGCCGAAGCCTGCCAAGAAGAAAGATGGCGCGCCGCCGCCAAATGCCGCGAAGGCTATTTTAAACAATCTCACCGGGGCCGTGAGACCGGGGGAGATGCTGCTGGTTCTTGGTCGGCCTGGCGCTGGTTGTACGAGTTTGCTCAATGTGCTTGCCAACAGGCGTCATGGATACTCGGCCATTGAGGGTTCTGTCCACTACGGCTCTGTTTCCGCCACGGAGGCTGAGGTGGCACAGTGGACTTCGCACATCATCATGAACACTGAGGATGAGTTGTTCTTCCCTAGTTTAACGGTTGCGCAGACCATGGACTTTGTCCAACGGATGAAACTGCCAAACGCCGATCTGAAGGCGCGGAACTCAGCCACCGAGTTCCTTCTCCGGACTTTGGGTATCGCGCACACGGAAGGAACACCTGTGGGTAATGAGTACTTCCGTGGTGTCTCCGGTGGTGAACGGAAGCGTGTGTCCGTCGCCGAGGTCCTGGCTACCAACGGGTCCATCTTCTGCTGGGATAACTCGACTCGTGGCCTGGATGCCTCGTCAGCTCTTTCGTTCCTCAAAGCCCTCCGTGTCATGACGGACATCCTCGGCTTGACGACCATTGTCACTTTGTATCAGCCAGGCAACGGCATTTATGAACTCTTCGACAACACCCTTGTCCTCGACCTTGGCCGGACTATCTACTATGGTCCCACAGCCGAGGCCCGACCGTACATGGAGGATCTTGGTTTCATCTGCGCTCCAGGAGCTAACATTGCGGATTTCATGACGGGTGTTGCAGTGCCCACAGAACGGCGCATCCGCTCTGGCTTTGAAAAGACGTTCCCGCGCTCCGGGACGGAACTGGCCAAGGTTTACGCAGAATCCCCTCTTCGTACCCGCATGGAGCAATCCGCCCGCGCCTTTGCCACTGATCCCAAGACCATCGCCGATACTGAGGCCTTCCGTAAGCACGTCACCGCTGTCCGCGATCCTAAGCTTAGCTCAAAGTCTATCTTCACTGTGGGTTTCGTCCAACAAGTCGTTGCCCTCATTCGTCGCGAGTATCAACTGCTCGCCGGCGATAAACAGTCCTTCCTCATGAAACACGGGTCTACTCTTGTACAAGCTCTCGTCTCCGGCTCCGTCTTCTACAATGCACCGGCTGATTCGCAGGGTCTCTTTGTTAAGAGCGGTGCCCTCTTCTGGTCGGCGCTGTACCACTGCCTGGTCGGCATGTCGGAGACTCTCGCGACCTTCTCAGGCCGTGCCATTCTTGCCAAGCACAAGGAGTTTGCTCTTTATCACCCTGCGGCTTTTTGTCTGGCTCAAATTGCCGCGGATCTTCCGGTGCTCATCCTCCAGGTGACTGTCTTCAGCATCATTGTGTACTGGATGGCAGCGCTCAAGGCGACAGCGGCAGCTTACTTTACACATTGGTTTATTGTGTATTCGACGGCCTTCACTATGACGGCCTTTTTCAGATTTTGTGGCGCGGCGTTTCCGACTTTTGATGCCGCAAGTAAGGTATCGGGCTTTGCTATTAGCATGGTCGCCACTTACGCCGGTTACATGATTCCGAAGCCCGGTAGGTTTATCTCTGATATGGGGCCGCTTTGACCCAACTTTTCTTTCCCCGAGTCCGATCCTTGCTAACCCCGTAATGTTAGATATGCACCCCTGGTTTGTCTGGATGTACTGGATTAACCCGGTTTCATATGCTCTTGAAGCCCTGGCTGCCAATGAGTTCCATAGTACTCACATTGAGTGTGTCGCTAACAGTTTGGTTCCTATTGGCCCTGGATACGAGGGTGTCGCGGGCTCTTGCACGGGTGTCCGCGGAGCGGTCCCCGGTGCCTCGTCGCTGAGTGGCGACCAGTTTTTGCATGCTCATTCCTGGTCCCATTCGCACGTATGGCGTAATATCGGTATTGTTTGGGCTTGGGGTGCCTTCTTTGTCTTCCTGACCATTATCTGCACCATGAACTGGGCCTCACACATCAGCGGCGGCATCCACCTTATGCCCCGTGAGAAGATGCCTGCGGGACACAAGTTGTCTTCTGATTCTGAATCCCAGAAGAGCCAGGATTATACCATTGCTGAGTCCGGGGTTGCCTCAGACACCGATATCGATGCTAACATTATCCGCAACACCTCCGTCTTCACCTGGAAGAATCTTTCCTACACTGTACACACACCCGAGGGCCCCCGGAAGCTTCTCGATGACGTTTGTGGCTGGGTCAAGCCTGGAATGCTTGGTGCCTTGATGGGTACTTCTGGTGCCGGTAAGACTACCCTTATGGATGTCCTCGCCCAGCGCAAGACCGCAGGTATCATCACCGGTGAAGTTCTCGTCGATGGGCGTTCGCTGCCTGTTTCATTCCAACGGTCTGCTGGTTACTGTGAACAGTTTGATGTCCACGAGCCCCTTGCCACTGTCCGCGAAGCTCTTGAATTCTCTGCTCTCCTGCGCCAGAGCCGTGACACTCCTGATTCCGAGAAGCTGGCGTATGTCGACATTGTCCTCGATCTTCTGGAACTTCGCGATCTGGAGCATCTTCTGATTGGTAACCCCGGCGCCGGTCTGTCAATTGAGCAGCGCAAGCGTGTCTCTATCGGAGTTGAGCTTGTGGCTAAACCATCCATTTTGATCTTCCTGGATGAACCAACTTCTGGTCTCGATGGTCAATCTGCTTTCAACACTCTTCGTTTTCTCCGCAAGCTCACCGCTGCTGGCCAGGCCGTTCTCTGCACCATTCACCAACCCTCGGCTCAACTTTTTGCTCAGTTTGACACTCTTCTCCTTCTCTGCCGTGGTGGCCGTACAGCCTATCTTGGTGATATTGGCCCGGAAGCGGAGACTCTGAAAGCTTACTTTGCCCGTCATGGCGCCGAGTGCCCTGAAGGTGCCAACCCTGCGGAGTTCATGATTGATGTTGTCTCTGGTGTTAGTGGTCATGGCCAGGATTGGCATCAGTTGTGGATGGAGTCACCAGAGCGTGCCGAAGCGATGAAGTACCTGGACAACCTTGTCTCCGATGCTGCCAGCAAACCACCTGGAACAGCCGATGATGGCCACGAGTTCGCCGCCCCGATGGCTCAGCAGTTCAAGATTGTCACTCAGCGCATGAACGTCTCGATGTACCGGAACACGGAATACGTCATGAACAAAGTGATGCTGCACATTTCCTCTGGTCTTTTCAATGGTTTCACGTTCTGGAAGATTGGCCATTCGGCGGGTGATCTCCAGAATGTAGTGTTCGCCATTTTCAACTTCATCTTTGTGGCGCCCGGTGTTATTGCCCAGCTTCAACCTCTGTTTATCTCTCGGCGTGACATTTTTGAGGTGCGTGAAAAGAAGGCAAAGGTCTATCACTGGGCTCCCTTTGTTTCCGGTCTCATTGTTTCGGAGCTTCCGTACCTTATTATCTCTGGTTTCTTCTACTTTGTCACCTTCTATTGGACCGTCGGTTTCCCGTCCGACGCTGTCAAGGCCGGCGGTGTCTTCTTTGTCATGATATTTTACGAGTTCCTATACACGGGCATCGGCCAGTTCATCGCCGCGTACGCTCCGAACGTCGTTTTTGCGTCCTTGGTCAACCCGTTGATGATCTCGATGCTAGTCTTCTTCTGCGGTGTCATGGTTCCCTATGCTCAGTTGCAGGACTTTTGGAGATACTGGATGTACTACCTCGACCCCTTCAACTACGTCACGGGTGCCATGTCCGTCTTTGCCCTTTCGGGCCGCCGCGTCACGTGCAAGGAGTCAGAATTAGCCATCGTCCAGCCGACCAACGGGGCGACGTGCGGGGATTTCCTAGCGGCGTATTTGCAGGGGTACGGTGCTGGCGCGAACTTGTTGAACGCGGGCGATACGGCAGATTGCAAGGTGTGTCCGTATACTACAGGAGACGATTACTTGCGGGGGCTTAATTTGGTGGAGTTCAAGTATGGGTGGAGAGACGCGGGGATTGTGGCGCTGTTTTCGGTTTCAAGTTATGCTTTGGTCTTTGCGCTCATGAAGCTGAGGACCAAGGCGACCAAGAAGGCGGAATCATCATAAGATGGACTAGACATTAAGTTGGGGCTGTGAGTTGTTGGTGCAGTATGAGTGGTAGGTAATATAGATGGTGTCTAAGGATGACTTACACTTGTTTTTGGATATAGATGACAACTCCGGGCTAAGACAGCCGGATATGTCAGCAGTATATGCTCTCGATATTTTGATATCTTGTTCTTTGAATAATTGACAATCTCGTCCTTGTTTTTACATTTCATATTTTCTCTCGTGTCAGATCAGTTGCCAAAGCTGCTAAGTGTCTGGCTTGCATTCATCTTACGATTATTCTACTTACTCCTTTTTTTTTGGCTTTACTCCGACTTACCCGCCCTCTCGGAGTCCGGCCCACTCAATCTCACCGCTTAGGGTTTATCTTACTTACACATATGTCATGTTTTCCTCTAACCCTAATGTTTTATACACTTGCTAAGGATGTTATATATGAACCCTGGTATTAGTCTAGTCTGGTGGCCGTGTCCGGGTTATCCGTGCCGGTAGGCCCCGTCTATGTGGATAGGCAATACTTTAATCGTGGGTAGCGGTTTCAAGGTGGGAAGATCATTTGGCGGATTTGTATTTATTTTATCTGAAGAAAGTGGAGTTCACTGTGATGATGGTGGAGATGGAAGAATTAGAGATTGGGCGATTTGGTTAGAGTAGTGTCTGTGCGGGTTTCGGAACAAAATACGAAGTGTGGGTTTGTAGATCACGGGAAGGGTTTATCGTGGTCAGGGCGGGCTGTAATGGTGGGGGGAAGATGAGAGGGGAGGTCAGGAACAGATGGAATTGGGATGGTAGGGATACGGTTGCAGTGGGTGATGACTTTATTAGACATCTTTTGTATATATATATATATATATTTACGAGGCCGAGCTATATCAAAATCACGAACTCCGTACGACATGACCACAAAAGCCCTCCAAATTCATGCACAACATCCCATCCCAAACTCACAACCCCCCCCCTCCCCCCCCAAAATAAGCATGTCCTAATCTCTTCCCAAACATTCCTTCACAATGCCTCACCTTCTCCCATCAATCGTCGCCGCCAGCCCGCTGAGAGTCCTTAACCCCAATCAACGCTATCTCAACTCAATTTCAACAAATCTGACACAAACGATTAAAGAAAACCAGTCTAATCCCATCATCATCACAGCCCCTTACCACCCCTAAAACCAGCCAAGCCCCGCATTGACTTCTAGTAACAGCACCTACACTCCCCTTCCCCGCACCTTCGATCTAATATCTAATCTCTATGATCTCGATCCCAAAATAACAAAGCATCGCCAATCCGGTCTCAGAAGACGCATGGAAGGACTATGGAAATAATAATAATAATAATAATAATAACCCAAAATATAAGACAAAAAAATAATAGAACGGGGTTCCTGACGGGGCCGAGTCCCCGATGTGATCAGTGTTTCTCGTCATGTCCCAACGACATATACATATATAAAGGGCCACGCCCTCCGATAACATGTCGGATATCTCAAGGACCTTCCTCGATCATCATCATCATTCCCGCTTAATCGCTAGACGCGGATTCCACATTCATTCTCTCCTACCCTTCCAAGACCGACTGTGTCGTACTGTCATTACTTCTTTCACACTTACTCTTTTCCACTGTCGTTATACCACCACAACTTGTACATTTGATCCAATTTAACTTGTCCATCTTCACCATGCGTACCACCGCCCTCGCCCTCGCCCTCGCCATTTCCTCCTCCCTTGTTCTCGCCTCGCCCGTGACTCCTGGCCGCGGCAGTGGCAGTGGCAAGAAGCCCGGCCGTCCCTCTTCGGTAGTCTCGTCCATTGCTGCTGTTCCGTCTGTGCCCACTGTTTCTTCGGCTTCGGTCCCTGTCCCAACGGTGGCGTCGTCAAAGCCCGTGTCTTCGGTGTCAACTCCGACTGTCCCGACCACTGTTACGATCCCCAGTGTCTCTTCGACTTCCAAGCCAGTGACTTCCTCAGCCACCACCGCCTCCACTGTCCCTGTCTCTGGATCGTCCTCTGCCGTCAGAGATCTGCCCAGTTCCACCACCGCCACCACTTTTCCCGGTACTGCTTCATCTTTCCTAGCCACCTCCTCATCTCTCCCGGTGAGCTCCTCCGTCTCTGCTCCCGTATCTTCTGGTGTCAACCTGAGCATTCCTCCCGCTAGAGACTTCACCGTGACGCCCTTTGCCAACAGTGCTCCCGCCTCTGCTGGGAAACTCAAGGCTCGTGCCACGACAAGCGCTGCCGCTTCATCTAAGCCTGCTTCTTCCGCTGTGGCCACTAGCAAAGCGGCGTCGTCAACCCCAGCTTCCTCTGCTGCTGGTACTTCCAAGGCTGCTTCATCTGCTCCAGCGTCATCGGCCCCAGCTTCTTCTGCCCCTGCTTCGTCTACCCCGGCCTCTTCTGCTCCCGTAACCACCGCCAACGCTACCTCCTCTGCCCCCACCAGCACCCCCACCTCCTCCGAAGGCGCCTCTTCCTGCGACGTCCTCGACCTCACAGCCGACACCTGGACCAAGCTCAACATTGACAAGTTCCTTGCCGACTGGGTGGCCGCTAACGTGACCGCTAAGCAGTCCAACAACGTGCAGGATCTCTCGGCCACCTTCGGAGCGCCCAACTTCTTCTGTGGTATTGACAACTTCTGCAACGCCGGACAGCCTTGTCTGCCGGTACAGCCGCCGGCTTGGTACGCGTTGCTGGCGATGCAAAACTGGAACTCGTATATGAATAACGTGAACACGGCCATCAACTTTGCCAGTTCCATCATGGGACTGTATCTTCCCGGTCTCGTGCAGGATCTGTATCCGAAGCCGCAGGACGACATCACGCCCATGAAGGAGTTCTACAAGATGTTCTCCACTGTTCTCGGCATGGTTCCATTCGTTGGCAACGTTCAGACCGTGGCCACCGCAGTGTCTAAAGGCGTCAATTTCGTCGCCGACCAGCTGACTCCTCCAGATCCCGCTGACAAATTCGCCACCTGGTCCGATGTCGCCGGACAGCTGTCGACTGTTGTCCAGGATTACCAAGGCACTGTCTCGACCAACTTCAAGAAGATGCTCGATGCGCCCGTCAACGGCACCGATGGTATCCTCTCGATTCTCAATGGCGGAAACTTCATCGGGACATCGCAAAACTTCACGCAGAACGACCTTCAGACTGCCGTGATTGACTCGCTCAAGAAGTATTCGGCCGGTTTGGTCCTCCGCGCCCAGGGCATCCAGCTGTCTGTAGCCAATAACAACAACAACGACGGCGGCGGCTGCACCGGCAAGGACACCAAAATTGGCTTCTCGTCTCTGTGTGTTGACAACGGTCCCACCAACTGGACCATGTCTACCCTTACCGACAAGGACTTTTACCCTCAGGATGACCTGATGGAGACACTGGTCAACAAGTATGGCTTCACTAGAGAAGAAGTCAACATTGATAGCTTGAAGTGTGATCCTAACAAGGATTACTTCAACACTTCGCTGCCGCTGGATTCCAAGACGCAGTGTCTCTTCTATCTTTCGGCGCCGGGGATCAACGCGCCATCGACGACGAGCTCCAAGAGAGCCACTTTGGATTTCGAGGAGTATGTCGATGCTCTTGTCTCGAGAACTTTGAAGGACCTCATGTAAATGTTATGTTTTTGATATTTGATGATGAATTTTTCTTTTCTTATTTTTAGTGGTTCAGTCCTCGTAGTGTTTGAATTTCTTAGTTTTCTGTTTTTATTTTGTCGTTAGTGATATAATCACTTTTTTTTTAGCATGTCCCCATAATTTTTTCATGACAAGTGCGTAAGTACTAGCCTTCTGTAAACCACTGCAAAAAGCAAATCTCGTGATACCATCCCAAAATATCCGCCCCACTTCTCCAGTATCCGCATCCTACCGACCCCGACTCCCGACCCCGTAAACCCCTACACCACCGTAGTTTTCATCACCATCCTCTCTGCGTAATGATAAATACACTATGAACATTCTCACCATGTCAATCCCACCTTGATAAGCCCTCACCCCGTGCTCTATGCAGGAACCTTTACTTTGACGTGACACTTGCGTTTTACCGGGTGGGTTCAATGGCGACTTAGAAAGGTGGGCGACGAAAGTCCGTACGGATTATGTAGATACGCAGGATATTATTTGATGCAGAATATTACGGGGGGGGGGGGGGTGGGGGACTTGATGCGATATGCCACGCATAATGAAGGAAAAAGTTTTGTGGCAAAAAAAGAAAGGTTCATGTCATCGTAGGTTATCGTCTACAAACTGGTGATTATGGATTCTATTCGATGGGACAGAATTTCTGAAAATTAGGCAAGGATCAAAGGATTTGTATTAATCTATCAATTATATAAATATTTCTTTTTTCCATTCTGTTCGACTTTGTGTGATTGTTGCAGCAGGATGGTCGGTTGGTATTAGGGTTACCAAGTTATACTCTGTAACTTAGCTCTATCCAACTCCCGGCATAGTCTATTTCTCCGTACTAGGAGAGTCATTCTTGTCAAAGACAATGACAATAAATAGATCAATTACACAAATCATTTTGTCACGTCAACCGGAAAAATCATGATGCACAAAGTAAGGGCTTCTCTTTCCGCCCACCACAAACCTAAGCTCAATCTTACAAAAAAAACTAAAATTTCCATCCACAAGCAAGTAAAAAGAAAAAAAGCGGGTCAATGAATGTCTGAAAACAAAACAAGAAACAGGTCCATACGAGAGTCGAACTCGTGTCTTTGGAAGACCTTGACGGGTAATCAAAATCCAATGTCATAACCACTAAACTAATGGACCTACATACTTGCCAGCCCCGCAGTTACTATATCCTATATCCTGTAGTTGAATCTTTGGTCGCCGTGAAAATTTACCATCTATGACCTCAAAGTTGTCACTGAATCATTAACCCATTTTCATTTTGTTTCATATATTTTCTTCTTGCTTCTTGTTCCCTCTTTTAGGTTCTCACAATCCTAACTCCATTAGTCAAGTTCCCGTCGCATAAAGCCCGTGCCTATCCCCCATCCATCCCACTATGCCATGCGGGCGTACAAATACACCACATCGCACCAGCCTCTTTTTCTCTCTCTTTCTCTGCTCGCTCATTGGTCATCCATTCATCCCCGGATCATCCATGGTGATACAAAATGGCCCGCTCCAATGACACCCTCTCGAACTTTGTTGACCTTTTGGTGAACACCAAGGACATCTTGAGATTGTTCCTGTAGTGGTGGTTGTGGTTTCAGGGGAGATTGCAGATTTGGATTGTTTACACAGTCATTGTAATACCAATTCGCTGCAAGTGGTTGTCCATTTAAAAGACAAAGGTTGTCAGAAATTCCTTTAGGGATGCCATGTAGACTGCGCTTTTTATCTTTTTTATCCTTTTTTACCCAGCGAACGCCCGCACATATGCAAAGGACACTACCGCCAAAGGGACCCTCGTGAAAATCCCCATAGCTTTCTTTTCCCTTGATTATATCCACGACGACAATCACTTTTTTTTCTTTCGAGGTTTTTGACGGAGGCGAGATATAGACGAGAGAGCAAGGATGGATGAGACTTCGAGGTTAGATCGTAAATATGGGGAATATAAGAAACGGGCCGAGGGTCCGGTGGGGAGGGTTGCGGGCGCTGGGTTAATTAGGGTTGTGGTGGGATATCTCCGAAGAGTCGGTAATTGTGGAGTGAGATAATTTGAGTTCAAGAACAGAGCATGGACAATTCATTCGCCAAAACATTCACATCTAAGCCTTGATGTCCTCTATAATCCTATATATACGTATCGAGTTGCCTAAATATAGCATATACCTATATACATCCTCAAAGAAACACTCCTCGACCCACCGTCACCATCACCAACTCTCTCCCATCCGTGCCCCCTAATCCAGCAAAATAAACGAAAATTCCTTATCGCCCTCCCTCCAAGTTCAACCTACCCACCCACAATAAATTGCCATATTAATCAGCTCCCTCGTTTCCCACACCTCAACTGATCACCCATCCACATCCATGCCAGTCCGACAGACCAGACCAGACCGACGGAACCCAGAAAATACCACCCTCCTGTCATAAATAGTTCTTTTCAAAAGCGGGCAACTGGGGAAAGAACCGTAAATATAGTGCATGTTCCCATTATTACCAGGTTTCCTTTGATTTTGGCTTTTCTCATAAACATATATTTCTTTTGCTCTGGAATTAAGAGCATCTTTGATGTCATTGATATCTCGGGAGACATCAATAGCTTTCTTTAACTTACCTCATCCGCCCACTCTCATCCACGAAACACACCCACAATATCCACCACGGCCCCAATTCCGCCCCCTCCAGTGACACCCATCCCCACAACCCAGCATTCCAATTCTCATTACCTCACGAAAACCTCTATCCCCCCAGACATTTAACTCTTTTCATCCACCATCACCCATACAGCCACGAGGTGCGGCTGATCGCACAAGATCCCATTCCATTTCGACAGGACCCGTTCTGTGATTGGTGTTTTCGAGTTCTTTTTACGTTTTTGATTTCTCGCCTGGTGGAATATTCCGAGAATCGCTGCATGAGAGACACCGAGAGAAATAACGTTAGCAGTGATCGAGACACAAATAACAGGGTAATAGAACCTGTAAAATGTCGTCGGATACAAAAAATACCGTTAATCTCGACAACCTCGACTATGTCGTCAAGGTCCCTTACAACGGCACCGGCATGACCGGCGGTGACCCTCGCATCTATGACCTCAACATCTGGTACGAGGTAAGTCTCACTACCCATTACTCTACCCCCCCAGATGTCTTCCCTTCCACTAACACTCCACATAGGCCGGTGACATTGCTTGGATGATTGTCGCCACTGCCCTCGTCCTCCTCATGATTCCCGGTGTCGGCTTCTTCTACTCTGGTCTTGCCCGCCGCAAATCCGCACTCTCCCTTATCTGGCTTTCCGTCATGTCAACAGCCGTCACCTGCTTCCAATGGTTCTTTTGGGGCTACTCACTTACCTTTTCGCACACTGCTGGTCCTTTTATCGGTAATCTGACCAACATCGGCTTCCGGAACGTCCTTGCTCGGCCATCGGTGGGATCCACTCACATCCCTGATCTCCTCTTTGCCATTTACCAAGGAATGTTCTCGGCCATTACCGTTGCTCTGGCCACCGGTGCCGTTGCGGAGAGAGGTCGGATGTTGCCTTGCGTCCTGTTCATGTTCATCTGGGCCACTATCGTTTACGACCCCATCGCCTGCTGGACCTGGAATCCCACCGGCTGGTCCAACAAAATGGGTGGTCTCGACTATGCTGGAGGTACCCCTGTGCATATTGCTTCTGGCACTGCTGCCCTCGCCTACTCCATGATGCTCGGGAAGCGCCGTGGCCACGGCACCCACGAGCTCAACTATCGTCCCCACAATGTGACACACATTGTCATCGGGACTGTCTTCCTGTGGGTCGGGTGGTTCGGATTCAATGCTGGTAGTGCCTTGGCGGCGAACATGAGAGCAATTATGGCTGCAACCGTGACGAACTTGGCCGCGTGTGTGGGTGGAATCACCTGGTGTGTGCTGGATTACAGACTGGAGCGCAAGTGGTCGACAGTCGGGTTCTGCTCTGGTGTCGTGGCCGGCCTCGTCTCTATCACGCCCGGCTCTGGTTTCGTCCCCGTTTGGTCTGCCGTCGTCTTCGGTATTCTCGGTGCCGGCTTCGCCAACTACGGTACGAAGCTCAAGTTCATTCTCGGAATCGATGATGCGCTTGATATTTTTGCTGTCCACGGTATTGGCGGATTAGTTGGGAACATCCTCACTGCTTTCTTTGCGGCTGATTACGTTGCTGCTCTCGACGGCACCGAAATTGATGGAGGTTGGCTGAACCACCACTGGATTCAACTTGCTTACCAGCTTGCGGATTCCTTCACAGGTGGTCTCTACTCGTTTACGCTTACTTGCTTGATTCTCTTCATCATGTCGTTGATTCCGGGTCTGCGGCTGAGAGCGTCGGAGGAGGCTGAGATCCTGGGTATTGATGACTCCGAGATTGGTGAATTTGCCTATGATTATGTCGAGTTGACGAGGGAGGTGTTGAACGATATCGAAAATGAGGGCCGGTTCTCTGCGGATGGTGTTAACTTTGCGCAGGTTAGTCCGGAGAAGAATGGAGGAGGTATTCCGTTGGTTGATGCACGCATGTTCGGGCAGGGCATGCCAGGTCAGGCTGTCTAGAATTGACAGGTATGATTGTTTGTAGTTATTTCAAAGTATATATGATGATGTACTTAATTTTTAATTGACAAAAGTTTGATCAATATTTCTCGCTTCGAGTGAATGTTGTCCGATCAACAGACTAGTTGCAAATCTATTTTCTCGATTCTCGAGAAAGGTGCCATTGATCATGTGGAAATTGGGGTTAGGGTTATTCAGATCTGATAATTGACATAGATGTTAGTTCCATCACGAGAATGGATGACATTTTCTTATAGCAGAGCTTTATAGAAATTGGAAATAAAAAGCCCAAAATTCATTTTTCTACTACTCTATGCCAGACTGCATTATATATTCTTTCTATTATTCCGTAATGCACGGAAAACAAGTTGGACACGAGACCATAGAATCAATAGTGCTCAACCATGTACCAACGTCTTGATAGGTTTATAGATACCTTTCGACAGGGCATGAAGATATAGAAGATCTGGACGCGGTGGCCAAGGATATATCCCGTACTTGGAGCATTATATCAGCTGTGGGGCACTGTGGAGTGTATGATATCATCCAAGACGTCAAGTATCCCCATACATTTGATTGCGTCAAGACATTCAAATTGGCCTAATATGGCCTATAGAACTACTCAAGTCCGACAATAGCCGGTTCTCTAGCCATAAGTTGGTCTCCAGGTGACCGGAATTCAATAGATCTTCGTCATGAAGCATTTCAAGTATTGGTTATAATTCAAATCTGAAAACTTTGATCTCCATAAAAGTTGCCCAGTCCTAAGGTGACGAAAAGGTTTAGCCAAAATATGCAAGATTATTGGTTGAATTCATGATTATCTAAGCTCATTAAGGTGAAGCCTGACAACATGGCAATTACCCATAATCCAGATGTTTCTTGAGGAATCCATGATGTTGTGGTTGCAAGTATAAAAGGGGAGCGATGTCGACAGACAAATTCTTAACCAAACGAACGTTTCTCTCAATTATTTTTCTTTGCGCGAATCATGTCAATTGGACGTTTCTTTCTGTCAGCACCAACCGATTCTTTTGAACCCGGTAACCCCAGGAGTATCTGACAGATTATGTGGGGACGCAGTCATGAAAATGACGGTTTTCTCAGTCTGCATATGATACTCTGGAGCCACTCGAGAATATGGAGGCAGCATAAGAGAATGTTTAAGGCGATCACTCCATTTCATTTGTGTTGTTCCCGATTGAAGTAACTCGAGTCCTCACTGATTCGACCGTTGATCTAACCCCCCGGACAGACGATCACCAAGATGACCGAGAAACAACGCCACCGAGACGATTAGTTTGGTATAAAAAATTGACGCATACCGGGTCTCAACGATCATCTGTCATACCGACCACATGGCAACCCATATGCCACAATACAATGCTTCCGTTATTTCATTACTTCACCTTGATCGCGATGATGAAGCTAGTTATCCGGCCAGGTTTTTGAGTACTCAATCGTCATTCACAACATACTGTTGGTCGGACCCCCAAATATTATACTGAGATTTAACTTGCATCGACGTTCCACATACTACGGCTCGACTCGATACATTATCAATCAGATTGCGTTGTATGGACGAGGTTGAGATTTTTAACGCAAACTTTGAGTTCCTATTGGGTTATTGCAACACAAACTTAAAGTTGATGTTTGGTTCAAGATGCCGTTGCTCAGTGTTTGACTCAACTTTTATCATTGTCAACTGAACGAATCCATCAAAGTCAACAGCGCATCACAATTTCATGATGCGGAAAAACTCTATTTGCATTCCTTTTGCATACAGTCACATCACTAACTTGCTGGTAGAATTTCATTGAAACGCTGTTGTCCAATACGCACTCGGAAAAAATTCATCATTTGTCTCCTCACATAAACATCAACATCATCACAGTTGGAGATCATGATGCTCTCTTATCATGATCATAATTCCAGCTGCTTCTATCGGCTACATATTAACGACGTAAGGAGTCCCTAAACCATCTATGGGACACATGAATGCAGGTTGGATAAAAGATTTTGCGCTTATAAATTTACGATATGGAGGTCCGTTTTCATCATGGAACTTTTGCATTGTCGACTTTTGGAGAGCGAAAATAATGGCGATTGTGGGGGTTGCAGACATTCAGAGGCGGTACATGAAGATACATTGACAGATGTACCGATTTTAGCCTCGAAAGAAAGACGATAAATTGCTCTTATTTGGTTCGTCGGGGGTGAGTATAGTGAGGCGATAAAGTTCTGTGATCTTATCATCTTTGAAATGAATTACATCACGGAATATTGCTAAAACGCTTTTATTCAGCCCGCTAGTCTAGATTGCGGTTGCGGACAAGATGAGTTCCGGAATCGGAATGACCTGAGAAAATCTCCATACTTGGTGATGGCTCGAGGCGCTACAGATTAATCCTTGTTAGGTTCGGAAGCCGAGAAGTTTGGTATTGGGCGAGGCGAGTTTGATGAAGATGATTGAAGCAAGCTTTTGATAGATCATCTTCGACTCTGAGAGCCAAATATTTGTTATTGATCTGAAAAAATGACCCTATCTAAGGTGACAGACACATTCTGCGATTATCTGGCCATAGTTTGGCAAGTAAATTGTGGCTGATAGTCGATGGGGAGAGACATGAATTTTGAGACTAGCTATAAAGTTGGCCTTTATTATGATCTGAATTTTGATGTTCAAGGTCAAAAATTATTACAAAATGAAGATTATGACTACAGAATCTATGAAACTGTTAAGGCCCCTCGACTGACAAATTATATATTAAATTTAACATCGGTTTGGTCACTATTCATGGCACAGTAGATTTGTTGAAACTAAAGTATCGTCTCTGACGAGTTTCAGGAACCGGAATTGTCCACCGTGACTGCTTTGACCAAGACATTTAAATCAAGATTTGGCCGGTGGCAGCCGACACTTGTTAGCTAGAGATCGAGTTGGCAGATGTCTCGAGAAGAAGCTGCTTGGGTCAGTTGCGATGGCGGTCTCTTATAATGCTTCATGCAATGGCAGAATTCTCATTGTTAAGTCTACAACACATTCTAACAAGAAAGTCTAGGTCTCATTGATATGTGCCCAACGAATGTATCCTGATACAATCAGATTGAACAAATGCTAGGAGGTTTAATCACGGAGACTGAAAGATTGGTGAAGCTCGGTAACGAAACTCAGAGGATATGAGATTCTAGATTGGTGTCTAGTAAGGATAAATAGAGCTTAGACATACTGTCTTCCACTCTTCTAGATATAGTGTTTGGATTGAAATCTAACTACAGTCACCAGGCTACATTGACCTCGGCTAGGCAGGATGTCTTTACAAAGTGAGCTACGGACATAGAAATCTGCAGTCTTATGACTGGCTAAGATGTATCAAGCTCAAGATCCACAAATCTATAATGGGTTTCTTGAGACTGTGAAGATGGAGCAATTGATGATTTGTCTATCTATCAAGTCACTGATTTTAATTACAGAAATTATACATCTTGGCCTAACGGACGATATTCGGAGTCACAGAAGCGGAAAGACTGGCCAGTGGATTTCGACCCCGGGTGTATCTTGATAAAAGGGTATTTTATCCATTTGTTAATTACTTTACTATCATAATATTTTGATGACTATTATTCCCAAGATTTTGTTTGCCTCTAGATATCGAAATTGAAACCATGAATCATCCGCCTGGGGCCATTCAGCAGCCCCATCAGATTGGGGTACCAAAGTTTAACCCGTTTTCTCTGCAACAACTGACATCGACTAAGATTCACAACACGAATACGATATCTGACACCTAATTACTCGCCGCCAGCATTTTAGCCTCTGTCTAAAAGTCAAACGATTACCACCAACTCGATAGCGTGGCCTAAGACCAAAACTCCCTGCTGTCCCCATATTTAAAAATTCGTCGAGTCCCCCCTTCTCTGACGAAGAGAACTTTCCTTCTTTTCTTTTCCTCTCTAGTATCATTATCCTGCGTTTTATTTTCTTTTGTCAGCAAGTAATTTCCTTTGTTTCGGGTGGCGTCTTTTGCTTTTTATCTTTGGGAAAGTTCCGGGGAGGGTTCCGATACCGTGAAAACGGTGGAGGCGCACATAATACAATTTATTTTTTTGATGAAGTCTTTGGTTCTTGATTTTAATTGTGAATGAATGTGAATGTCTGGAGATGAACTTGACGGGCATGTGAAGTAGTAATGAAGCAGTTGGCTGATGAATCTTTGGTTTTTGTTGACAGACAGGTGGTCTTGGAATACTTTGTTTTGGTTGTGGCTTTGTTACTTGAGTTACTAATAGATACAACGGTGCTTTTAAAACACTATTATTACCATAAAGATAAGTGCTAGATAGTAGTTGCTCGTTTTAGATGCTTCAGAAAACGAAACAGATACTACACGGGGCTTTGTAAATTCGTGGTTGACTACAGTATTGGCAATTACCTCATTGAGATTATTTTGATCACATTTTTTCGGATCATATCTACGCATGGATAATAATCTCAGAAGCAATGAAAGTCCTTTATGAATTCAATGTTCACATTCAATTTACTGTTAATCTAGATGAATATATGTTTTTCTCGGCGGGAAGTAATTAATTGAATTTCTATCGTTGCTATGGATCGCGACGTTATACTTAGTACATCATAACATTGTGTTTAATAGTTAATATTTTAAAGTTTCAAATAACCGTTGATTATTTTGGATCAAATCTCAACTGCCTCCATGGTGATATTATCATGGTTCCTCATGTTGTTTTGCTATTTGATGTCTATGCAAAATCGAGACTACAACTATGCATTCTCATATCCTATGATGGCGATGCATGTAGTAGATATCAAATCAGAAGTCTGTCAAACGTCAAACATCCAAAATTATATTATTTTGTGTATCACGCCTGCATCTGATCAATATACTATATTCATTAACATCACTGAAGCCCGATGTCGAGTCAATTACGATATTGTGTGTTTAGGGTTTGCTAAACCCGTAATTACAATCAATTTTACAATCACTGGACTCACTAAGCTATCCAATATGTGCTGCCTGATTGCCAGAATCCAGATATCGTGGGCGCGATGGCCATTGTATTCGGCCACCTTTAATATTCGCGATGCATCACATGCTAAAGCCTAACAGCCTTGAGTGTCACGAACTCATTTCCTCTCTTCAGCTTCTCATCGCAGGTTGCCCCCGCTATTACCTTCGTCTGCAAACATCAACCGACAAATAAGAACCTCACGCCATGACGTTCAGCGTCGAGCGGGCGCTGCCGACGCCTAGACAGGGATGAGGACTTCAAGTTTCCTAAATAGGATAGCAGGATCGCTCTGATTGGCGGGTGTAACCAGTGTTGAAGGGATTGGAGCCCCATTTCTTGCCGAGCGGGTAGGTGGCAAATGGTTTTTAGCTTCCGCCAATTGTGTTTTTATTTTATTTTTAAAGTTTTCAACGCAGAATCTTTTTGCCTGAGGTTTAAGAATTTTCAAATATATGCGATTGAAAGTACGAATTTTTTTTCAGGTTTTGAGGTGAAGATGTTGATTTCTTGCGGGTATTTGAAGGGCATCTTTGATATGGCAGGTACATGGATGACAATAGAATCCTTGTGTAACGGCTACATGTATATATCAAGGGCAGCAACGACATGTCAACATCAAGAGAGTGTAAAAAGTGACATTTCGAAAACACAATTATGAAAAACCAGGTACTAGGTTTCAAAACGATGAGTGTCTGTTCTACTGTAAGACCAGAACATATTTTTGTCTGCCGCTTTGCTCATAAAATGAGGCTAATAATGTTCATTTTCTCGCATTTTTACGTAAGCTGAATTGAGTCTAAAGCAGTTAGTTTGGTCACTGAAATCTTCAGCTCGCCCGCACATTAAAAACGCAACCATTATGGCACCACCACAAAAGGTTCCATATAACCCTTCTGTCTACCAACCGGTATCCGTCATAAACGTACTTACATCGATATACGTAGCGGATATCTGTTATTCACTAATTATCCACTTTAACTTTCTGGTCTTGACTCGTATTGCTGTCCATGTAAGATTCGGACATATCGTCTAATGGTGACTTAAATCCTATATACTACCAATGATAGGAGCCTCATAGCACCAAACCAATCCGCATGCGAGGCAACAAAGATGCCAACGTCCTTGACCAATCAGCGATTCGGGGCCACCCGCAATCTGGCACATGTCATCGTTCAATCCTATCGCAAAGATATATCCTTTTGTTATATACCAAGACAATATGGATCATTCCAGAAGATCCGGGCGTACCATCGACTGTTTTCGTTCCTGCATTCAGGGATTGTGCGTGCGTGATGAGACTTGACAGCTCGCGTGGCAATATGTTTCCGCTATCCAGGGCTAACGTGAGGGTGTATCAAAAGTACTGGAGACATGTTCCTTTGCCTGTTTGGGCTTGAGTCTCGATTTGGCCTAGTGACACCAGTGCTAACACAGACTCACTAGTCGTAGATTGTGATGGAAAACTGATAATCGTCGTGTCAGCCCGGAGATATAGCCTAGTCATGTTCCTCAAGACGTCATCAGGTGTGTAGTTCGTTGTATCCGGACCAGCTCATGAACGTGCTAGTACACTTTGGGCAACGCAGGCCCATTTCCTCGACTAATTCTCTGCCTATTGACTTCTACATCGGGCAATTCTCAATAACATGACCTAATGTACACTCTCTCTTCCTCACATGAGTCTAATTTTGTACCTGGTCCTCCACGAAGCTAACATAAGTCGATTGCGACCCGTTATCATCTCACGCCAAACCATCACGTTGGAAGATGATATGAAAACATCGATTTAAAAGCTGACGATGGCGGCATGAAGATGGCTGGAAATTTATGCCAGCGTTGATAAGGTAAATCTAGGGTATAAGAGGGGGACTCTGCCATGTCATTTTGTTGGATGTTTTATTCTGATTCTTCATAGATTTCGGACACCTTGATCGCACGTCTATGTCATCATTCTCGTGTATATTCAACTCGCTTTTGAACTACTCATGATAACTACTTTCGACAATCAACTTTGACAACTTCGACTACCTCGATAATTTCGATTCATTCGAATTTGCTTATTTACTTTAAGTTTGTTGAACCTTATTTTTATCACAAAGTCGACACCTACTTGCCTTTCACCTGAAATTTAACACATAAAATTTTTGTTAAAAGGTGAGTTCCAAAATACCAAGGATACCTGGTATCCATCAGTTACATAGTCATTAACAATAGCAGTCATTATGCCTGGAAAGCAATCCACCACCAACAACAACTGCAAAGGCACCGGCAGAGCCCCTGGCCGCCCTGCCCACGTCCGCCCCGAAGTCCTCCTCGCCCTCCGCGAGGAAGTCCGCCACCGCTCCCTGGCTGCGGCCCCTGCTCCTTCCCTCTCTCCTGCTCCTACTGGTGCTATTACCATAGCCCCTTCTTCCCAGGGTCTCCATACCAAGTCTATTGGTGTTAGCAATAAGTATTCGATCCAGCCCACTGCCAGGGGCCGGACCAGAAGGATTTCCAAGAGCTCTGAGTCCTCTGGCAAGCAGGTAAGCCAGTCTTCCCGCGGATCTACGGTTACTCCGCCGCAGGCTGCTCCTCAGTCGATGCCTCAACAGATTCTGCCGACGGAGGATAACTTCAACGTGATGAATCTTCTGGCGCAGTCGGGTACCGGAGCTGTGGCTGGCATGCAAACTGGTGGTCAGCTTGATATGTCTGATAGTCCTGCTTTTTCTTCTGGCCCTTCTATGCAGAATATGACCCAGTTGGCGAACATGGGCCAGATGCCTGCTTATAATTTGCAGACTTCGATTTGCCCTTTGGGTACTGGACAGTGGGATGCCAATATAGATAGCCACGGGATACAACCTCAGAAATCTCAGCTTGTTTCTTCGTCCCAATATTGGAGCAACGATATCCATCTGCAGAATGCCCAGCAACAGATGTTCCTTCAGCAGCCTATTGTTCAACAGCCCGCTTTCAATGATAACCAGTTTGGCTTCCAGACTAATAACAATGCCATGCTCTTCAACAACCAGGCCAACGCCAATATGGCCATGCCGATGAACTTGATGGGTATTCCTCAAGCTGGAATCCAGCAACAGCAGGCTTTCAACATGGGCACTCAGCAGCAGATGCCCTTTGCTTTCAACACTCCCACTGTCATCCACTCCCAGCCACCCACCACTCAACCTCAGGCCACCCCACAATACACCTTCATTGATCCATCTGGCAAGAGCTCTTTGTTCTCCAACGTTGGTCCTCCGCAGACGCTGCAGATGATGCTCATGGACAACAACTCTAGTGGCTCCGATACCAGCGACCTGCTGCACTTGTTTGACGATGTCGACATTGGCCAGTTACTAGCTGAGATAAGCCAGAACAACATGTTCAACAACAACATGCCCATGGCCATGCTTACGAAGAATGACCCAGTCTCCTCCGAGATCCCCCACCATATGCCCACTGAGGTAATCGAAAACTCTGCCGGCCTGATGGCCAGCAATATCCCCAACATAGCGGCCATGGAGCAGACTCAGATGGAACAGCCCATGGAGATGTCAATGACTACCGGCCCCACCGAGAATGTCATCATCACCAACAACGTCGATGCCACTGCGACCAACGCCAACACCGGCACCGGCACCACCATTGATCCCTCCAAGATCATGCTGACTACCCCCATCACCATCTCCGACCTTTCCGCCACCTTGCCCTCCATAAACTACAAGCCCCAACTCAACACGACCGACCCCAACTCCTCTCTCTATCAATTCACCACCGACGCTCCCAACAACCAGACTCTCACTTTTGGCCTGGAGAGCCTTGATGACATTCCGAGATACCTGGAGTTTGAGCAGCAGATGATTAACTTTGTGTGGAATCCTGCCCTGAGTGCACAGGAGGCTACGGTTGACGACAAGGCCAATGAGGCCACCGGCGATGAACAGCCTCAGCCTCAGCAACAGGAGAACATGCCTGTCAACTGCTAAACAAGCCCCAACCTTTCTTTCCATCATCGCTCCCTTTATTCTTCCTTCATCTTGGAGGACTAGAAACCCTGGAGGAGAAGAAGAAGAACAAGGACGGGAAGAATGGGGCCAATTAGCAATGGTTGATATGGCAGCCACTATGAGATACTATTGTGGGGGGATCCATGGGTGATTCTGGTTATCCGTCAGCTAACCTACAAGAGACCACAGCGTGTTTTGTCATATATACTTATTGTTCTTTTTTTGTTTTTGCTTGCTTCCTCTTTTTCTTTATTTCTTCCTCGACCTATATAAAAACAACAAAAACCAAAAAGAAAGAAAGAAAAAGACTCTTTTTTCTTGTTCTTTTTGCTTTCAGCTTTAAAACCTCGAAAATAAAAAAATTACTCTCCTCCTTTCTTTGGGTTCCTCGTTTCTAACCCAATATAGACAAGCTCATGGGCAGGGAAACCAAAGCAAAGTCTAGTCAATCGGTGGCTTTTCTGGTTTCTGCAGAGTTTCACAGTCTCGCTAAGTTTTTTTTAAGTTTTTTGGGTGCTTTTTTTGTTTCTTTTTTTTATAATATAATTTTGTTCTCCTTCATGTGCCTTGACTAAAAGTAAAATTGAAGTGGCATTTAGGCAATAAATTGTGAATACAATTGTCTTGATCATGACATGTCTGATTTTGACTACCAACAACCTGTATATTCTGGTGACACTTGGTGACATTCTATTGAAAACCCCTGTATGATATACCTTTCTCAGTGTATTTCATATAGACTTTCAAGGAGTCTCATCCAGCTCACAGTAGCCATTATCTGCTACTTGTAATGTTTTCGCTGTGTTTTCTGTTCTTTATAACTTTTATGTGCCTGTCACATAAATGTTTGACTTATAGCTCCCTATTCATATTATCCATTATGCCTGCAATACACTCTCAAACCCACAATTGAGCCCTAAACATGTTTTAGCGTCATGTCATTTTCATATGTAACTTCACTGTTTTTACACTTTTGATCAATAATGAGCATCTTCCAGTTTCAAGAACCTCCGTGTTAGAAAAAGTATCACCTCCCTTTATTTGAAAGCCATGAAATTTATCATCACTTGATATATTTAGATCAAATATTTCTCAAGATTGCCAAATTTTGCAGAAATAGTGAAAATGCATGAAATTATTTTTACCTGACACCCTCAAGTATAGACCCTTCGGAGATCACACACATACACTCAAATAGAATCATCTACCTTGGTAATCGACATGCGCTCCCTAGGACATCATTTGCTACCCATTCGTATCTTCACAATGATACTGAAAATACCTCCAAAATAACTCCCACGAATCTTTTGATTCTATAGTGATGTGTTTTTAATTTCAATATAACCTCTTCATGTGCAAATCCAACCCTTGTATTATTATCAAATTCTCCACAAATAGATACCAGGATATGCAAGTGCACTCGGTGTAACCATAACCTATAACAGTCAACAGAGTCATGTCTTGGGAAATATATTTAATCAAAATATATTTATGTCATTGATTGCACACAATTTCAATTCCGAAAAAAAAAAACCCGAATTCATCTCCAAAAAGTACATCACTACACTTCACCTGACGTCATTAATTTTCACAGTTGGATATAATCCGACATAGCACGAGTCTGTGTGTGTTCCTTTCCAACCTCGCAATTCAGGTATCAGCATCCGATTGTCATTAGACAAATTCCACGATCTTCTACATAATCACAACCTTGGATTCATCCAACATCATGTTCCCAACCCAACCACATACATATATGCACATAAATGCCATGAATACTATGCCAGTTAGTTAACCTGCTTCCAAGACAACCATTCGTACCTTCAGGTGAGACGCCAAATCATTCTCAAACATGAAACGAGCCACGGGAAGTAGGGCGTCAATCAACTTGACAACGTCAACACCCAGACAACTACAAGATAACTTCACAAAAATCAACTGACAAAATTTAATGACCAAACTAAAGCAAAACTAAATTGAATCTTTAATATATGTATATACCCATCCATATATTACCCAAACCCCAATCCCATATATGTATATATACCCAATAAATTACAAAAATCTCTCTTCACTCCTCACCTCCTCACGCCGCCAGCCCCTTGGCCTTTTCCACCTCCCCCTCTACCTCCTTCTTCAACCTCCTCATCTCCCTCATCACCCCATCCCTTTCCTCTATCAACCCCAACATCTCAATCTGCATCCCACTCAACTTGCCCACCACATTCTGCAACTCGCCCTCTGCCTCCCGCAACGCCCCTTCCAACTCGGCCACCTTGCGCCGCAGCGTCTCCTTTTCTTGGTCATCCTCAAAGCCTTTGGATGGCACCATCCGTGGTGACCGCGGCGACTTGGTGAACATGGGCGATGACAGCGGCGACAGATGGTCCGATTTTGACGACCGGAACATTGGCGACCGCAAACCCGGAGACCGCAAGGTATTCATGGGACCCGCGGACCGGGGAGAGCGAATGAGCTGCGAGCTCTGCGCTTGCTTCAAAGACATGATTTCTTCTTCGTACTTGGCAATGCGCTCCTCGGTCGCCTGTTGCGCGGCGTTGAGTTGCTCTTCCAGCATCCGCAATCTCTCCTGCAACTTATTCACCCACTCCGTGTTCACTTTGCGCACCCGCTCACCCCGCTCAACCGTCTCGGCAAGACGCCTCCTCAGGTCGGCGTTGGCCGTAACCTGCTCAGCAGCCTGTCTCGACAGCTCCTCAATACGCTTGGCCGACTCCGCAAGCTTCTCAGCTAGCTGCACTTCAACGGCCGCAGCCGAAGACAATTCACTAGCTTCAGCGGCCGCCTGGAGAGAAGCAGCTTCCAGCTTTGCAGCATCGCGGTCAGCCGTCACGGAGGCAAGTGCATTCTCAAGCTTCTCAATGGCAGCAACCGTGTCGGCATCACTAGTCGACGCCTCAAGAGCCCGGATGCGAATCAGCGCCTGTTGGTACGTAGCCTTCAGCATCAACATGGCATCATCCAACCCCTCCCGGCTCACCGGCGCAGACTTGTTTCCGGATTCTGACGAGTTGAACTCGGGCGGCACCATGATATCATTGGCCTCGAGAAGCCCTCTCAGCGCGGTAATCTCGCCCTCGGCACGGTCAAGGTCCATTTTGAGACCCCGCAGGCCATTTTCAACCCGCCATTTCTGATCCACAGCCTCCTCGGCACGGCGACGCAACTTGGCAATCTCAAGACGGAGATTTTCAATTTCCTGCTCGTAGCCAACACGCAGGGGTGAGCTCTGGAGCAACCGTGTCCGGTCTGTCTCAAGTATGCGCAGCTTCTTTTCGTTTTCGCGCATCTGAAATTCTTGTCTTTCCAATAGAGACTTCAGCGCACGGTGCAGGGCGTCTCTTTGCGCCTCAACATCCTTGAGACGCTCCATGATAACGTCTTTAGACTCCATGCTGATAGGCTTTTCGGTGTCCCTGACAGTGTTGGAACGGGTGAGACCGCGGGGGGCATTTTGGAGTTTGAACTGGCTGTGCGAAGCAACAGACAAGGGCCGAGTAAGCGACGTCACGCGCGTCTTCATCTGGTCCTCAAACTTGGAGTTGCGCAGGCTGTCGTTTTCATCGCGGAGGGTCTTGAGCTCTTGTTGCACCTTAATGTGTTCATACACCTGCGTTTCCAAGTCGGCATTTTGGGCCTCGAGACCATCAACTCTAGCACGCAACTCGGGAACAATCTCATCCCTAAGGTTATCACGTTCGCTAGAAGCAGTCTCTAGCTCACCCTTGAGGGCGCCCAGAAGATCCTCAAAGTTGGTCTTCATATCACGCTCCTCATTCAGACGTCTGCGCAGATCCTCGCAAGTCTTCTCCAGTTCTGCCAAACGGTCCCAGTCTGCGGCCGAGGTCGCTGCTGACTCCGATGCCTGTGTGGCCTTGGCCATTAACTCGGCAATCTGCTCATCGAGTTCCCGTCTGCGATCTCTCTCTTCTGATAGCTTGGTTGTCAACTCCAGGCGGATCGACGCCTTTTCCTGGTCGGCGCGTCTCTGGATCTTTTCAATCTCTTCTCTGCCCGCATCATACTCGGAGTACTTTGTTGAGCTGTACCCTGAGTCGGAGAAGTAGTCACTACTTCTCTTTTGTGTATCCTTGTTCGTAATCTCATTTTGTAATCGATCTACTAAATCCTCCAAGTCCATCTCTCTCTTCACAGACGATGCCAACTCGGCGGTAATCGCCTTCAACTCATCCTCCATCGCGTCAATCTGCTTGCTCTGAGCACTCCCGATGCCAATTCCCGGTGGCAACACCTTGTGATTATTTGCCTGCGTTATTGGTGTCTGCTGATCCTCTAAATACCCGATAGCACTCTGATTAGCAGCTACATGAGGCGGTATTCCTTTTGGCGTTGAATAAGCATTAACGCTACCACCGTCCTGCATATCCTGTTCCCCCCACAGATCTCTTTGATCCTCTTCTTCCGGTGACGGTACCGAAGAAAAGGCTGAGTGGGCACTGGGGGACGATGGGGTCCAGTCGGCGTTTATCGGGCCGGGGGCAGATGGCAGTGGTTTTTTTTGAGAAGCCTGGTTGTACGTCGAAATGGGCGACGAAAGAACGGGTGATGTCGGCGCAGCGTGGGGAGAAATGGTGGCGGTGGGCACCGAGGAGGCCTCGGTAGTGACTGCGATAGATTTGGGAGGAAGAGGCGGGGAAGACGTGGTGGAAGAAAGCGAGTATCGGTCCACGTTTGAGGCAGGCCGGGAGATGGAGGTGTAGGTTAAAGGAGTCTCAAGGGTGGAGTTGTTGCCTGCGTCGTGGTCTTCAAATGTGGTGTTGTCTGCAGCAGGTAGACTGTAGACTGAGCTCTGGAATGATTCCCGGAAATTGGGTGAAGTGGAAGATTCAGCCACTTCGTTAATGGTATCAAAGGTGTGAAGATTGTGCGATGGCGCAATGTTGTTGCTCGTTAAAGCATGGAAAGCGCACGGTTCGAGGTCTTGATCGTATGCTATGTTGTGGGGCGTGGCGCTGGGGTTCTCTTGGTGGGTTTCCTCGTCGGAGTCGGACTCGTAGGCCAAGCGCGAGGTCTTTTGCGCAAAGATGCTGTAACCGTTGCTTGCAGAATGTTGGTGCTGTCTGGAAGGCGAAAAAAAAGGGTCAACTACAGTCTTGGAATTGGCAAGTCCCGCTGTCCGAATGTCTTTGGCGGGATCTTGAGAATGCAACTGTGAATGTGACTGAGATCTCGAATGAGAGGCAATATTGTCGTAATAGAAACTATCCTCGTCTTCCGAGTCAAATTGATCCTCTTTAACAAGAGGGTCAAAACTGTCAAAGGAATGTTTGACTTCTTTTTCCTGATTCTCTACTTTGTCTTTTTCTTCAGATTCTTGAAGACAGTGGCTATTAAGTTCGGATGTTTCGTGTGTACTGTCCAAAGATGAGACGCTTGTGTTTCGTGAATGGATCGGCGGACTCTGGTTGGTCGAATTGGAACTGGAGTCTCGGCGTGTAAGTTCCGGCGATGGTTGAAGTGGTTCGTCTTCAGTTTGAGAATTGGTTGCTCTGTAAAAAGGTGCAAAAATAGAAAACAGAAAAATTAGAATATCTTCCAAAAAGAAAAATAAAAAGAAAATCAAGAATCGCGAAACACCAAGCAGAATAAGAAAATTCAAAAAAGAATTCAAAAAAAGAACCCGCGTGTTTTTGTCACCAAAAGCCTTTTGCGCGCCGCCGGATCATCGTGGTCCAGGGGGAAAGGAGACAGCGGGAGCCCAATCACCAGAATAACCCGGTTCCATCAAGCTTCATCAAATCAAATCTACGCCAGCCTCCCCCCTCCAACTTCACCTCCACATCAACCGCCAGGGCCGCACCACTCACTCACTCACTGCCTACTGTAATGCAACATAACTGTTGTCCATCAATCCATTATCTCGATATCTCTTTTTCCGCCCGTCAAAGCGTCATTTTGCCAATGTGCGCAGCCCACTTGATGGATTAAATAAGGACAAAGACAGAGATATTGAGATTAATGAACCAACCCCTGATGCCTGGGTCTGACTGGCTCGTTCACTTGACGCCGAGACCACAATTTTGCTGAACGCAACAAACAGCCTCCTTGAACCCTGGCGCTTTCCTTTCCTGGTCCGTTCCTGGAGACGATACTACGGAAGGTGGGAAATGCGCATGTCAAGGAAGGCAGGTACGTACCTTGGTTCGTGGCCAGGGTGAAAATGGGATTGATGAGCGCAGTTGTGAGCGTGGATTGCGGCGCAGTTTGAATCGGCCGTGTGATTTGTATGGGGAATGTGGGAGATCAGAGTCAAAGGCATGGCAATCGAGATATTGAAACTTCTGAAATAATCTCGATCGGGGCTATGGAATTTTATGCGGAATGCAAGTTTGGACGACTGTTGAAAGACATAGACATTGTGGGGTCAAAAAAAGACAATGGTAGATACGGCTAGCATATCTCAGTCAGGAGACTAGATAACCTCTCCCAGTCACAAAAAAAAATCAAACATGACAAAAATACAAAAATAAACATACCTGATACTCTCGTTCGCCTCGCTTTTCTCGCCCTTTTCTTTTTCCTCTTCCTTCCCGAGCCTCTCCTTCGTCTCTTCAACCTTGGCCAGCGCCCCCGGCGGCAACGGAAACTTGTCCAGCGACTGGCTCGTCTCCTGCTCTAGCATTAACGTGTCAATGCTGTTCGCAATACTGTTGGCCACCGACTTTCGGTTCTGAGAATATGAGAACCGTGCCAAAATGGCCGGCGACGGCGCCGCTGTGGGACTCAACGGCTTCCGTTTGATGGGGCCTGCTGGCGACGACTGCAGGAAAGCAATGGAAGCAAGAGACGCAATAGACTGCCGTTGTGAGAGCGGAGGGCTGATGGGGTGGTAGGATGCCGGAGGAGGAGATCGTGTCTGGTTGTATCGACGTTGTTGTTGGGATTGCTTGCGGTGGATGTGGTCGGTAATGGCCCGAAGAGGGGGAAGTGGGTTCGGGCCTTCTATTGCCGAGAGTGTGGGGCTTGATGCAGCAGCCGGAGTCCACGGGTGTGTCGGAGCTTCGAGGTCCTCGGTGTCCGAGTCGATACTGTTGGTGGAGGCTACAGGTTGTTTGGAGATTGTGGTCACTGATTTTGTCGTAGAATGTGATGGAGACCGGTAAAGTATCGAGGAAGAATCGTTAGATAGGGAAGATTGCCGTACAGACTACGAATGATGTGTTTGTTAGTATTTGCAGGTATAGAACGTAGTAGGTGGAATTTAGAGTCCTGAAGTGGAAGCGCCGGACTCAAACGGGTGTGACACGGAAGGTAAGACGGATCAACGAGAAGTGGGCTGGATTGACCAAAGTCGGTACAACGTTCATCGTAATACGAGATTTAAGCGCTGGCCTTTTGTGGTTTGTGTATCACGAACTGACCCTCTTGTTCGAGGCATCACCCAAACATTATCCGCGCACTGTCCAACCCAGACAGCCTCTCATTTTCTGACAGTCCCCTCCTCCCCTCTAGATAATGAATTTTTACCTTTGTCTTCGCCGTCTCTCCAGAAACTCCCAAAATCAACTCTTCCAACTCGCCCTCGTCCTCCATGTCCTCCTCGTCTTCCGACCCCGACCTGTACCCCGCATACAAATTCTGCGAGCCCATCAAGACGCCTGAGAGCTGCCGGGCGTGCACAGCAATCGGGTCGACGGGAGCCGGGGCGACGGTCGGTGCGGCAGAAGCCGCGACAGTGGTAGCGGCAGTGTGGGTCGCTATTGTTGAAGACATTCTGGTTGTATATAATGAGTGTAGTGGTTATGTTTGGTGTGGAATGTTGTAAACGGCAGAGTTATGGTGGTAACGATCGAATTTGTGCAAAAAGTCACGCCCGTTAATTCCGCTTCCGCAACATCAAGTTATTTATTCTTCATAAACAATGTTGCTGTCGTATTATGTTTAATGCCAGGAACGAATGTCTTTTTCAAGAAGCGTTCACGTCGTCCCTTCACAAAATCGAATCTTCTCTTGTCCTTCCGCGACAAAGAAATAAAATTTTTAAAAAAAAAAGGTCCAGCAAAAAATGCGATGCACGCAAGGTTCCAACTTTCCAAATCCTCAATGCCCGGTCAAAGTTAAGCCTCCGGGGTTGGGCTGGATAGTACTCGGCGACTTTGCTGGTGAGTTGAAATGCGCGTTGAAATGGAAAAGATGAAGTCAAGATGGAAGATTAAGATCCAGATATTTAGATCCTCAAAAAGAAGCTAAAGGAACAAGATGTACTGTGGGGTCCATGTATTTATTTATGTGAAGGAGATGGTTGATGTGGTGATGGATGGGTGGACGGATGCGCCGCCAAATAGAATCAGGAAAAAACCGTGAAAGAACAAGCAAGCTTTCTAAAATATCAACTATAAATCACGAAACAAAGTACTGCCAAACGAATGACTATATAAACAAGCCCACCAGCTCAGCTCAGCCCTTGGAATCCTCAAAAGAAAAAATCAAAAGAAGCAAATTATAAATTAGCTTTCGAAAGAGTGTTTCCAGCAAAATCGAGAAAAAAAAAGTCGACGAGTTCCACTTGCCTGACCAAGTAGTTTCTGATCCGCGTGTATCCTCCTGCAATATCAAACTCACAGCCCTCTTTCTTTCTCACTACTTCCTTCCTCGATATTCCTTCCTTCCAATCTCATCCACCTGTCTGTCTGTTTGTCCGTCATCACTCCCTTCCTTTTTTGTCGTCCTTTGTTTATACTTCACTGTCTACAGGTCTAACAGGTCAGCTCCATATGCATACATCTACTGGGCCTTCCATCATCTCTTTCAATTTTTTTTCAATACCAGGTCCCGAAACACCACCGTTTAGCTAATCCTCGTCCTCGCCTATTCCCATCCATGCATATATAAACACGCATACACACAATCCCCAACTCATTATCTTCTCTCCTTTCTCTCACCTGCCAGCAAACGACTCCTAGAAACTCAGAGCCTTGTCATGGCTATATGCAACAGCAAAATTGACATTGCCGTCTGTCTGTCTCCATGATGATGTACATTTATGTGGATAATTATCTACAAGTCACAACATGCTGACCTCTACCAAAAAGAAATACGTATACCTATCAACGAGATAATATATATATATGTGTGTGTGAATAAGAATTTGCCACTGATAATCACCGGTCGACAGACAACTGGACGTTCGCTCCACGGGATGGCGACAGGGAGCTTGGGTGGGATTTTCGGGTTTATCGGCGCCGGGGTTTCTGTGGTTGATTGGTCAATCAGTCAGTGAACTCGGGTCAGTACACAGGCCACCACTTTTCCACCAACGGACTTTCTTAACCCGAGGTCACATCAGCGAACACCATCATTACTATCATAACCACTGTTGAACCCTTGGTCCTCTTCGTGAATGTCTCGCAGACGACTCCCGTTCTCCCTCTTTGCTTTTCCGTTCTCCCTTGCTATCGTTATGAAAACTGAATCATCAAAAAAGACATAGAGTTTAAGGACGGTCCACTATGCCGCCACCACGCCGTGGGTCAGTCGCGCGAGTCTGTACGTTCTTATACGAGCACAGTCATCAGACTTCCAACAGCTATCATCCCTCATATTATCTTCTTGCATCCTCACCAACTGCTTCTGCCCTAGCTTCAGGGGCACCGAACTCCTTCCCTTTTTGCTCACTCACAATGCTAAACAGTCCAACCAATCAAAATTCATGAATAACCGCCCTGATCTGGAGGGATTTTGTGCCCCTGTGATGTGTAACCCTATTAACCCTATTAATATCAAGTTGACATGTGACGTCAAAGAAGGTTGAAATCAATATAAAACTTGTGAAATATATATATTAAGAGCGATAATATATACACACTACATTCAAGTCTTTCAATTGGTCTCATAGACTCGAAAACCACAAAAACAACAACCACAAATTACGTCATTGCACCAGTTCATTCACATAGAACAACTATATTTTAAAATACCAAAAATCTAATAGTACAAGTAAAACCTACACATATCGTACAAATCCCCATATCATCCTCTCCTTACACCTTTTTACAAACATTAACCCTCACATCCCCCTCAACCATATCAATACTACCCAACTCCACCTCAAAGATATCCCCCACCTGCACATCTGCAAACCTCACGTCAACCCCCCCCTTCGTAAACCCCCTCACATTCGCCCCCGCCCCCAACCCAAACCAATCCAACTCCCCCAAAATCTGCCCCTTCCCCACCGCCGTCACTGTCCACTTAAACCGACTCGGAACCTTCGCCTCCTTGAAATACCACCCCCGATACAACGCTGCTAGAATCCACTGCTTCTCCCCTTTCGTCCTCTCCAACCGTCTCGCCAGCTTCTCCAGCGACCTCAACGATGTCAGCATGTCCCCGAATTCCTTGTCCCCATACACCGACTTGAAATTCTCCCCGGAGGCCAGTGCATTGTGAACTTGCCAATGGCACAGCAAGTCCGCATACCGTCTCAGTGGTGACGTAACTTTGACATACCCGTCAACCCCCATAATCGGCACCTTGCCAATCTTTGCCTGCAACACAATCGGCCCGATCTCCGTGAAGGCTTCGGGCAGTGTCATTGACCCCTCCTCCAACTTCTTGCAGATATCCAGCCAGTTATCCTTCGCCTGCGGCTGCGCTCTGAATGGCGCCGGGATCCCCCGTTCCGCACACCATCTGGCCGCAACTTCACCAGCAAGAACCATGTGCGGGGCAACGACACGTCCCGAGGCCCCCGAGTTGTCGTAGGAAATGTGAATGTACACATCCTTATTAACGGATTCGGGGATGCCAACCTTGACTGTCGGACGCTCGGGAAATGATGTCAAAGCACCCGCCTTGGTCCGGCGGGCAGTGAGGGCGTCGCCGAGAGTCTGCAGAGTCTGGAGATCGGCTGCTTGAGAGGGGGTCAGGCTAGTTGAGTTGGCCATGGTACGGGATTCGACAGGCTGGGGCTTCGGGCCAACGGAATACTCAGCGATTGGGGGAAGAGGGATATCAGTATGCTTGGCGGGGGCCACTTTGACGATCTCCTCACCGCGCATACAAGTGAGCTCGCCCAGTGTCCCGGGTATGATGTCGACCGCTTTGATCTGGCCATCTTCCGAAACTCTGGCACTGAACGTTAAGCAAGGCTTTCCATTACCAAGTGAGAATTTCCCCATGATTGTCTCGACAAAGAACTCGTCTGGGAACATGTTCTCATGGTACCCCGCCAGGTAAAGGTTCTGCGGGAGCGTCTCAACCCACTTGGCCAACTTGCTCTTCGGCTCTAGGAATGCCGCGGGGTCCGCAACGTGCACATGAACCCACGTATCCGAACTGTCGGTAATCTTCTCCACTGACACCGCATCGTCAATTAACGTCGTACTCGGCTCATCAATGGCAAAAACATTGGCCTCCTTCCAAGATTTCCGTCTGCTATTGGCAACATCCTCTCTATTGGCCCCTTCGACATCCGCCTTCAACTGCCGCAGATACCCAGAGTTGTCCTGTCTCTCCGAGATTGCGGTCATCCCCGGGAACCGGGTGGCATACCGCGCCTGCAGATCCCAAGGTTTCTTCCACCCGACCTCAACCAAGAACGACCAGGCAACCGACGAGTTCAACTTGGCCGGCTCATCAGCGTTCTCCTGGCCCACCTTGGCCTCCCAGTACTCCTTGCCTTTTCCGTACTCTCCCAATAACCGCAAAATCGCCATCCCCACCGCCGTCATTTCCGATCCCCTCCTAAGCCCTTCATACGCCGCCCAGATCTCCATGAACCTCAGGAACCTCGTATCATTCCCCTTCCACTGAACCTGTTTCTTCTCTGGGTTGCCAATCAACGGACTAGCAACACCCGCCGCTGACCACCATCTCGATTTCCGCGAAATAGCAATAGCTTCACGGGCACGCTCCAGGAAGCAGACAATGTCATTGTACGGGACCAAATGATGAACTATAACCTTGGAAGCAACGAGATTCCCGCCGAGGGCCTCCATGTAGACGCGAACTTGGTTCTCGGTGAACTCGATATCGCGAACCCAGGTTGTGGGCAGGATTTCGTAGAGTTTCTCGCCATCAGGGCCGGTGGCGCGGGTCAAGCTGAAGGCATGCTTGTCATGGCCAAGGAGATATCTGTGGACGGCGTACAAGGCCTCGGGATTCTTCCAGTCCGTAAGCTCCTCCTTTGTGGGCTCCCGGACAACAGAGGGATCACCTCTGGCCTTTTTCTTCAACATCTCCATCCGCTTGTCGTGAGAGATACGGTAGATAATCTCCGCAATCTGAGGCAAAGTAAGGTACTTCAACTCCTCTCGACCCGCCAGTTCTTCATATGACTTGTTGAATGCTGATAGATTTAGCCGATACCAGTCATCCGCCCGATCCTGAAACTTCTTCAACCTCTCCATCAATTCCGCAGAAGTCCCCGGCTTTGGCTGGAACTCATTCAAATTTTCCACCACGTCTTCATTCTTAGGAAGATACTGCAGCAACTCCTCATACTCCTTCTTCTCCGCAAAATCCGTCATCTTGAACGTATCCTCCACATTCACCACCCTCGCGAACTTCCCCCCCCGCACAGCCAACCAATACTTCCCCTCCCTCATCCCAACAACAACACCTAAAATCGGCGTCCTCATATCATCACTCCGCACCTCCACTAACCAGCCACTCTGCCACCCCGTGACAGCCCCCGTATCCTTCCCCACGAGATCCCTAAGCTCCCCTCCACTCTCCACCTTGTTCAAATGATTCGGAATATCCCCCAAAGTCGAGCAGTCTGCCGCCAGCTCAATCGCCTTTAATGGGTGAGCATTTGCCCATTCTATCAAGTATTTATACGTCGGTGATGCGGCAATCGTCGCCAGATCTGGGATAGGGTCAGCGCGGGCACCGCGACGGGTGCTGACGCGGATTTTGGGTTGACGGTTGGTGGCGGTGATGGTGCTGTAGGAAGCTCTGATGGGGAAATGTTGTGCGGAGAGGATCCGGAGCACCGGTACTCGACAGACGGTTAAGCGTTTCATTATGGTGATGTACATAGTGAATATGATTTGGGACTTCACCAGGCGAGCAACAAGTGAAGTATTGATATATAACCGAGGACACAAAAAGACGACGGTCCCCTGTAGAAGTCAATTTAAACGACTTTCCAGCGTCCTAAAAACCAAGTGACGTGGTGCCCTTTACTATGTATTCAACCAATTGTCCCAAATCCCATTGCTTCTCAGATTTTTATTATCAACATCCCTCCAATCACCACGTGACTCTGATCAATTTATCTCTTCTTGGGTATAAGTGGATGGAGATAATCCATTAGGGTTACCTTGCGATGACACCTCATCTCGTCACCATCTCCCAATAATTACTAAAACAAAAAGCTTCAGTTCTTTGTTTGGATTCTTGAATAAAATCTGTATTACTAAATTTATTCACAACACCGAGTAACAATTCATACTTTTTTTGATCCCAACTAAATAAAACCCAAAATGGCCCAAAAACGCCAATGATGAAAATTCGGCCTGTCCATCAAAATAAGCCTCCGCTAAGAACATGTAAACATAAGACTAATGAAACAAGCACCAAAAGGCGTCTGTAATCCCCATGTGATAGAGTAACAATGGAAGCAAGAAGAAAATGCGGCAGCATATGTAACAGGAAATGATGAAAGAAGCCTGAAGCTCGCTAAGTCTGTAGAAGTGAGCAAAAAGAACAAGATAGGAAAACAATAAAAAAGAAAAAGAAAAAGAAAAAGAAGACAACCATGGGGATAAGGGTTGGGGGGTAATAGGAAAAGATAAAAGAAACAACAAGTCCAGACGATAAAAAACGCCAGAATGCAAAAGATGTTCCGAGATCAATAGATCAGATAACGCCAGCCAATCCAGAAAGAAAATAAGAAAAAAATACAATCATACACATCCGTCAGTCTGACAAATTGGTTTCCGCGCCCTACTGGATCCGTCCATCATTGCAAAGACACCTTTAGAAACCCCGGCGAGTCCTAGACGACCCGGCAGGTCCGAAGAAGCTACCTTTGCCAGCCAACATTCCAGATGATGTGCGCAATATCCCTGTAAGTATAAAGTAAGTCAACAAACCGTCTGAAGGTGTCACCATCCCTCTCGCCAGGAGCGTTGAGGTCAGCATAGGTAGAAGGGGGACCAGTTCCTCCCGGGCCAAGGCTTGGAAGATCTGATGTGTAGGGCATATATCTCATACCCGAAGAAGTTCTGTGCATGCCTGGTGATGATGATGATAGCTCATCGAAGCTGCCGGTAGAGGTGGATCTCTTAAGTCCATCAAGTCCACCACCGCTTCCGAGCCCACCCATCGAAATGCCGCCCAGAGATCGAGAAAAGGTTTCGTCGTTGTCATCGTCATACTCTGCATCGTTGTTCTGTTCCAGTTGCTGGACCATAATCTCTTCTTGCTCCTCATCCTCATCCTCATCTTCGTCAGAATCAAACGAGAATCTTTTGGATGGAGCAAGGGTTCTACCACGAGCAGCCATGGTCCGTCCGTGGCCACGGACAAAATCCTGAGTAGAGATGTCCTCTTGCTGCTCAATCTCTACTTCATCATCGTCATCGCTGTCGGTGACAAAGAGGTTGCCGGATTTCTTTGCATGGCGCAGCGTAGTGCTGGCGCGAGGACCAGAATCTGACGAAGAAGCCACAATGGGACTCTGAAAAGTGTGCGTCATAGCTGACTGTGATGACAATGTCTCTTCTTCGCACTTCAACACAGTATCAGGAAGCATTGCAATGGCAGGGCGGCTGGGAGCAGGTGTAGTTCTCTGGCGTAATAAGGGAACTCTGCGCGCAGGCCGCCGAATAGGGCCAATGTACAGGCCATCGTCATCATCATCATCATCAGAATACGATGGGGGGATGTCGTCTTCACCATCATCGCCCTTGTAGTCAAGGGCGATGCATTGTGACACTTGCTCATTAAAGTGGATATGCTTTCCGGCGGCAGGAGAATCAATACCAGGAGTAGTCAAAGCAGGCCTGCATAAAGGCGAGTTGTCGGCACTAAGACGTCTGCGTTCGTGGAACAGATGATCGGAAGTTGAGGTAAGGATCGGTCTTCGAAAGTGGTTCTCCTGAGCCTGAATAGCAGCAGTAGCCTGCTGAACAAGGGATGAAGTGGAAAGCGAACGCTGAAGCATTGCCTCAGACTTGCTACGCTTCTTCAAGATGGGCTTAGTAATGGACGCAGCACTAGGCGGGTCATTGCTGGAAGTGACACCATCGGTGGTAATGCTGCCGGTTTGCAGAGGGCCATAAAGCCAAGTGACGTCAGATTCTTTAAGCCTACAACATGGACACAAAGCATAATCGTTAGTGGTAGTATCTTTGAAAGAGATGCGACTTTTACGTCGTGCGGACAATCTCACCAATTCAGAGTCTCGGGAGAGACAGTTTTGAGCTTATTTTTTGACTTAATCCAAGTCCGCCAAGAAGCATTTTCTAACCGTGCCGAATTTGTGATCTGGCCACGGCGAGACACAACGTACTTCCATGATTCCCAAATATCCTCCTCACGCCAGTCATGGCATAGGTAGTCGACATGGCGAGACGGCACTGCGCGGACAGCAGTATCGTCCTCCGAGTTGAATATTACTGGTGACTGCGGGCGGGATGTAGTTTCGGAGTTTTCCATGTCATTTTCTAAGCTAGGCGGAGTAGCAATTATCGAAAGTGGCTTAGCTACCGGTGTGGTGGAATCGGGGCTCGCAATAATGTCGGTCGAATAAAACTGGTGGTAGTGCGGTGGGATCCCGTTGTTGTCAGAGTCCGCCGAGTCATCATTATCAGAGTCCAGAGACATGTTGGAATCTGAGTCTAGTGAAGGGGCCTTGTTGGCAGAACCAGGAGACAGCGGATATTGAACCGGAGAAAAGTTAGGACAGGATCGGAAAGGTGCGGTGGGATCCTGATGTCTTCTGGAGGCGGAAGCAGTGAAAGTATCGCTAAAGTTGTCAGTCAAATTGGTTGCTGATGCTGACCCTTGCAAACTCTGTAGCCGAGAGGAACTGCCAGACCGTCTCAAACCTCCAAGACCACTGGACTGTGAAGCCGAGACGAGGTCGGTAGAGGAATGAACGGCTTCGGGTGAAGCGTGAGCTTTGGACGAAGTAGCCGCAGGGGAAACGCCCATTCCCATAGTAAACTTGGTGGTCGAAAATGATCTCCGTAGACCGCCTACTGACTGCTCAGATGCCTCAGATGTATGACTGACTGTGGTAACAGCCGGTGACATGATGGCAAAGCAAAAACAAAAAGTCCGAGTGGAATAGACAGGCGTAGTGGATGATCAGATCGGCAATACTAAAGTTATTCCTAGAGAGGACAGTCTAGGATATACAAGTCGACAAGACGTTCAGTAATGTAGATGGTAGCGGTGGTGGTGGCGGTGACGTCGAGAAGCGGATAATAGTAATGCATAGGCCGGAATGAGCTGGGTTTGTTGAACAGCTGCGGCATGGGGGTTGACGGTTGTCTTGCAAATAGGAACTTCTGAGGACAGTCTTTGGAGTCGGCAGAAGCTGTGATAGGTACTATTAGTAGGAGTTTTCGTTCCGAGTTCTGAATCTGAAGGAGATGTTGCTAGGTCGTTGTATCGTGGACTTATTACCAGAAGTGAGTGGTCAGACTGCAGATAGGTGATTAAAGATGAAGTTGTTGGTCCTTTTTTCCAAAAAGCATGCAGCAGACGCTCTCAACAACTCGGAATCAAGAAAAAAACGACACCACCGTCGTCACGAAGAGATATCGGAGAACTATGAACAGGAGAAACAAGACGTCTTAACAATCGGAACCAAAAACCAGACAACGGTGAAAGGAAAGGAGGATCAAAACAAAAAAAAAAAAGGAAAATCGAGAATCGCCGGAAGATGAATCAAGACTCAATGGGAATGGGCCCTAGTGTGAAATGGTGGAGGCGCTCACTCCCAAGTCCCGGGGCCAGATCGAGAGCTCACAGGGCTGGGGACACCGCTGATCTTTGGGAGGGTTACAGTGGGTTCCAGCGCTGAGCGTGGTGTGGTTGGTGCTGGCGGGGGAGCGAGGGTTGCAATTTGAATTGGGGACAAGGCTGAATTGGTGCAATAGTCGTCAGTGGGATTGCAGGAAGCCTGAAGGGAGGAGGATACAGCGGGCTTACCGCTAGAAACGGATGGTCTAGCAGGACCTCGTGCCCTTTAGTTGTGTTTTTTTTTTCTGTTAAACAGGGATTTATTCCTAAAGGAAGTATAACGTGTAGTGGGATTGTGTGATAAAATTTATTTCATTTTATTTGTAGATATTTCAATATTATCTTTTTTCCTTGCTTCTTTCAGTGGATTTGCGGCCAATGGAATGGCCAGCTCAGCATTGATTGTCCAAACCACCCCACACCACACCATTTGCTCCCCCCAGATCAAAGAAAACAAAGCAAAAGTGTGGGAAGAGCAGAAACAGAAGCACATCATGTTTCTTTCATCGGCCGAATTTCTTCACAAGAAAACTCACTTATCGGCCGCCAAAACGAGGTCTCTAAAATCCCCTTGTCTGTGCCCATGAGAGAAAAAAAATCAAGTCACCTGAACATTGAACCCAGCACTGTGTCTCTACAAGCAAGTGCGGGGTGATCTATCCGTGTGATGTCTGTAGATCACACTGTCCTTTGTCAGTATGTAAGGTTATTCTCTTTAATCGTTGCTTTTGTTCAATAATGAGCGGGTTATCTGTGTCAATCAGACAATGAATGCATCATGTCTATAGTTTCTGTGCCCTCGACCTGCACCTCGATGTTGCCTTGCAGCAATGAGAATAAACAGGCGACAAAAACTGAGTAAACCTTTGACAATCTTGACAATCAAAACTTGTAATGTTTTATCAGACCACTGAGTCAGCCAAACCGTAGACTGCCTCTCTCCCTCTATTCCCAGTCTCCGGCCTCATAATATTTAAATATATTGTGTCGGTTAAAATGGCTCTCTTTCTCTCTGCTCTACCCAAACCCAAGAATTTCTGTTCTGTCTCCTTGTAGGCCATCCACGCAATTCCAGACCGCCGAAAGACTTGCTTGGTCAGCTTGAAGATTGCTTGCACAATCGGTATATAGGGTTAGGGTTGTTAATTTGCGATGACAAAGCCGAGAGACGGCTCACCGGGAAGGCTCAAGGTCGTATAGAAAAGCTTGACGGATTGAACGACCCGTTGCTGCGATAGGACTTCGGGGCTGTCGATATCATGAAGTTGGCAGAGCGGGCTGCGGCTGCGGCTGCGGGGAGCGAGAACCGGATTGCCACGGATTGTGACATTGGAAGGTGGTAGTGACAGTGGCAAGCTGAGGATAATGCAGTACAATTGACGCTAAAACAAATTTGGGTTGTCTTTTTTTTTTGCTCTTTTAATGTTATTGTGATTCGGGGGGTTTCGGCATTCTTTGATCAATAGGTGCAAAGTTTGGAAATTCCATAGGCTTAGGAAACGTCTAGCGCCAATCGAGAACAATCCCAGTGAATTTTTACCTAATTAGGGTCAACTTCTAACCGTAGAATACCGAATCTAAATCTGGATTCTTCCTTTAGATGAATGAGATGATGCGGCCAATGAGCATAATGGTACCAAAAAAAAAACAGATATATACTTTTCTCATATGACATACCGCGTATTCATATCATCCAGCTGAATGACCAGAAAACTGATGAGGCACCAACAATATTCTAAGCGTTCACAAAAAGTATTTCCAACCTTGTGGAATGTGAACCATCACCTCGGACCTCCACTTTCCCCAGATTCCAGACCGGAACAAGCAATCATCTTTTGCAAACGTGACACAGCCAGTATCTCAGCATCTCTTTCACTGTAGAAACATTGTCATCCAGTCCTTCATCCGGTCCTTTGTCATTTAAATATGATATGTACTTTTGTTCCCACCGTCCATAAATGACCGCCAAAATTTCCTCGCCAATAGTCAGTCTATTGAATCTTAAACCTTTATACCGAAAAAAAAAGACAAGAGAAAAAAAAGCCGGCCCGAATTGAGCCTTAAGTGTCCCTGTCGCAGCGTTAGCGAAGGCGATCTTTATGCAGGAGAAATGGCATAGAAGCTTTTCTAAAGAATCTCGACAGATCAATTTAGAGTTCTGTCCATAAAGTGTGAACAGTGATACCAGCAGCAGCAAGTAATTCAATTGCAATTGGTGATGATTTTCTCAGAATGACAACAATAACACTGCCAACAAATTTTCAAATATCGTAGTTCTTTCCCTGTTTGTAAATCCCTAGCAAAGAGAAAAAAAGAAGAAAAAAAAGGTCACATGCTCGATCTGCTATTTCATCTCCGCCATCATCGCCATCACGACAATAAATAATAAAAAAGAATATTTAGAACAATTACTTTCGCCTCATTTCGTGTTCATATCCACATTGTGTCACGCCTTCCCCAAACCCAAGACAAAGCAATCCCACGATCCTCATCTCCAACCAATCATGTAATACATATAACTCACAAAACCACAGCCCGTCACTTGCATATACATATATATACCATACATCTAATGCTCATTTAACCCCTCGTCCTTCCTCCTTCACTCCTCTTTTCCCTCCCTGCATCAACCCCAAAGACAAAAGAGCCCTATTTCCTCCCCTCTCAACGTCGTGTCATCCAGAAACAAAAACCTCACGATCCTCCCAGCTCGTTCCCATATCCTCTGGTTGCTTATAGCCATGACTTGATTTCCGGGGAACCGGGGACAAACTGGGGAACTGGGGGGAAGATGATCTTTGTGTTTTGAGTGCCTGCATGCAGCAACAGATTGGACTGGGGAAACACATCAGGTGCGCCTTTATATTCACCTATTGGTACCAAGTGTCAGTTTGTAGACTTGATTGTATGTTTGTGTAGCCACCCCAAGTGTCACATGGGCCCTTTTGTACACTTCCAACCCGACGATCTTTGCGAAGATTCCAAGTTCGTCATTAGCCCTAATGAAAACCCTAACACTTCACCTACGTCATCGTTCTTTTTGTTCATGGCATGATTCCAAATGATGAAAACATTGTCGGCCAGTATCTATGTGACCAGCAAATCATGAAAATCCATTGTCATAATCTGCACGTTCTAGACTGTTGGATACAAGGATGGGGGTCAAGGTCTCCAATGTTGTGGCCTCAATAGCCGACCCGCCACAACTCACCATTATGCACTCCGTCCGCCCTTCCCGTAAAGCTGATCCCCCACAATCATCTGTTCGGTTGCTTGCCTAGACCTGTTCATGCCCTTCCACCTCCAAAACACGCATGTCATCCACAAATAGGTAGACGTTTGTAGGATGAATCAGCAATCAAAATGTCGCATGTAGATTCCATTCTATTTTGTCAAGTACATCCGTCAGTCTGGCTCAAACCGTAACCCATTGACTCCAACCATCACTCATCACGTATCACGCCTCCACCTTCTCAAACGCCACTGATACCGGCAACCGGAACGAAGCACAATACATGCTCTTCTTCGGCGCCACATCTCTCACATCCCACAACGAGACCTCCCCTTCCTTATTTCCATCCCCAATCTTCAACTCCATCCCAATCTCCTTCTTAATCCTCTCCACCACGTCGCGCCCCGCTTCCTCCAAATCCCCCTTCACCGCAAAACAATGCACATGCACCACCGGTAACTGCCTCCCCGTCCCCTCAAACAGCTTCTCCTCCCCAGCATACAACCCCACAAAATGCCTTAAGAATTCCATCGCTGACGCCGGTAAATTCATGACAAAATGGTTCACGGTGGCTGGAATGGGAATCTTCATCACCGGCCTCTCCCACTTCTTCCCCTCCGCAATCGCCTTCTGCTGCGCCAAGCGCTCCGCCTTGCCCATATTCACGGGTACCTCGGCGACCTCTCCCGCGCGATGAGCACGGAGGATCTCCCGGACCGACCACGGGATAAACTGCCGGCCATCCTGGTTGAACGGGCGCACATGCAGCGCCACCTTGTTCCGAGCAATCGCAACCTCCAGGGCTTTGAAGGACTCGGGATTATAGTCGTTTGCCCAGACGAAGACGCCCTTTTTCCCGGCGGGGATGGCAAAGGGGCCGATGCCGGCCATGACGTCGACGACAACTTCACCGGGTTGGAAGAGGTTGATGAGGCGAGAGTGCTCGGTTTCCAGCTTGGAGTTCCAGTAGACTTTGGCGTAGTCGAAGGCAAAGGTGCAGTTGTTTTCTCGGACTTCGACGTTGAGATCGTTGGGGCCGAGGAGAACTTCGTAGGCGAAGGTGCGGAATTGGGATTTGACGCCGACGTTGTCGATTTTGTTGATAATGGTGCGGACGCCGGCATTTTTCTCAGCAATGACTTGGGCGATGAGCTTTTTGTAGGGGAGGTAGCGTTCACGGAGGTTCAGGTGAACTTGATGGAGTAAGGTCAATGGGTGATAAGGTGGAATGGAGAGAAGAGGGACAGGACTTACCGACATGACCGACAGAATTGAAGCCGGTGGGGATCTCACCGTGGAGTTCCTCAGGGAGGATAGAGGTTATGACGTCAACTGAAGGGGTTGTCAGTACACTATCATAGGACAACAGCAAACGTAGACAAGACTTACGATAACTCCAGTAGTCGTAGTCGAGCTTCAGCTTATAGGGAAATAATCCCAACTCATTGGCCTTGAGAGCCTCGGCTAAGACCGATCCATACGTTGAAGGGTCTATATCCAACATCAGGTCAACATGACATCACTAATAATCCATTCAGCCTACTCACCATCAATCTTCACATGCGGCTTCAATAACAAACACTTTCCCCCCTTCCCCGCCACCTCCCCCCTCGGATCCACCGCAATCGGCGAAACCCTTTCAACCAACAACAACTCATTACTCTTCTCCATCGCCTTTCGATACTTGCTAATCGTCTTGTTATCCTTGATCGCCGCCGCCGCCAACTGGAATGTCTTGCAAAATAAACTCCTGTCCAGCGTCGTCATGGCGCGGGCTACTGGGGCGCGTAGCGGGAGCATGACGGCTTCTTCGGGGGTTTGCGAAGGCTGGAGGCGCCGGTTAGGTGTGGATTTCTTGGAGGGGTGGGAAGGGGTTGGGGTCGGAGCCGGGACCAAGGAAGCGGAAGAGGGGACGGAGGGGTGCGGTGGGGATGATGGGGAATGAAGGCATTCCATGGGCTGGTGATAAAGCGTATCAAGTGAATGTGTGCGATGAGGTGATGTCATCAGATTACGAGTTTTCGTGAATTTCTCACCATTTCGTGTGATTCTCAATTAGTCAACTGCAGATGTCAATTAATGTCCACTTATTAGCATGGAAAAAAAACTTCTTCCACGATATGCAAAAATGAGCAGGGATTTTAATTGATTTACTTCCAAATAATTCCGATCCTGATTTTGCCATTATTTCATCGAAATCTAGTGATTAAATGTGGAGGAAACAAGCAAAAAAAAAATGATAACATGACACAGAGAAAGTCTATCAAGAAATTAAATCTTAATTTCACATGACAGAATATTATACCACACAAAGATAACTCTTCAACTTCACACAAATGCGCTTTTATATCAATGCAATGATGACCTAACAATAACCTCGATGGATCCCAAAAAAGAAATTCAAATGAAACCACAACAACCGAAATGAAATATCAAATACAAATGAAAATACTTGTCCCCACAGCCCTGCTTATTTCCCCTTTCGCTGCTCCGCCCCAGCAAACTTCCTCAGACCCCGCAGGAACACCTGGTAGCCAACCCCAGAGTTGTCCTGCTGGCAGTAAATCTCGGTGAGACGAATCTGCCACGGGGGGTAACCCGCGAGCTCGATGTAGCGAGTGAACACGAGCAAAAGATCGGGCTCACTCATGATGCCTTCAGACAGCTCGGCATCCAGAAGCTCAATATTGATGTCGGCGGGGGCAATCTTGCCCTTCTGGCACATATCGGCAAGGGTCTTGGTTAGGTCCACAATCGAGTCGCGGCCATCTTCCTCAGAGACGATCAGGATAGACATGGCATTAGTAAGACGCTGCTGGTAGATGCCGGTTCCGGGAGAAGCAATAGGCTCCAAGTGAGGGGCAGAGACAGTGAGAGCATGGTAGTCGAGGCCGTAGTAGGTGTTGAACTTCTGGATGATGGCACGGTGAAGCTGAGGCATGTAACCCTTGAGCACACCTGGATACAGTCAGTACGATGGAGGTTTTTTGCAGGAATGATCACTATGTCACCTACCAGTACGCTCGTAAATCGAGAGGAGCGGGATACCCGCACAAGAGGTCCATACAGCGAGATCAGAGGCCTCATTAATAAGCCTCTCCAGATCAGTCGCTCTACCAACATTCTCCATCTTGAGGATAGCACTGAGATGCTTTGGCTTCTTGCTCAGTGGTTTCACGTCACGCTCGATGAGGGCCGGAGTACGGTGATGGTAGAAGAGGATTGATGCAATACGGTATGAGATAGCATGCCACAAATGGCGCAGGCGGATGTACAGCGAAAAGAACGAGTGCATTATAGTGAACACTAACAGGTGAAGCTGCTGGCGCAGGAACCGACGCAGTCCAAAGCGTGGGGCCTTGGACTTGGTACCCGGAGTGCCGGGGACTTTGGTGTGCGACCACGGGTTATCATCGTCGGCATCGGGGTCTGGGAGGTGGCGCTGTGCGGAACGACCGGGTTAGCATAGATGCGGAGGAAAGAGATGAAAATTAGTGTGGTTAACCAACACAGGAATCTGAGACAGGTAACACAAAAAGCCCACTGCAGATGGCCGGACAATTGGGAGACTAACCATGACTAGCGCTATGCGCTGCTTCTCATTAAGTTTGTGATCGGCCTTGTCATCCAGGCGGTATGCCTTACGTTCTCGTACAGAGACAGACATTATGGTTGTGATTGTTGATATAGTTTAATATAATAAATGACGAAGTTGGAAATATCACTAAGAGACTGATGATGCGCACAGCGCGATTGAATATATGAGTGAACAGACGCCAAGCTGTGGCAACTACAAAGTGGTGACACGATGATGTCAAATAAGCTAATGTAGCTGCCAGAAGAATTGACCGGACAAAAACAGGCAGAAGAGGAAACAAGTACAATAAAATACAAGCAAATAAAACGAACGACTCGAATGCAAAAGTGTATTATGGAAACCAGGCTGTGTCAAGAAGACAGAATGCAATTCTGTTCCTTGTCTCTGGTTCGGCGTAGGTTCGTCGGTAGAAAAAAGTGAAAAAGACACGCTCTGGGGATTCACAAGCCAAAAAAGAAAATCCAATTAAACGAGAAGAAGACCGAAAATTGATCAGATGCAGAAAACCCAAGGCTGCGCAAATTGCTGGGCCGTGACTTCGATTGGCTTTGGCATGGAGCTGTTTGAAATTTACCAGCCGTCAAACACTCCCGAAAGAGCTGTCAACAGTCAGCCAGAAATAGCTCCGCCAGCTGGCAAAGCTTTACATCCCACCTTTGCACTCCAGAGCTCTCAAGACCATCGAGAAGTCTGCTGGCGGAATCAAATGACGAGAACGCCTGCGGCAACATATAGAAATTATCCTTCCGACGCATATTACATCGCGGTGCTCAACTCAATCTGCATTTCTTACTACTATTGCGCCCACCATCTGCCCACAAACCACCCGACATCTACGAAAAGCGCCCAAGAAACCACCTGCTTCGACGCCCCTGGCTTGCCCTTCCGCCGTGAAGCCACCATCCAATTTCCGCTTCAACCCACGCGCCCATAATCACATGTCAGGAATCATTAATCCCTAGAACTGACCCACGCACATACACATACACACACTCAACGAGGACGAGCCATCGCAGGCGACGGCTACGCAATCATAATACCCCAGCTCCTATCATTTGCAAAAAACCAAGGCAATCCTATAATCTGGTTTCAACACCCCGCATATGATGTCAACTGACCGCTCGGCGGTCGGCGCACTGACTGCCTCTGGACCGAAAACGCTGTTTCCCAAGGGTCCCAGTTTCACTCTGGAAGAGTTCTCTAGTAAAGACTTCATTGTCCAGGACTTCATCAACAAGCTTGCAGATAGCGCAGTCCCTCCAAACCGGCGATCAACAGCCGGACAACCCGGACAGCAAGCTTTTGACCCAAAACCGCTGATCCGGACATTCGAGAGTGAGTTGTTTGAAACAGAAGAATATGCATCAATGGCTGGACTGACATATTCCAGATACGGTGGCACAACTGGCGGAGCTGAGCGAAACACTACAAGATCACGAATCAGAGCTGATGTCACAAGTACGCCGAGCCGAAATCCAACACGATCAGACACTCGATACTTTGGGCCACAAACTAGACCAGTCTATTGAATCTTTCGAAGCCCTCGATATTAGCAACAACGATAATGCCAATGGGTCTTCACGAAGCCGTTCGGGAGGTCGGACTTCTGACTTGGGGGGTATCGTGGCCGTACAGATTGGTGAAAAGCTAGAGGACCTCGATCGGAAACGTCGTCGTGCGCAAGATGCAATCTTCTTGATTCAATGTTGGCAGGAGGTCAGTGAGAATGGCACATTGACGTCATTGCAGGAGATGCAACGACAGGGTGGATCGGACAACAAGATTCGCTGTGCGGTCATTGCGAAGCAATTGATGCGCATCAGTCAACGACTGGATACTGCATCATGGGGATCATCAGGCTCTAGAGCTGCTGCTCTGTTGAACGGGACGACTCCAGGCGGGTCTATTGCTGCTAATGGCGGTGTCCGTCATAATACCCGGGAGCTTCTGGAAAGATTCTCAGAAGGTTTGGAACAAGAGCTCTTGACACAGTTCAACGGAAGCTACAGAAGGCAAAACTTTGATGACATGCGTGAATGCGCTAGGGTGCTCAAGGATTTCAATGATGGTGCCTCAGTTATCGCTATCTTCGTAAACCAACACCAGTTCTTCATTGATCGGGACCAGCTTATGGGAGATGAGGTCACTACCGACTCGGAAACCTGGGACCGGGTGGCTGACCCTGATGCTGAGCCGCCAGGTGTCGAGCCTAGTCTTCAGTCACTGGTGGATGAAGTGCGCATTGTCATGCAAGAGGAGTCCTTTATAATCAAGAGGGCATTCCCCTACTACGAGACTGTACTCATCAAATTCATCCAGCGCGTGTTCCAGCAATCGATCCAGCAAAGACTAGAGTTGGTCCTGGACAAAGCCGCTAGTATCTCATCTCTAGCTTTTCTACGGACACTACATGCGTCTCGTACTTACTTGAATACCCTCATTGATGATTTGAAACAACATGGTCTCACTGAACACCCTGAGCCCTGTTCAGCGCAGGTCTCGACCACACTTGACCAGCAGATCGAGGAGCTGTTCATCCCTTACCTGATGAGCAACGGTTACATTGAGCGTGAACGAAAGAGTCTGGAAGAACTATACAACTCACTACTGTTCAAGTACACTACCTTCCACTCGCGCCGTCAAAAGAGACCGACTGGTTTCATGGCGTCCCTCGCCCAACAAGGTACTCAGATTATTTCCACCGCTAAGGATGCTTACCTCGAGCGCTTGGACTCTTCTGATCTTGCTGCGACTCAGAAGGCTATGATGCTTCGAGTTGCCGGGATCACGGAGACCAACAAGAATGATATCGAGTTGACCGATGAAGACGGTGTACTCAGCGTCCAGTATGCTAAGCGGATACTCACCTGGATGGCTGAGAGTGTCCGCCGTGCCCTCGAGCTGGGCTCTGTTACGGAGACTCCTAAGGATGTCAACATCCTCATGAACCTTCTATTAACGAGTCTCGGCCAAGTCTATATTGATACTGCTCTTGATGCTGCTGCCGATGCTGCGTCATCACTAGAGAACAGCAAAACTGAGCCTGAACTCACTTATCTAGTCAATCTCCGTCCCGTCATTACCGTTACTGCCCTGATGGACCACTTTATCTCCGCCGTTCTCATCCGCCTCGCTGAAGGCAACGCCACAATGCGCCGCAACATGGAGGCCCAGAAGCGCACACGTCTCACAGACCTTGAGAAGAAAACTAATGATGTCCTTAAGGCTACGATCGACGTCATTGCGAACTGGACCGCCAAGGCTCTCAACACGCAAAAGAAGCTCGACTTCAAACCCCGCGACGGTGATGACTTAGACTCGCTGCAAACGCAGACGTGCGAGTCTATCTGCACATTCCTCGCTCGCATCAAAGTGTGGGCAGAAAAGGCCATTGACGGGCCCAACCTCGAGCACTTTTCCTGCGAGGCGGCCATTGCCGTTTGCAGACTCCTGTTTGAACATTTCAAGAAGTTCCAGGTTAATGCCACGGGTGGTCTTATGGTTACGCAGGATATCGCCAAGTACATGGGCACAGTTAAGACCTGGAAGCTCACGCGGGATGTCGAGTTGGTGGTGGAGATGCTGGCGGAGGTGGGGTCGCTCTTTATTGTGGGGCCAGAGGCGTTGAGGGAGAAGACAAGGACGTTGGTGACGGGGCCGGGAGGGCTGGGGAAGAGGTTGACGAAGGTGGATTTCAAGGCGTTTGTGCAGAAGAGAGATGATTCGAGTAGTTTAGGGATACAGGGTGTGTTGTCGGGGTTGTGAGCTGAGAGGGGGGGAAGGGAATAGTATATATTACGGAATCTATAGGGGCGCTTACGATGTTACAGATGCACATTTGATAATGTGGTTTTGTTTGGTGCTAGATGGTGTTTGTTACATCACATATAATTTTATGACAATGGTAATTCGTCAATATATAGGCTAATGCGCGTCGGAGGTTGGACTCTTGACGTATAGTCACTTGGTGTGCTTAGGTAATCATGGTCAATCAAGACCTCTCGAAGACTTTTTGCAAACTTGCTGCTGCCCTATGTCTGTTTGGCTGCATGGCCTGCATACCCGCCATCAGTAAACATGCAACCTGTGGATAGTGTCTATACCTTCAGCTTTAATTCACATTGTATTTAACTTAGTTCTTCTTTGCCAGTAAGTATAATTGTATACATGTCAATTGTACATGCAAGGACTTCTTCCTGTCAAATAAAGTATTCATAGGGTTATGGTATATTAGGGTTTGTGTGTCTTGACTCGTATCTAACGGGTGACGGCGCGAGGAGGATGAAATTAAGATTAACTCCATTTAGACGGGCTCACTTTGTGTAAGGGAATACGAAGGGGGGAGTCTTGATTGATTGGTTAGCTGGAATTGGTGAGAAGCCCTATAAGTTCTTGTTTTTTTGGTGTGAGTTTGTTGTGGGCGTGGGCGTTGGTGGGGGTGCATTATGGTGGGAGCACTGGATAGCCACATGAAACGATGGCGAATTTGGGTTGGTGGCATTGGCTTGTAGAGGATAAATCGGTGGTGGTGGTGAAGGAGAGAGCAAGTATTTAGATGAACCCGGGGATGAGAGATGGAGATGGAGATGAAATGGGAGAGTTTGGGTGGGTAAGGGGATGGGTTGGGTTGTATTGGGGATATGACCATGAAGAGGATGTGAGGTGAATTTAGATTGTAGATTGGATGGTTTTTTGTTTATTTACAAGCATTATTACTGTCTAAGAATGTAGCCAAATAAACATGTTCGCACTGGTCACTGTGCGTGACGAGGAAATTACAGACACAAGGCTCTCAAAGTCCATCAATCGCATCATCACTATCCAAATTAGCTATATATATAAATATATACAAACATCAACACAACACAATCCATTCAGCGAAAAACCCCCAATTCACACCATAACCATACACTATCCACCTCTCCCCAATCTCCGCAATAATCCCCCTCCATCCCCCTCCATCCACCTCAAAAATCGCCCCGCCCAGCCCAGTCAAAGCAATCCGCAAACTTTCGGCCTCTTCATCCTTGTTCTCAACCACTATCGTGCCAATACACAAAATTAGAAGGTCCTCTGAAAATCAATAAAGAACGCTGATCAGCATGGAAACTGGGAACTGAACTGGCTGGGGTAGGAAAAATTGCCACAACTCACGCGGTGATGGCGGGCGACTATGGTGGTGATGGATGTGCATTGGACCAGATGGAGATTGGCCACGGCGAGCTGTTAGATGCTGAGTTTATTACTTTGAACTTGTTACTTTAGTGGATTCTTTTTTTTTTTTATCTTAGAAACTCTAAACTGACAGTTAACTACATCTGAACTGCCAAACTAAACACAAAAACCCCAACTAGTGTATATATGCAGGCATATATTTCATATAACCTTTTGACAAGCAAACCGCCATAAGTTAATCAACAAACTTAAATTGCATCCCCGTCCCCTCCACAAGTCTCACTCCAGCTTTTCTGTTACCCTTGTGTCCCATCCCCGAACTCCCCTCAGTTCTAGGCTCTTCCGCTCCGGGGGGCAATGTGCGGCCCATGTCTTCTCAATACGAGAAGCCTCCGTCGTCCCTTAGCCTCATACATATAACAGCATCCATCATTACCATGAACTATCATGGATTCGACAATCAACTTTGCTTCTGTTATTGTGTTTTTGGAGAGTTTATTTCACACACGAAAGCACACAGCCTTGAGATGATTGATTCGTGGTGGATGTCAAAGATTTTGTAGATACACACATATAGGTATATAGGAAAGTCTAGATCATGCGTTATTGGCGGGGAGGCCCCGTGGGACGACATGGAGACTAAAAGGCCTTCGGGCTACTGCACAAGAAAGGGTGATCGGCGGATCAAGTTACCGAAACAAGAAGTGATTGACGTCGCTGACTCAAAAGATAGGTATTTGCGCTTCGCCCTCAATATATATAGGAGCAACATAGAACAAGAACCGCAAGAGGACAAATGTGCGCTGGCAATAATGTCGCAGTATGTGTGTTAGCATGTTGATGACCATTGTGGTAATGATAGTGATGAAAGTTTTATGTGGTAATCTAGACCGCTGTTTGAAAAGTATCTAGATGTGGACTCAGTGGGACCAGCATCTCTGAGCGGACCCGTTGGATGTGTGGCCTTCTAGAAAACAGCGGTGGCCTCGATCATCTGGAGCCAGCCTGCATGGTGGCTGGGGAACAGAACATGTGGAAGCATGAAAAGTACAGGCAAACTTCAAAACTGACCCTAAAATTGAACTACCAGTTTTCTTTGTCTTTTGAGAGGATCGGAACTCACTCGCTTGATAGATGTTTAGACGCCAATGACCTAGAACGAGAGGAAGGGTGAGGTTGAAGGGGCATCGTGAGGTTGTGGCCGATGGGCGTTTGGGGATGGCACATCAGACTACCATCAGACGATGAACCATTCATCTTTACCCCGTTTTGCTTTGTCTCCTTGTCACAGCACACCTGATCCGGTCGGAGTTTGTACGCCGGGCTGGCCGCATAAAGAAGAAACTGTTATCCATTTTGGAGAGCTGGGAATGGGGAAGAGAAGGGGAAAGTAAGTAAGTTTGAGGTGGGGCCAATGTTAAAATATTATGGAATTTCCGGAATGTGAAGCATCACGAGCTTCGTTTCTGTTGCTATAGCTTTCAGGGAGACTTGGTGTTCGCTGCAGTAAATAGCCCGCTTTGCCCCTGCTTAGCTGCAGAAAGTACATATAGGAATCTGACCCACAGTCTGCGATGGGGGTATTCATTCCTAGAAAAATGCTGTCTTAGCAATATGTACCCATATATTAAAAAAAAATCACCAATGGCAAAATGTGAAAACAGAGCTCCTTTTAGCGTGTAATGGCGATTGAAGTGAGATTACAGTCTTAGTGTTGTATGCTCTTCATCGCATCCTCGGGTACCTGATGAATGAAAGCATGTTATGGAATTTACACAGAAGCTTTGTCTTCTGTTATTTAGATTGATATTGCCATCGTCTATCCGGATCAGAACGATATCACGCCTTTATTATTCGGATAATGTCCTCGATGGCCATCTCTTATTCAATTATGTCTTCTCCGCATTATTGTTGTTTTCACATGATGTAAATAGACAAAATGAAAAAAAGGGGATTGTCTTGACTTCTCTTTGACTAGGGTTACACCGAGGTGTGCATTTAATGTTTGAAGGATCGAGTTAATGTGACATTTTGGGTGGGGACACTAGGGTCTGATGAAGAGGAAGGAGCGTGCAAAGACAGAAAGAAGGTCACTAGAAGAAAGTTTGAGGGGAAGTAACAAGCAAACAATAGGCAAATGATTATTTATCTAGGAGTAGCTGCAGCTTGTGGCTTTTAGGTTGGATTGAACCAAAAAGTCAAAATTAAAGAGGAGAAAAGAAGGAAAGGAGCTCGAGAAGAATTTCAAAATATTTGGTTGGATCTATTTGATTAAGTTATCGCGAGCAAACAAGCGCATTGCAATCTTGAAAGCCAGCAAACTTGCTTGTCATGTCACTAAATATCCACCAAGCGTGCACAAACAATGATCGATTTCGAGAATAACTGACTTGCACAAACCTCACATCGGATGGTAAACGTCAGTGTCATGATTTGCTCTCTTTCTCCAGATTTACCTTGTGAGAGGGAAGCCACAACCCACTCACTATTGTAATCCCCCCACCCAAATTCTCAACCAACCGACCTTCTTTTCTGGTTCCATTTTTCAGTGCGTTGCCAGGCCCTGCGGTCAGGAACTGAGATGAGAGACAAGAATAGTAAAGGAAAGTACTTACTGGCGCACCTGCCGGGACACTGGAATAACACCGGATAAACCAGGTAGCCAATGAAAAGCCAGGAGCCATCGATTTGACCTGATCAAATTTCATGCGAGCGCAACGGCTACACTGATTTTTTTCGCACTCAATCAAAATGGGTGTACTTCGTACGGGCTACATCTTGGTTTCATGGTCGACATGCATCTAGACCTTTGCGCTCTCTGCTTCTCTTGGCCCTATGCCTTATCCAATATTTGCCATTGTCGCTGGGGCCATCGAGCCATCAAACTCAAAATTCAGAGTTGGCTCTTCGCTGTAGCCCACCCACGGGTATTGCGCCTCGCCGACAGGTTCCCAGGCTTGTCAGTCGAGAGAGTCTTGTCCCTTGACAAGAAGAGGAAACCCCGGACTCCAAGCCATTCGTCCACTCTCCTTTGCTCTCGGTTGCCTACCCATCTCCAATAATGTCACTTGAAGAGCTTCAATGCTGACTGCTCTACTCTTGACTCGCTCCAGAGCATTCACTGCCCTGTGCGTCTGCATCTTGCTCACTTACAGCATCAAAGCCCAACAACACAGTCTGTCATTTCCCGTTCGGTTGTCTGGTTGGGCCATCACGAACCAAGTCACTAGAGACACGCCCAGCCGCCATGAATTCTGACACTAACTATCAAACCCTGTCCTCAGTAAGTGAGCTTTCTCCCCCCAGCGGCTCCGACAGTTCATTTCCTCTTTTCGCCGCCCTCCTAATTAGCCCACTGGCTCACGCCCCTCCCCCCATCCCCTCCTGTCCTCTTGTTCCCAGCTTGGAGGGCTGGCAAGATAAAAACAGCCATCATCGCCATTCTTGGTTCAGCTTCAACTTCTCCTTCTCCTTCTCCTTCCTTCCCCACGATCCCTAAGCCCTCGCGCCCATCATCGTCTCTCTCAATCTCTAATACCGCTTCACTCATTCAGCGGGCATTCGTTATCCGTCGAGGCCGATCTGCTGAGCTAACAACATACCATTGCTTCAGTTCCAACATTCAGCATACATTAATTCTTAATTCATCGGCTTTTTTGCGGTCTTGTTCGAATAATCACATTCCTTCTTTCACAATGAAGGCTGCTTTCCTTACCGCCGCCGCTCTGGCCGGCATTGCCTCCGCCGGGTCTCCCGCCCGCCGCGCTAACCACGACGCTCTCTTCAAGAAGCGTGGCCATGCTGCCGTCACCGCCGCTCCTGCTGAAGAATGCGGCTGCTCTACCGTCTACTCTACCTGGTACGGCGAGCCTACCCGTAAGTTTTGAACCTATCCGAGACAATCATGATCTTTCCATAACGTCCATGACAATTAACTGACACTATATGCAGTGGTCTTCCCCTCCCCAGTGGCCTACACCAACACCACTTCGGCCCCCGTTCAGGTTGCCTCGGCTACCCCCGTTCCCATCCTGAACACTACCACACCCGTTGCTGTCCCTACCACCAACAGCAGCACCACGGTCCCTAAGCCTACCACCACCGTCAGCAAGCCCGCCACTGTCCCCACTCCTGCTGTTGAGACTTGCTCTACCGCCGGTGTCTACACGTTCCCCGCGACTACCCTGGTCGTCACTGAGACCACTACCGTCTGCGGTGCCACCACTACCGTCCTGCCTTCTGGTACCCATACTTATGGTGGTGTCACTACCACTGTCGAGAAACCCTGCACCATCACCGCCGACGTTCCCATTGTCTCCACCGGCACTGACACCGTTGTCACTTCCACCATCTCTTCGACCGTCTACGTCTGCCCCTCTGCTGGTACCTACACCATCAACCCCCAGACTACCACTATTACCAAGGAGTCTCAGACCGTCGTCTACCCCCAGGTCACCTCCTTTCTACCTGGTACCTACTCCAAAGACGTCATTGTCGTCACTGCCACTGTTGACGAGTATGTGACCGTCTGCCCCTGGGTTGGTGGCCCTATCACCACTTCCTACTCCACTGAGGCTGCTGTCCCCACCACCTCATCTGCCCTTGCCACCTCATCTGCCTTTGCCACCTTGGCTGCTTCTTCCACTACCGCTATTGGCAGCCTCTCTGTTATCCCCTCAGCCGTCAACTCTGTTGTCAGCTCCGTTGTCTCTGAGGTCTCTTCCGCTGTCGCCTCTGCTACCAAGTCTTCTTCCTCTTCTTATCCCACCTCTGGCGCTCTCTTCAAGGGCCAGCAGGCTGACCACTGGGCCATCACCTACACCCCCTACACTGATGACACCGGTTCCTGCAAGAGCAAGGATGCCGTCTACGAGGATATTGAAAACATCAAGAACATGGGCTTCACCACTGTCCGTGTCTACTCCACTGACTGCGACACTCTTGTCAATGTTGGTGGTGCCTGCGAGGAGTACGGCATCCGCATGATCATTGGCATCTTCATCAAGGAGGCTGGCTGCTCTTACTCCGGTGATGTCAAGGAGCAGGTTGAAGGTATCATCTCCTGGGGCAAGTTCGACATTATCGATATGATTGTCGTCGGTAACGAGGCTATCTTCGGCGGTCTTTGCAACGCCGACCAGCTATCTTCCCTCATCTCCACTGTCAAGTCTACTTGCTCTTCTGCTGGTTACACTGGCCCCTTCTCTACTGCCGAGACTGTCGATGTCTGGCAGGCCAACGGCGAGACCCTGTGCTCCGTCATTGATGTTGCCGGTGCTCAGACTCACCCCTACTTCAACGCTGAGACCACCCCCTCTACCGCTGGTTCCTTCGTCAAGGGCCAGATTGACATTGTCAAGAACGTCTGCGGTAAGCCCGCCATCTCTCTGGAGTGCGGCTGGCCCACTGAAGGTTCTTGCAACGGTGCTGCCTGCCCCGGTGTTGAAAACCAGAAGGAGGCCATGGCTTCCGTCCGTGACGCTTGCGGTGAGGAGGTCGTTTTCTTCACCTACGGTGAGGCTCTCTGGAAGAACCCCGGTTCTTGCGGCTGCGAGCCTTACTTCAACATCAAGGCCGTCTTCAGCATTGCTTAAAGTTGTTGATTTGTCTTGATACCACGGGGATAATTGTTTCTAAGTGTGTTTATTTTTTGGAGAGGGAGGAATCATTGTGTATTTAAATGGAACTTCGACGGAAATAACATGACGAGAGAGCCGGTCGTGGGCAGAGTTGCAGGAATCTTCGTTTCTGGCCTGGATTCCTTCGAAACTGCTCTCGATTCGTCAACCCTCGCCTCGCAACAAAACGTGACCCTCTTATTCTCTTGGAAGACCTCACATATATATCCTTGACAATGCATGCCCATTGTCGTCATCGACGCTGGCCATTCCCGTCACCCCTCACCGTCCCATCCGAGCACCTTTTTCCTGGTGGCTGCATCTGCAGTCCGCCAACTATATCGCCTTGGACCCTCGGTCCGTTCTTGTGTATATCTACATTATATATACCCGGTCATTATCTTGTCTGATTATCAGTTAGAGCAGACACTTTGTGGTTTCTCTTCGGAGGATCGCGGAAACGAGCGCAAGCCGGAACAGAGTTACACCTGCGGGCCCCTCATCAACCGGTTCTGTTCAGAGCAGTCGGTTGTGTCTGGGTTGTCTTTGCCGGAGCTTCTTCCGTGCTGTGTAGGAGGCGGAGTGGGGGAGTGATTCCTGAGGAGAGTTTTTGCAGAGAAGAGAGTGTTTCCTATGTGGGTTTTCTTTTGTTGTAATATATATATATCATTTAACATATTATTAAGTGTATCTCTTGTATCCCTTTGTGTCTGTAATCTATGTATCTGTATCATTCATTATCATTACCATCCCAACGCTGGGTGTACTTGGAACATGCTTTCGATGCCGCGATCGTTTCGTTCCCATCTCGGCTTGAGCCCCCGCGCTCTAAGACTCATCACGCCTTCTGTCTTCTCCATTCTTTCCCGGGCCCAATCTCCTCTCCGCTCCGTCCTCAGCCTCTGCGTTCTCTTGCGCTCCTCTTCCGACCCCGTCTCTTCGTATTCTTCCCATGCCCTTGTCGCATCTAACTCGCACTGTAGAATCCCTCCCTTGTACGCATCCGCCACTAAGACATTCAACTGTCTCCCCTCATCCGCAAAACTCACGCCACCAATCTCGCCAAAGACATCGATAGTCTGTTTCCGTTGGAACGTGACCCCCTCGATGACATCCACATAGTCTGCTTCCTCGGCGCAAACCAGCGCCCTCACGCAGCTCCCCACAGGCGTAAATCGCAAGCTCCGCGCCGAGGCAATCTCCATCTTTATCGTCGTCACCGGCGTCGGCCGCCCCGATGAGTTGGCCCACTTCCTGGCATCCCAGATCTTGACACCCATATCCTGGAAGCCCGTGGCCACCGTGTATCCGTCGCCGGCCCAATCGCACGCAAAGCCAAAGTCATGATGTCCTGTGAGCTCCTGCAGGACCTCGCCGGACTCAGCATCCGTTATTAACGCCGCTTGCTGATCGCCGACTAGGATGCGCAGTCTTTTGTCTGGTGAGACGGCTGAGGCGTTGAGGGCAGCCGGATATTGTAGTGCCTGAGTAAACTTTTGCGTCTCGGTGTCCATGACCCGGAAATACTTGTCATTTGTACAAAAGGCCGCAACCGGCCGGTCGTTACCGCGCCCTTGATACACCAGGACATGATTTGTGATGCCCGAATGGTCCCTCGTGACACTCCCCGCCTCACCCATGCCCGTCCCCTCGACACGTCTCACGACATAGTTCCCGCTAAAGGTCCCGGCAATCAACAGCCCGTGGTCGGCGGCCAAAGTTGAGATGGTGCACTCGGTGATGGGGCCGGCAGCGAGAGCAGTCACGTCGGTGTGGCCGTATGGGTTGTAGTCGCGGATGCCGTGGGCGTCGGGATAGAAGATGTGCGAGCGGGAAGGGCTGGCGAGCATGTTGCGGAGTTGGAAGTGGGAGAGGTGGATGGTGGTTAGCGGGTGGGTGAGGCGGTGGGTATAGATGGGTTGGGGCAACGGGGATGCGAAGCCGGCGGTGGGGTCCTATAGGGGAGAGTCAGTATGTTGTCGTTGTGTCGACGTCGGGTTCGACTTGTCATCGGAGAGACTGAGACTCACCATTCCTTCAATCTGCCCACAGTTGGTATAATTCACGTAAATCTCATCCCGCCGCTTCCTCGCCGCCTCCCTCGTTACATCCATCTTGCCCCAGTTTATCCCCTGCACATCACATCTCCCCCGCTCCACCATTTCTTTCGTGATATCCCCCTCCACCCGATCTTTAACCATCTCAACAATACACCGCAACGTCAACCCCGTGCTCGGCGTTGGCGTTCCCTCGATTTCCTCCCCGGTGGTAGTAGCAGCAGCAATGACATTAGAAGGCGAGGAAATCCCCGTTGCCTCCGGCGGCAAAATCTGCGATGACGATAAATTCGACACGCGGGCCGCCCACAAGCGCAAAAAAGTCACCAAGTCAGGATTCTCTGGCGGCAACAACGGCTGCGTCGGCGTCGTAAACACGGACATGTCGACTCCATCCTCGTCATTGTCCCCATTGTCGCCAGCGGCCATTACTCCGACGAGGTCACCGGTATCCTCGATGGCGATTCCGGGGAGATTGTCGACGCCTTCGGGTTCCTCGGGGGGCACGATGTGGGTGAGCCAAGTGGTTGGTGGTGGGGGCCATGGGAGCATGGAGGATAGTGGTGGGAGGGTCGTTGGGGCTGTTGTCGGTGGAGGTGGCGGTGGGTGGGGAGGTGATAGAGGAGTGCTGGTTGGTAGTGAGAGGGGGTCGGGGAGGGTCCAGGATGGCGGGGGCGGGTGCGGGGGCGATGGGAAGGAGGAGGGGAAGAAGGCGTTTAGAGTTGCTGTTGGTGGATGCGGGAGGGGCCCCGTGGGTATGCCAGCTGTTTCGTCTTCGTACTCTTCGTATCCTTCAAAGTCATCATCACCGTAATTATCGTAATCTTCACCATCATAATCATAATCGTACCCATCATACCCCTCAAATTCCCCCATTTGAGACTCTGAGTTTCTATCTGCACCGTCGCCACCATTGCCATGATGCCCCAGATTGTAACTCATGGAGGGGATCTGGCCGGAGCCTGACATGTCCTCTGACTGGTCTCCTGGCGCTTTTTCTATATTCAGATAAAGAGACCTTGTTTGTTGATTCCGTTCTTTCTTTTTTTAAAGATAAGACCGATCGTCAATTAAGAGTCGATGGTAAATGGTAAATCAGCCAACCAAATAAGTAGCGAACAATATGATAATACCACCAGCCGAAACAATATCCTCAATACAATCAATATAAACAAGGAAGCAAAGCAAAATTCCTGTATCTTAAATGTAGGTAATCAAGTAAAATTGCAATTAAGTAAATGCAAAAGCATCATGTGATCTGACGCTCGTGAAACTGAAGTTCACTTTCACCTCAACCTCTACAAACCCTATCCATCACAACCCTAGTTATACTCTCCAACATACACATAACCACTACCAAGTCCCGATAACACAAACATCCTCTTACTAAATTCATTTTCTTTCCTTATTTTCACACGCCAACCTTCTCCACCCAATCTTCCGAACTCACCCAAAATACACAACACATCTCTTCCAATCTCCGCTCATCTCAACTTGGCCTTTCCATCCACCTCAACAGCACAGCGCATGAAGCCCCAACCTTCCTAATTAGGGAGGATGATTTTGTTTGGACTGAGTGTATGCATGGACGATGTAAATATTTATATCAATACTCATTTATGACGTGTAACATTACAATAGACACGAAATCATCCCGCATTCCCAAGCACAAGAACTATCAAGACAGAAACTCCCACAGAAATGATCATAAAACGTCAATTAACAATGGCATACCATCCTGAATTACACGACGACTATCTAAACACACACAAATCCAAATCCTCCATCAACCCCCATTCAATGCTCATTATAGTAATCCCCAGTATACTGCTGATCATTCTGCCACCCTGTCGGCGACGGCTGCTGCTGCGCAACATTCTCTCTACTATTCGCCCAGTACGCCATGCGCAACCGCCTCTCCTTCTCGAACTCAGCCCACCGCTTCATCGTGATCTGCGATGAGTCAAACTCACCCTCATGTTCATGCGAAACTTTGCCACCGTCAGACGTCTGGCGGGTTTCACCCCATGAGAAGTCATCGAATTTCCAGAAAGCGTACGTGGGGAGGACAAAGTTCCAGATGGGGAGAGACACAAGGTAGATGATCATCCAAGCGACGTAGGACCAGGAGTGGGCAGTGATTATAATGAGGACACCAGGAAGACCCAAGACTAATGCAAGCAGGACCAGAGGGATAATCTGGACTGGTTGATGAATAATGGAAATAATGACTAAAAAACACGAGTCAGTTGTGACTACTTTACAACACAAACACCTTGCTTCGCTCCACCCCCGCAACTTGAGACTTACCAACATAGAAAGTAAACGCAATGGCAGCAGGCAAAACCAGAGTACCCATCAGTTCAATAAACACAACAAACTGCATACTGAAACAGAACGTGCCGCAAAGATCACGGACCAGGATAAGTTCCATAAGGTTATGCACAGTCGAGTTGATCCAACGTCTTCTCTGTGACAGCAACACCATAAACTCGTCCGGAACGGTAGTCTTGCAGACAGCTTGTGGTACAAACACTTGCTTACGCTTTGGGAACGTCCGGAGCATCAGAGTCGTCAGGTACCGATCCTCACCAAGCAACAACAGATTCTTACGGTGGAGAGTGTCGATAACATTGTCCGAGTAGTGCTCGACGATGTCGGGGTTAGCGAGAATCGGCACCCAGTAGTTCTGAGAACCCTTGGGCGCTTTGATACGGTACATGCAGAAACAACCAGGCAAGCACGTAACACCACCAAACACAGATTCAAAAGATTTGGCCAGGTGGTGGGAGATGAAGTACTCAAAGACTTGAATGGCAGAAACCCAGGACTGGCGCTTGTTGGCAATCTTCGTCTCACCGCAGAGACCCATAATATCAGGATCTTTAACCATGGCAGAGACCATGTGCGTCAGAGAATCGGGGAAAACCTTGGTATCAGCATCTACCATAAGCATAATCTCATAATAATCCGGAGAAATGCCAGTCACACGCCACAAGCCGTTAAACATCTCGTACTCAAGCTCAGTCATACGCTCATCGAACATAACCTTCTGCAGGAAAGACATGAGAATAATTTGCGAATCACGCTTACCACGGTTACCAGGCTTGGACTTGCCCTGTTCCGCAGAAGTACCACATTTGACAACAGTGACAACAGGAACACGCTGCTGCTTCTCGACAGGAATTGGTGAATCAGCACCGTAATCATAGAAACCACAGTATACCTTGGCCATGTTGTGACGCTTCGAACCACTGGCCACGGCAACGTACGAGTACCCCTGCACCTCCTCAGGAGGAACGACAAAATCGCACATCATACCCAAGACGATCTCGGGGGTCGAGTACTTCTCACCCTTACCCTTGATCTCACCATCACAAATAACAACAATGACCTTGTGGCTGTTGGGGTAATCCGTCGTAGCAACAGAGTCCAGAGTGGTACGCAGACCATCATAACCTTCAGAGTAAGCGGTAATCAGGCACATAGTATGCGCTAGAGGGAAACCGAATGGCATGTAGTCAGCCGGAGGTTGCGGGACCACGGCATCGTGGATAAAACCAGCCGGGCCAGGTCCAGCAGTCGCATTGGAGCCGTTGCCATAAGCATCAGACTGCATAAAACTACTACGACTGTCATTGCCGCTAGCACCGCCGTAAAGGGAACCACGAGGAACCAAGGCACTACCACCTTGCGACGCCATCGTCGTCATGCGCTTTTGAGCTCCGGGAGTACGTTCGTTACCGTACACGGCAGAGAAACGCGAAGTGGTAGGCAGGAAAGAGGTACGCTTGCTAGCGCGATCTGAGCCACCCACACTGCTATTGACACCACCAGGAATGCGCGGCGCAGCACTGTAAATGTCCTTGGACCAATCCTCAATCTGCTTCTGACGTTTCCGGGGATCAGAGGTCTGAGATGTCTTGTCAGCGGCATAGTGGGGTGAAATAAACCACTGGAAGATGAGGGCCAGACAGAAACGCGAGACAACCACAGCCAGAATAAGCACCAACATGATGTACAGAACAACTTTGGCGGCGATACAGCCGACGGTCTCCGTATCAATGCTTCCAACCTTGATGATTTCCTCCATGCACTGAGCCAGGCGCTTGTCATCGCCAGTTTGGAACATGCGAGTTACATCACGGCCACGGACGACCTGGTTGAGAGCGGTGCTGGTGTTACGCAGCTCTCTGAAAGTATCCGGGTATTCCACTTGGGTATCGTCAAACCAATTGAGCAGGTTCAAGTCCAGAACCTGACCAGAGTAAACAATCAGGTTGCGAGAGCTGTTGCGCAGATCGTCCCAAGTAAAATAGACATCAGCATTGGGCTTGAGCTCTTTGTAGAACGTGTGGCGAGCAGTGCTGGTGGTGTGGCAGGCCCATCCATTATAATAGGGGTAAGTGTAGTTGGGCTCCGAAGAGCCATCCTGGTTGAAGGTCTGGCACGGGAAGTACCAACCCAGGTTCTTATCACTATCAGTGGGAATATCAGAGTCGGAGGTGCGAGTGATGATGTTCTTGCAACGCCCGTTGACATTCTGGAACAAGAAACTGCCGTCCTTACCTCCTTGCTTGTCCGGCAAATCATATAGTACATTCGCACCTTTGCCGGTAGAAGAAGCAGGAATGCCATCAGCAACGGGATGGGCCGAATTCACCAGGTTGTATGCAACACCGTGGAAAATCATGTACCCACTATCAACCTCATTGATACGGAGGCGCTCGGGCGGTTGACCACAAACAACCTGGTTGAAACCGAAAGTGAGAAAACCGACAATGGTCATGATGCAGAGAATGAGAGTAATAAGTCCCATCTTCTCTCTCCACGCCCGCTTCTGAGCCTTTTGTGGCATACCAAACCATCCTAATACAAAATTAGGAGTCCAGAACGTCACAATGTAACAGAAAGCCATCCACAAACTCAGAGGCTGTGTATCCTCTGGCTGGACCTTCTTGACTCTCTTCTTCACCGTTTTTGAATCCCTCTTGCTCCTTCTCTTCTCCATACGGGCATTGGCAATCTTCTTCTCGTCACGGATGCGCTCGTGACGGGGGGATGCGTCTGACATTCCATCATGATCGTGGGATCCGGAAATGTCAGTAGAAGTTTCGTCCTCGATGATGGGATCATTACCCGTTGTTGACGGCAAGACATCGACATTGCTGGCATTGGCGGCATGCTTGCGGTAGTGGTAGTTGGGATGATCGCGAGTGATGCGATTGCGCTCAGGGCGGATAAGACTCTTCTTGCGGCCGAGGGCTGTAGGGGCATCGGGGTCGGTCATGTTAGACGAAAGGTCGCTAGCTGTGGCTAAAGGCACATGTTCAAGGTTAATAGTCGGAGAGGCGATGGTATCTGAGAGGGCATAATTCGAATGCGCACGGTTGTGGTCATGATCTGAAGTCCCACGGCTGCGGCGGGTGTACATGTCGGGCGACTCATCATGAGGAGAATCTCTGGTGTAGTGGCCGTCGTACGACCGGCCGCTTCCTGGTCGTTCGGGAAGAGACATGGTAACTCTTTGATCCTATACACGAAGCGCAATGGAAGTTAGTTTCCGGGTGGCTGAACTTAGCGTGGTAGACCAGGTGTATGTAGCACGACAGAGACGCAACAAATAAAAGAAGGCAACAGAGACAAGCACCATAGAGAGGACCAGCTGATGAAGAATTGTCACAATGGCCTCGAATTGGTCCCAAACTTGTGAAAAGAACGAGCCGATCACAATGTGACTTGTGGTATGGGCTCACACAAGCACCTGCATTTCCAGAAAGACAACTCGACAGCATTTGTGTCTTGCTGCCAAAGGGACGCCACTATGGAAGCAAAGGGATGCTAAAGATGTTAAAGAAACAATGGCTTGTATCCCAAGCATCGGCGTGTGGATTGGAAGGGCTCCTAGTGGGGATTCCATGTAATGGTTGGCGTAAGGGAGACTGGTTCATACGGAAACATTGGCAACAGATGCGGGCCAGACCTTCTGACGGACTACATAAGAACATACGCGGTCATGCGTGGTGGAGCAGCTGTGCAACTGGAATGCTTGGTTTGAATGGAAATGGAGACGATAGAAGTAGGGGGGCAGAAACACGATTCGACAATTGTCCATGACATGACTATCGCTTCTCGACTAGTTGCGGAAGATGCGAGGGGGGGGAGGGTTGATATGGTACATGGCGCACCGGAGAAGCCCTCGGTTTTTCCACTGGTGGCGGTCGTGGCCGGTTGTGGCACGACAGAAGTATGTTGCGATGGGAAGGTCAAGGACGGTTATGAAGTCGGTGAGACATAGGAATGCAAGGGATATATGTGGGGTTCTCAAGATAAACTCCGGTCTCTTGCTTCAAAGGTAAGATGACCAGAAGTTGAGCTATGCTACAAGGCCCGCAAGCTAAATAACAAGCCATGGCAAACGCCATCAAGATCGACTGACTAGCACTGTGTTTGCATGCACACTGCGCATGTGCTAATGTTCTGAAGAGATTGCGGAGGTGCATATTCAAGCTAGACTGGCTTAACTAACCCTTTGTCTAATAAATAATGGCCTGTCTCAACTTCAATGCTGGATTCAGACTGTGGACCACAAGTCTGTTATACAATGAAGTTGTGAAAATCCGTCGCGTTGAGTGCCGTGGGAAAACGAGCGATACAATCAAGCAACGAATGTATAGATGCGAATAATGATCATGTAAATGATTCAACAACACCAAATATAACAAAAACAAAAGACAACGAAGCCCCGACGACTGGCTGTAGTTGCTTGAGACAGCGATGACAATGATGCAACAAGCAGCAGTCCTTGAATTCAAAGACAGGCAGGCCAAGCAAGCAGTAGCAACAACGAAGAAAAAGAGAATTGGCGAACTGATGACTACCAGGGCAAAAAAAATCAAGTTGGCGTCGAAAGAGACTCTAGAACAGAAATCCCAAATGATCCCACAGAGCCAAGACCAGGCCTTTGTCCAATTGCGGAGAGCGGTTGGTTGTGCGATCGCTGGGGGCCCGGGCAATGACGACCTATGGACCGAAGCGTTGTAGGGTAGATTGTGTATGTTCAATAAATGCGAATGCAATTCTGGTGGTGCGTATCGTATATAATTGCTGGGCCGGTCGATGATGGCAAAGGCTTCTTTTTTTCCTTTGTGCAGCACAGAGTAGGTCTGACGAGGGGGGGAGAGTGACTGTCTCAATGAATCAATGAATGACTGGATGAATGAATGGGATCGAGAAAATCAGACAATTAGCCACAGCAGCCGGTATCGATGGAAGGATGATGGCGATTTCTCGTGTTGGTTTGAATATTCGCCGCCGAGCTGCCACACTCATACAGAAACGAATTGTTTAAAATCTGAAATTCTCGTGATCCGCTCACTACAGACAGCTTGGTCTATTTAATGGTAGTTTCCACCAAAGCAAGAAATCAACTCCATTTTACTAAATGGGTTGGCAAGAACCCTCGGGTAAAGTGGTGATATAGAGTTCTACTGCCCCAGAAGAAGGAACCACCAATCCCAGGTGCAAATGTTGACAGTAGCCGAAGAAAGTGAAGGTGATTTCGTGATCTAAGCACCACTGGTTTTATCCACTAGGATGACTCGCTTTTTTTTATGTACACAGTATTTTTTCTTGCATGTGAGGATGAGTTGAAGGAGCAGATAGATGTGGTCAGGGATAGGGCTGCTGATGGACCGCATGATGTTTGGTGGTGGAGAAGAGGACAGAAGGGTAAAAGGAATACCAGGTACGTAACTGGACGGGACTAGACTGGACTTACTCAGAGACCACATGCACGTTAAGCGGACTGCAGGTTGACCACGATCACCAAGTCTTGCTGCACACAATGATTGACGCCCAATTCAAGTAATGAACAGCGTGAGTAGCAAGGGCTACTCTTTACTTGACGAGTTGCCCGTTTGTGGCCCTTTTTTTTCTGCGAGTCCACAGGGCGTCAATCGCTGCTGATACCGGTCACCGTTGGCCTGTCTCGCTACAGTTAATGTTCTTGTTGCTCTGTACAGTGAATGAGAGAACAGTTGCCAAGCGAAAAGCAGGCTGCCGAGAGTAGACAAATAATTTGATCGGTGTGACGAGAACAGGTAACAAAGGATAACCAATTGACTTAGTAAACAATGCGGAGAAAGAAAAAAAAAAATACGTAAAACGCGCAGATTGTAATGATCACGAAGAGAAGGAAAAAAGAGATTTACGGAACAAGTTTTGTGGTTTGACGTGCAGAAAGTAAATAATGAGAATGCGGGAAATTGAATGCTGCATCAAAGTAAATAATGAGCCAGCCGTCAAGCCATTGAGATCCATTCACAGCTGAGGTGTGCCTCTTCCACCATCCGTTTTCATTGTCCTGGCCTATATACAACATTTGCTATTTAAACAAGGTGCGCTATCTACGATGTGACAGGCATTTCCCATCATATTAGAGATCGAATAAGCTTTTGGGAACCCCCGTTAAGCATAAGTTCTACCGATATTCCACCACACACTTTTTTGGCTACTCTGTTATTACATTGAGCTCATCTTTCCTCTTTTCTTGTCGTGAGTTGTTGATATTTTTGCCCCTTTTTTAGCTTAAAAAATGACGTCGCACGAGCCGTTTTTTCACGCTAGATCTACAGGAGTTATAATTACTTTAGGGTTAAAGAGGTTTCGTAAATATCCACTATTCTTATAAAAAAACAGGAACGACAAAGTTTAAGGTAGGAAAAATCTTCATATTCTGCTTTGGCGCGTTGAGGGGTCATCAAGGTAGGATTCCAGACGTCATTGAGGGCGGTGATGCGTGAGGAAGGAAGTTGGAAGACTTTTGATTGGAGGAGACAACAGAGCGGAATGTGTGTGGACTCGTATTGGAGAGTGGTGGAGTGAAGTCGTTGACCCGACAACGCGGTGCTGCCAGGTGACAAGCCTTTGACACCAACCTCATCGCCTCAAAACCCACTAAAAAAGGCTTGATGTGACAGCCATCACTGGAACAAACACCGATCTATGCCAATTTTGATCAGATCTATTGATCGTGTAAAACCCTTTCCACTACCCACCAACCCTACCCTGCCCCGGACGAACTACGGCATCATTCCCGAAACGAACACCTCCCCGTTCCCGTCGTACAACTTACGTAAAAAGACCCCGTTGCAAATTGACCCCAAGTCCGCAGTATGTGGAGGATTCCGAGGTCTCTTGGCCTCTCTGGGCCATATATATACATGCAGGGTTCATATTTGATGCGGGACATCTGTCTGTTTGATCTGTCTGATGGTGACGATTATCCAGGACATGCTTCTAAGTGACGCCACAGGTTGAGACTGTTGGAGGGACCGGCATGATGTAGCGTCGTGGGGGTTGGTTTTGTTTAAGAAGGATGTCCAAAAGGTTGGCGCGGAGAGATTTGCAATAACTATTTGATACAGGAAGAAATATTCCGCGGGTGATATGCCGATGATTCACATTACTGTTGTAACATTATACGGTCCTGTACGGAGGTTGGGAGCCGGGATCCCGGGAGAATCATGATGCGGATGCATGTAAATATATATGTACCTATATAGATACACATCCGGCAACACAACTCTGCGTGCATGTTGCATGAGGGTCTTGCATTCAAGGGGCCCTTGAGGGTCAAATGACGACATCCTCGGAAGAAATGGGCACATTGTGTATCTTGATGGTGGGGGGTTACGTTGGCCTCTATGGTGGATATAATAGATACAACTGATCATCGGCTATTGATATGATGTCTCCATTGTAGTCCTACATCCGGAAATAAGATCCGACCGAGGATTCTTCTGCAAACATCAAGAATATACCGTCACTCCACATTGATTTTGCACCGGCAGCACAGAATCTAGCCTAGGCGCAGTTGGCAATATATTATCTACCTTTTATGTATCTCGATCCTCAATATCTACAAGCAGTGGGACAGAATTAGGCGAGTTAAAATACGCATTATTTATATATGCAAGAAAACAGGAGTTGAATATATCAAATCCGCACTTATATAGACACACCGGAATCGAGGGGAATCGAGTTGGTATGTTAACGAGGCTTGGTGCATACAGCAACAAAAATAGGTCTGTGACCGGTCCTCCAATATCAATGTCACCATACTGCATAGCCAACATCATCGCGATTCATCAGTCAGATCGTGGAGTGGGAATATGGATCAGTGAGCCCGTAATCTCATTACCCTATTTAAAGACCTATTTATTCAAAGACCCAGTCAAAGTTCTCTCTTCTCCACACGTGTTTAGTGTCCGCCCGTCCGTTCACTTCGCTTTAGAAACAAACAGGCTTTGCCTGGGCCGGCTCCCTCACTCGGAGAAGGAAAAAAATCTTCTCCAGTGATCATGATCACTACATAAAAAATTACCAGCTCCAATTAAACATGAAAATTGGTTATAGGAACAGCAAGGTGACAGTTTTCACAAAGCAAAGCCTTAGTGTCCTTCTTGCACAATCGTTGACGCCAGACTGTGAGAAGGAATTTATGGCGCCCGGTAACACTGAGGTTCTGAGCTTACAATTACCTGAAAAAGATTCTTGATTCTCGAGGGGTGAACTGGTTGCAAGTTGCAATGGAAAGATGTCGCCCGACAAATTTATGACGTTGGTTCGTATAGAGGCGATGTGCTTGGTTTAAAATAGAAATGCAGCTATCTCTATATATAGAAATAAATATCATGTATGGGGCTAGGTTGGCCTATGCTGGGAATGTCGGGAATGTTTCGCGAAAAAAAAAAAAAAAAAAAAAAAAAAAAAAAAAAAGAAAAGAGTGATGCACATGACACGGAAGCGGGTAGTACGGAACAATGTTATTGCCACCCGCAAGAAGGATAAAGCTCGAGTCCCGGACAAAGATTGATGGGCCACCAACTGGCTGGAGTGTCGGTAATATCAAAATCAGCAGAGGCCGGTGCGGCCCATGGACAAGATATACGGTGGAGGTTGGTTGAGCCACAGGATGGTGTTCTATGAACTATGGATCTTTCCAATGGAAATACGAGCAAGTCGTGACCGGTGAATCCACTTTCAACGGCAGGTCTCAATACGATCGGCGACGAAACTTGCTGCATCGGTGTTGATGACAGAGGCTTTTTGTCTACAGGTCTTGTGTGATCAGGGATCTAAGAACTGTACTCGTACTGTCAAACAGGAAGAAAAAAGTATGGGGTATGTATACAAGTCGTACTCGCCACCTATCTATATGTATCGTTGGGCTTTCTCCTAGGGACAAGTTTCCAAAGGCTTGTTAACACGAATTCTCAACCGATAGTTAGCTCTCATACCGATGGTCTCCCTCGCCTCACATGAATAGCCAGAATGAATATTTGGCTTGACATACCAGTGTTTGCGCTGCTGTTGTGTCTAAAGGGCCAAGATCGCTTGCGTATGCATCTTCATTGATCACCTTTATGGTTTATAGACTGTTTCTTCCCGTGTTTGTTCCTGGAGGTGAATCCTTGATTGATACAGTCCGGTGGACGCCCAGATGTTGTGTTATATAGAACAGGTTTATGTCATAGTGCCATGCGCTTGTACAAGGTTGGTGATAGTTGGCACTAGTAGATGAAGATAATTGGCATGCAAAAAAAAAGCATCTTTGTCTGGATATGGCTCTATCTTGCTACATCATATATAAAGGGCCTTCCAAGGGATATCAAATAAGTGCAGTCAGCGAGACGGTAATAAAGATGCCAAGAAAAATAGATGTAATGCGATCATGGTGACAAATGAAATGAAGTCGGCGACACCCACCTCCAACCACCATCTTCATTTCCTTCCAGTCATTCTGATTATCGTCAATGACACCATTACAGAAACACCTTGTTGGATCTGTGCCATCATCTACAGTCTGCTTCCTTCCCATTCTGTCAATATAAACGCTCCTTCCTCAAGTCTTGAGCAAGATAACCATCACCATTGGCGCTGGATAACAAATTATCCGCTCTTTCCTGAACAAGCCACAGATTTAATTTATATATCCGAACTTCCACATTTGACAGCGCCGTGAGGCTGAAGTACCGCCGGTAAATACTTGGCGGGCGTTTTTATCACATCACCAACCAAGACTGTCATCACATATCCGGCTCAAGCCAAGGCCCTTATACATCCTTTGTCTCATTGCTTTTTTCTCTTCCTTTCCTTTCTTGGGCACCTATATACCAGAACAACGAGTGCCTGCACAGAGCCTTGTGAAGATGATGAGACAGCCCACAGCGTCACCCAATGTTGATGTCTGCATCGGCGTCGGAGACAACGGAACCAGCAACAATTCCGATCCGACCAGCAAATCCACGAGGCCCCCTACACAGACACCGGTGTCAAAGCTTCAGACTTTACAGCCAATCCACGCACCACGCCAGCAAACACCCCGGTTTCTGATGCATACGCCGCCCGACCTCCACATCCATCTCCAGCACCATCACCCATGCTCCCCTTCTGACGATTACTCACACCCAACACAACGGGCCACACCACATCCCTCATCATCACCTCCACAGGCGCATACGCTTTCTTCCTCTGTGTCTCTGCCATCGCAGACTACAGGTTTGGCTTCGTGGCTGTCTCCTCCAAGCGGAGTGGACAAGGAAACACAAAGTCAGATTCATGGCCCAAATGATGATGATGAGAGTAGTCGCACTGGCCAGGGCCGAGGCAGTGAGTTTAGCGTCGCCGCTACTACTCCGCCAATGACGACGACGTCGACTCTCGCTGTTAACAATAGCGAGGAGGACAGTCGAGAATTTTCGTTTTTTATGCTGCGCATCACACAATTCATTTCTAGGATTCGCCGGCGGCACCAGTCTAGAGATTCCAGAGGAAGCACCAGTAGCGCCACTGGGCCAGACCCTGCGTTCACAATAGAAACCCTCGCTAGCTTGCCCGGGTCACAGGGGCCTTCGCGTGCCCATTTTGGAGTTTCCAGAAGTTGCACTCCTCAACCGCCGCCTCCTGGAGTGTCGTCGTTGGCCGCAGTAGCGGCTGCTGTCCGCCAGCAGTGTTCTTTGTCGTCGTCAATTTCAGCGCCTTTGTTGTACGGTCCACTGTCTAGAGAGGCGTCTTCAGTGTCTTCAGGGCGTCGACCAGGGGACCCAGCGGAGTTAGTTGGCCGGCGTAGGGTAGGGCCGATCCTGCGAGATGTCTCGAGAAGCCCTATTCGCGTTAATGTGAGCGAGACTAACCCTCCATTCATGCAGCCATCCAGCGCCCAGACTGAGATAGCTTCGCCGCAGGAGTGGTTTTCTTCTTCGCCTTCTACACCGGCACCATGCTCAAATAGCCACGGCTGTTCTCTGTCCGTGGATGTAACTTGTCCTCCGCCATCATCGTCTGCTTTGGCACTGCCTATTTGTGTTGGAGTCTCGCCTGAGTCTTGCTCTGCTGCCACTTACTCCTGCTCTCAGTCTTATCCCTTTCCATCTAGTGCTGTTTTTGCTGGACCCTCGTCATTACATCGTTCTGCCCCTTCATCGTCACATTTCTCTTCCTCTTTTCTCTCACCGTATTCACCCTCATCCTCGCCTATAACCTCCGCCGCTACGACGCAAACTGAGTCTTCTTCTACTGCATCACAACCACCTAGTGAAGTATCATCTTCTGTAGAGTTTTTGTCGTCTACGTCTGCCTCAAAATCTTTGTTGCCTTTGTTTACGTCAGTCTCTACTGCGACTATACCTGTAACTACGACTGCATATTCATTCCCCAGTAGTACCGGGCCTGCATCTTCGACTGCAGCAAAGTCCTCTTGTACCCACACACTTTCGCATTCTGTAATCCCATCGCCATCATTGCTGCTGCCGCCGCCGCCAGAGATTTCTGTGTCCTCGCCAATCGCAGAGTCCTTTTCTATATCGATCTCTACGACCAGCCCAGACTTGCTTGCTGCATCCTGGCCAAGCCAGCAGGACACCTCACCCTCACATTCCGAGCTGTACAGCAACCAGACAACACCGAAGCCACAATTACGAGGATCTCCCACTCCTACTTCGACCCACCACCAACTCCGCAGCGCATCGGCAGATCCGCTCGCACACCGTTGCTACCGTTCTCAGTCCCCACTACATACCTTGTCCATAGCCGCAGAAACCACGAGGCAAATGCAAGCGCAAGTTCAACAACAACAACAACAACCCACACCGGCTTGTGGCCCCACAGCCGCCGGTGCCGGCTCCGGACCTCCTCTGCACAGTCAAGTTTCCAACATCAAGTCTACTGAGTCGTCTGCCACTAGCGCCAGTTCAATTTCTGGTGGTCCTAACGATGAGACGGCCGAGGGCTCCATCAATGGCTCGTCCGCCAGTTCCCATGAAGCCGAACCCGAGCCAGTTGCTGGCTTCTCTTACCACCACAACCCGTACCCCTATAGAGTTGGCTCCGTTCCGCCACTAGGTCAAGATGTGCGCGGTTCTTCAACACCGAATCTGGTGGCTGATGGCGCTGCCATCCGGAGACACTTGACCCCCAGCATGCAGCAGCGTTCCTCCATGATGCGGTCTACGTCTACCTACTCTCTTGCTTCCGAATACCGTGGCCGGTCTTCTGGGATGGGTGGTGCCGCTTCACCACACGTGCGCAATGCTTCTGCTTCGTCGCGCCGGTCTCCTGATGTAGGACCACAAAGTTACATTGAAATGCTCAACACCCCGTACCCGCAACCTGCTCCGGCGCCAATCTCCTTTGACAACTCGCATCTCAAGCATTCGGTTGGTACCAATGCCTCACTATTGGGTGCGGAGAAAACTCTGGAAATGTACCGCAGCAATGTCAAGAAGACCAATGACCCCTCAATCCAGTATTCGTTTGCAGTGTTCCTGATCTCTTCAGCACAAGAGCAGGCCATGGCCATGAGTGAAGCCGGCAGCGCTGACCCGACCATGGCGAGCAAGGATGGCAAGACGTCGGCCCATGATCTCATCCGCGAGGCCAAGAGCATTTTGCAGAAGCTCTCAAGTTCCGGGTACCCCTTTGCGCAATATTACCTGGCTGATGGCTATGCTTCGGGTCTCTTTAGTAAGGGCAAGGAGGACTACAGCCAGGCATTTCCACTGTTTGCAATGGCAGCCAAGCACGGTCATGCCGAAAGTGCATACCGCGCCGCCCTCTGTTATGAACATGGTTGGGGTACTCGGAAGGACCCCGTGAAGGCACTCAATTTTCTGCGTGTCGCCGCCACCAAGAAGCATCCCGGCGCTATGACCCGCTTGGGTGTTTCCTGCCTGTCAGGTGATCTTGGTGAGCGCAAGTATCGTGAGGGCATCAAGTGGTTGAAGCTGGCTGCGGAGTCTGCCGACACTATTTACCCGGCGGCTCCTTACATTCTCGGCTGCTTGTATGAGACCGGCGATGGTGAGGACATTTTCCAGGATCCTGGCTATGCTGCGGAACTGTTTACTCAGGCTGCTGATCTTGGCCATGCCGAGGCCAACTTCCGCATGGGCGACGCTTATGAGCATGGCAAGCTCAACTGTCCCAAGAACCCTGCACTTAGTGTTCACTTTTACACTGGTGCCGCGGAGAAGGGGAATCCGGCCGCCATGATGGGTTTATGTGCGTGGTATATTGTTGGCGCGGATCCCATCTTGGAGAAGGATGAAGAAGAGGCGTATGAGTGGGCAAAGCGGGCCGCTGATATGGGTAAGTTTTTTTTTTTTCCCCTTTCTGTTTTTGTAAGTTTAACCTGTTGTGGAGTATGACACTAACTCGGACTCAAACATTATAGGTTACACCAAGGCACAGTATGCTGTTGGTTACTTTACAGAGATGGGCATTGGCTGCCACCGTGACATTCTAGAAGCCAACCTGTGGTATGTCAAAGCAGCGGAGAAGGGTGACGAGCGGGCGAAGATCCGTATTGCCGTGATTGACGCGGCCATTCGTGGCGGGAAGCCGTCGGACGTAAGCTCGGCACGAGGAACCAACTCAAGTGGAGGCAAGGTGAAGAAGGGCGGCGCGCCGGGGAAGAAAGATGGCGAGTGTGTGATGATGTGAGATTGAGGCACTGCCCGGAACACGGGTGTTGTGTGGACATGACAAAAAGGTAAAAAGTGTTTTGATGCTTGTGTTTGCGTGTTGCTTGGCAAGACAGGTCGAGCTGATCTGGACAAGTATTGTGCCACGAAGAATTGGGAATCGTGGGTGGGCCTGTTCATTATTTGCATGGCCATGGCATATTTGATTGGCTTTATGTTTTGGTTTCATGGTTTCCATCTTGGTGTTGGTGTTTTCTTTTTGTGATGGCATAATGAGGTAAACATATTCTACGTATAAAGATTTTTCTTGTATTCATTGTTATTATTTAATTTGGTATTGGTGTCTTTGAGAATATAATAGAAGATATCTTGTTAAAGTTGCCATGGAGTCTCACTTCATTGCGTATGACTCGACGACGTTGTTCAATTGACTTGCAATCCTCTGCCGCCACAAATATCAAATGCCAACGCCACAGCGCCACGCATCACGTTTGGCGCGTCCAGATGGGTGGGCGGAAGTGGTTGCGTGACGTTGCGATTTGGTCATTTTGGGAAGGGACGATGATTTAGGTTTGTGTATTTTGTGTGGGGTATTTTGATCATTGACGTAAGTGGTTTCTTGGATTATTGCTGAAGCCATTTTTCGCCAAACAAAAATTGCTTTATTTTCTGGAAGGAAAGGTGAAGAGAGGGAAGAAGGCTAAGAAAGAAAAGCCAGATTGCATTGAGGAAGCTTGGACCGTGTTTGGGTTTGTGGGTTTTTGAACTTGATTTTGGAGATTGCTATTTCGTTTGGGCGGATCAATTGATTTTGAATTAGAAAAGGAAATTTAAAAAAAAAACAATACCAGAAGCGCAAAGCAAATCAAATCAAGATGGCATCTCAAGATCCAATTGAGCCCTTTGCCTCATTCTCTCTCACCCATGTCTACTACGTAAGTCTCTGTTTCCTTTCCTCATAGACCACTCCCCCCATTAACTTCTCTTACCCTTTAGACCCCCTCCGACCCCCTCTCCCACCTCTCCGCCCTCCTTGCCTTAATCCCCCACGCCCTAATTGTCTCCTACACCACCCTCATCCTCGCCACCCGCGAAGCCGAACTCCTCCTCCTTCTCGCCGGTCAACTTTCCTGCGAGGCCACAAACTACATCCTCAAACTCATCATAAAGCAAGAGCGCCCCGACGGCCGCCTCGGCGACGGCTACGGTATGCCGTCTAGCCATGCGCAGTTTATGGGATTCTGGAGTGTTAGTGTCTTGTTATTCCTGTGGCAGAGGCACCGGGCTGCTGTGAGTGGGCAGCCGGGAAGGATTGGAGACGGAGACGTGGATGCGGATGCTCCGGTGTTTTTGCGGTCGGCGAATAGGACGATCCCGGTTGGCGAGCGGGTGGCGGGGTCGCTGGGAGTGGTCGTTTTGTCTTTGGCCGTAGCGACGTCACGGGTGTATTTGGGCTATCATTCGGTGGAGCAGGTGGCGGTGGGGGTTTCGACGGGAGTTGTTTTGGCGGTGGTGTGGTTTGTAGGGATAGGGTGGGCGCGGAGGGTGGGATTGGTGGGGTGGGCATTGCAAGCGAGGGTGGCGAGGTGGTTGAGGATAAGGGATTTGCTGGTGGAGGAGGAGACGGGAGCGAGGGGGTGGGAGGTTTGGGAGGAAAGAGTGGCGAAGATGGAGGGGAAGAAGGGGGAGTGAGTGGTTAGGAGGAGGGGAGGAGGGGAAGATTGGTGATGATGGGGCGTTTGTGCTTTTTTGGAGATTTATACACGCACATATATACACGTTTACACAAATATGTTCATTCGATCAGTGTACCAACATGATTTTGAGTGTTGTACACAGGAAAAGTATATAGAGAGGATATTTTAAACTAAACAAGTGAAAAAGATACATATACATCTTAAAGTAAGGTTCAAATAAACCCTATAAACAAAGCAAAATCATCAATTTCTCAACTCAAACACACAAACACTCCAAATCTCATCACTTCCTCTCACTCATTCAAATCTCAATACTCTTCGACCGTCTCCGCGCCTCCATCTTTCCCGGCTCATAAACCGCCGCATTCAACGTCGTCAACTTCAACGGCTCCACCTTTGCACTCGTCTGACTCGCCGGACTACTGGGGCTCGCCAACCCAATAGGAATCGGCTGCAACTCGTCAATACTAAACGATGGGATCCCCGAGAATCCTGAGAACCCGGTGACGCCCGACAGGTTGCTGAAGTAAAGGGATGAGTAGTCGTCGGAGCGTGAGGATTCAGCGGGGGAAGTTGGGGACTTGGAGGACTCGGCGGAGATGATTGAAGGGGGAGCCAGGTAGATGGTGCTTTTGTTGTTGGTGGCGAGGGGAGAGGGCTTTTTGGTGAGGTTGGTGGGGACGAAGGCTTTGGTTTGGAGTTGGAGGCCTTGGACGGCGTTCTCGTATGAGATAGAGTAGACCTTGTTTTGATCCTTGAAATAGGTTGAGTTCAACCTGACGTCGTCGGCGTTGGAGAGCCGGAGGCCGATTTGCACTGTGGCTGAAGAACCCAAGGAGCCCAGGGAGGAATTCCGTGTGTGTCGGGGTTTCCCGGTGGTGTTTCCGTACGGAGGGGGGGCAAGGAGGGCAATGGAGTTGTTACGAGATGTCGACGGGGCCAGTTGGATGGGAATTGACATGGTCAACGGAACATCCTTTGATATTGAGACAGCTCCAGAATTCTGGGATAGCGATGATGACAAGGCCGTCGAGGAGTACGTGGTCGACGGCAGCTCTTCATAGGTGGTTGCGGGAAAACCAGTGTTCTTAGGAGCCATGGAGGCCTCGTAGGTGGTGGTTGGGAGCAGCGAGGTGTTTTCACGCGGGCTAGAGGCAGGCGAGGCGGTGCTGGTGGGCGAGTAGGACTTCATCGGGGGCGACATGCGAGCGGGTTCCGGTTCCTGGGGGAGATCGGACATGACGTAGATGGTGTTGGAGCGCAGAGGATCAAACGTCTGTCTCGCGGTCATGGGAATATCTGTTTTGTCCAGCAGATAGTCCGTTGACGAGGATGTCTTCAGCCTGACAGTTGGCGGGGGCTTGGAAATCTCGCTATACGCATATCCCTTCTTGTCGGCTCCGGCTCCGACTGTGGCGCCGGCATTGGCAATTGGGATGGAATTATCGGCGTCGTTGGTGTGCACGCGTATATGTCTCTTGAACGAATCATGCTTCTCGGGAGAGTACCTAATATCCGAGGGGTTCGGGATGGTGGCGGGCGGGATCCTGGAGATGATGCGGGAGCGGAGGTAGAGGTGGAGGAGGCCGTTGATGATGGCGGAAATGTTGGAGACAATAGAGGAAAGGAGGGAAAGCTGGAGAGCAGTGCTGTTGAAGAAACGAGCACCCTGGACTCCAATGGAGAAGAAGAAAGGGAGGTGTAGGAACTGAAGGTCTGTCAGTTAGTCACAAATCGGTGTTGGATTTATTGTTAGAAATATTGACTTACGTTGGACAGCATGGCGATGACAGTGTAGTACACCATCGTCTTGGCTGTCATCTTCTCCTCCTCATCGCCTACATTCTTGCCTTCAATATTTCGCAACTTCCAAAACACAAGAATAGTTGCTACCATTAAGCTGATGATGACCACCAGCGTAATGATGAAGCAGGCCAAGCCCCAGCGCAAAATGAACCAGTATAGAGAGGCGAAGCAAAAATTGGGCGGACGCACGAAGAGGGCGACGAGGTAGAGGACAAAGAGGAGGAAGACGGCGAGACTGAGGCAAATGGGGATGTTCCATTTGGTGCGGCGGGGGAAGGGGGTGGGCAGGAAGGAAATATAGGCGGTGTTAAGGGCGAAGATGGACTGAAGGAAGGGGACGATGAAGACGGCTATGAAGAATGGTTAGTTTATGTAGTCCTGTATTTGTCATGACGGTAATAATGCCTATAAGTGGCAATACATGATGGGAAGACTATGTTACTACTTACCAGGAAACATCATCTGCGAAGTCACCGTACATCCCAACACCGAGATCCCGCGCAACCCCAAACTCTGCGCCCCCACAAAAACCGCACTCTGCATCAACACACCCGCTGAAATAACCAAGGGAAACATCTCCATCAAGCTCACAAACCGAAACCCGTGTCTTCCAAAATGCAAATGCCGGTTGCCCCTCCGCGTGCGCACCCACGAGTCCAGCAAGATGCCGACGGCCGTCGTGGCCGCGGCCACCATGTTGAAGATGGCAAGGATCATGACGGAGGACCGCGAGGAGCGGGCGGCGGAGAAGACAAAGGAGTTGAAGGTGGCGACGGAGTAGGAAGAGGAATTGAAGGAGAAGGAGGAGGAGGAGGAGATGGTGGCGTTGGTGATGGCGCGGGCCCAGACGTCGTGGCCGGGGATGTCGTATACGGACATTTTGGGCGGTATATCGGCGTGATAGTTGACGGGAGGCGAAGAAAGAAAAACACAAAAAGAAATAAAGGGCCGGCTCACGGAGCGGCGGCAACTTGTAATAGTGTATGCGGTTAATAGAAAGGCTCGGTCAGGACTGGGTGATACCAGAAAGGATTACTCTTCTTTTGTTTGTACGGCGCCCGTCGTACAGTGCCGGACAACCCGATTCAATGGGGAAAAGACTGTATCTACGACGTATCTGTTGAAGCTCCTCGACTATTATACTTTCCAACTCTCGAATTAGATAACGAATATAAGAAAAAATAAAATATGGTAAAAAAAATAAGAATAAAAAAGGTATATCGAAACGAACGATGGCGGTAGGATGGGCCGTGGGTGATGCCAGATCTCTCACGTCAGGTCCGCACCGAGACCATCGGGATGGAGAATTATGGACGGAGCGGGTACTAAAAAGAAAGGTCGGAAGGGCGGGAACCGGTGGGTTGTGCTCAGGCGGTGGGGAAGGGGAAAAAAGAAAAAGAGCAGAAAAGAAAGGTGCCCAGAGGTCGGAGACCAGAGGGAAGTTATCGGATGTCGTCAAGACAATGGCGATTGTGCGGAGAGGGTAGAAAGGAGGGAAGTAAAGGAAGAGAAAAAAAAAGAAACAAGGAATCAAGTGTCAGTCAACCAGTGAATGAATGAGAACATGGTGGTGTCTGGGCTAGAGCAGGTGCACGGGCGTCAGTGGCCGAGTGAGGGTTTGGAGGGGAGAATGAGGAGGAGGCGGCGGCATGAAGAGGGACGTCGAAACATAGGATGGTTTGTCAATAGTGACTGACACTTGACTTGAGCCTTGGAACACGAGCCTCGGTGAATGTTTTGCATATCAGTTCCTCACAAAAGGCATAAAACCTGCAAACTCCAACATAGTCTTGCATAGTATAGCTATAGACTCTTTTTCCAAGTTCCATCTTGCGCTTCTTCAAATCATCAACTGAAATCTCTTCACACAACCAAATTTATTGACCGTGTACAGTAACTGCCACATCCGTCTCGGAGAATCCCTGTCCACCTCTAACAAGTTTATTTACCAATGCACCGAAACCAGCGATTTAGCAAACATCAGAGTTTTTATATATCACTGCCAAAGGAATTCCCCGAAGCTTGTATACTATCTAAGTGTGTACTCTTCAAGGTTAGCTCTTGTTACATCAGAGGCCGTTGTCGAGTTGTTAAGTGATGCATGATGTCTGAAATGTGGATAGATGACTAAGCTTTCAGCAAAGGGGAAGATCCAAACTTGGCAGCTGCAGGATCACACAGGATCAAGTTACACCGTCCCCAATTAATAAACCAACCCAATCTGCATCCACTCACTCTACCTCACTCTGCTTGCTATCCATATATCTCGATATCAAAACAGTTCCCAGCTTGCCCCCTCTCTCCCCCGCTCAAACAATCAACAATCGACAAGATCGCCCTCGCCATTGCCATAGCTCATTCGTTCGTTCGCTCATCACCACATTTTTAGATCATACACCACCTATCTACAGATACATATATACCTTTTCTCCCACCTTTTCCTCTTTGTCCCCTCTCCCGTTTCACACACTCATCCTAACCCTCGCCCGCTACGAAGATCAAACATCGCCAGACCCCCTGGATACCCTCGACCAGGGAGTCTGTGAGGTGGTACTCGACAGGGGTTTCCAAACATGAACGCAAGATGCCTATCTGTCTCTCTCTTTGTGTGTGGAAATATTCCAAAATCTGTTGCTAGATTTCTTCCAAGGTTAATGCTCTGTAAAGAGAAAAAAAATAAATAGGGTTTACGGTAGACAAACACCAGGGCCAACGTGCAGAGACAGACAATGGTAAAGTTTGGTTCGGATGGTCTAGCCCGTGGATTTTATTGGGTTTAGAGTGTGTTACCATGCTATGGGCAAGGGGCCATCGGGAGATTAGCATGCTGCTATGAGAGCTGAGATGTGAGTGTCGCGCTTGTCGATAAGTGAGATTTACGGCTCTGTCAAGTTGACGTGATTGCTCTGAGCTAATGTATGGATATGGATTATCTTTACACTTGACATTTCATCAGACGCATGGTCATTGGTGGGGTTTCATATAACCCTAAACATGTAGACCCATTCCCAACACCGCAGATATCCCTCATGCTAAGCATACCAAAACAAAACAATGCTTAATCGATAAACCACTCTCTTCTTATTCTAAGCATACTCTATGTTCACTCCGTAGCACCTCAAAACAACAACTGCGCCCAACGCCGATTACTCTGAAACGAGTATCTCGGCGTCACTGATGATCGTCGAGTCCCCTGCAATGATGCGTGAATCTGGATACGGAAAACTGAGCAAAGGGACCACAAAATGACCTAGACATATGAAATGTTATTGTCAGTTCCAGTAACCATGTACAGGCCATTGTCCTATATCTTCGTTTAACTTGCTCAAACAACGACAACATCAGAGTCGCACGTCTGGGATCACACGCAGGACCCGAATATCTCGATGGCATCTGACGGGGAACTCGGATTTTACGGTCGAAAGGAGTTTAAAGCTGCAGTCTCTCGACACAAGGCTGCCTGTGCTCCGTAAAAAGTCGAATGCGCTCGCGCGACTCACACTATATATCATTAGTGGTTGAACATCACCGAAGTCCATACCTATCCTGTATTCGTCAGCTGAATAAACCTTTTGAAGTCTTCATAAGTCATGATACGGAGCTTTTTGTGGCAAAGTAGGCAACCAGCCATAGTGATGATTGAGGAAATTTCATCCTGCAAGTTGCATAGATTCATAACCGAAAAGGCACGCATGGTACATGTATCAGCCCAGCTCATTGGCTGTTGTTGACATTGCATTAGTTGACTCAAGTGGCTGACGAATGATCGTTGCAACGAGGAATCCACGAATCACTCAAGAGCATAGAATCCCCCTCTTGGCCCACACACAGCCAGCGAACGAAGGCCGGTCACCGGAATCCCCCAAAAGGACGACATCGATCGCCGCAAACTGAATGAACGTCCTCATCTTTCTGTCGAGTTGCTATCAACTGAGTTCAGTGTCAACATAGTTTCCAGCCTCTGGGAAACATCCAGTCTTGCATCCATCAGAGACATAAAAGCTTCGTTGAGCTGTTCATTACTTTCACTTAGGCTATTGGATTGTCTGGGCTCGTCCTCTGGCTTTGAACGCTGCGGTGGTACACACGTGAGTCGCGAGCGTCGCACAGGAGAGATTGTCCACCGAGGAAGGGGATATGAAGGTCTTTGCCCTCGGTGACCGTGAGAAGGGTCGGCCACAAATTTAAAGGGGGGCTCCTGGTTCCCTGAACAGATAGCTTCTGCCAAAACGAATGGTGGAGTTTGGTATCGAAGGAATTCTCATCTCAATCATCGACATGAGCTCGGTATCCGTAGACATATCGAAACTGCTGAGTACTCTCACTTGAGATATCCGGCCGAGTTCATTGAAACTGACTATAAAATAGTCTCCTGGCTCAGTGGTGGATCCAAGGAAACGTGATGTATGCGGTGGGCGAGTTGAACCAGCATTGTTAACCTGGCGCCTCTTCGCCGAGTTCGGATAGGGTTGAAAGAGGGTCGAAGTGTCTTGTGGTTGTTTCCGTAGTTCTTCTCACGTTCCCAACACAATTTGGGTTTGCAGCATTGGGTTGAATGGTATCCATAGTGATATCTTCAAATATATGTCATGATCGAAGGATATCGTAAAAGGGCAGATTAAATGATGAAGCAACAAACAGATGAGAGCACGACTCTCAAGTCCAGAGATTGTTTGAGTAGAGATAGGCCTGCTGAATTGAACCCGACAAGATTGTAGCTGCGATGATGTGATGGGTCGATGACGAAGCACTGATGATAGATAAGGAGAGTTCACAGCAATGAAAACATGAAGCAGAAGTCATGTTGCGATCGGAATAATGAGAAGTCAAGTTAGGAAGGTATTCAATAGCTACTTTCGCGACAGTTGCCATGACTTATGTAATCCATATGAAGAGCACGATCTTGTGTAAACCAATCAAGTGATGTTCTGGACTGGCCATGCGATGAGGATCAAGATGTAGTTGTCAAGACTGGGGTTGTTCTCGAACTACTGTGGTCATGTTATATAACTAGTAGAAAGAAACATGTTCTGACCCCAAGATATACCGAGGCTTCATTAACGTGATTTGACGTTCGTTTCTGGTGAGATTGTTGAACTTCGGGAGTCGGACCCACAATTCAGAGTATAAATATAACTACAAATTTCCTCATTGGGATTTTGTGAGTTAATGAGCAGGGGGCTCTTATCTTTGTCGAGTTATGACACAAAGTTTGTTCGACATGGGTCTTTTCCAACGACATATTTTGGTTTTGTGAGTATGTTTAATATCTTGCAGTGTTAATTGGTGGGAATGGGTTAGGTGGAGTGCTTAGAGTCAATGTCTTCTACCTTTAATGAAGAAGCATGTGTTCTTCAATGTGTCAGGTACATTGAAACAAAAGTGTTTTTCGTCCACGGTGAGACGCACTGAGGAATACGCTTTCCTGGCCAAGCTGAACATCTTGGTTAACTTAAATATGCCTACAAATTGGCTGCAGATACTCCAAAATTGTCGAATTCAGAATATCACATCATTTGGGGTGAGTCATTAGGTCATGGATTCTGGTATCTGAACTATGTATGCAGACCCCAAACAAAATAATGCATCTTTCATCCTTAGAATACCCCAAAATCACTTGTATGTGTTTGGTTTGATTTCGATTCATATGCAACACTCCAGGCAGACAATGTGGGGAAGAATTGAGTTTTTATATGGCAAGGATCTCACAATATTTTGTCCAGCAACTAAATCATGTCAATGTGCCAAATATCCAATCGTCTTATACCAATGGCACTAGTAATGGTAAGTAATAGTACCGGAATTTTGTAGTATTTAGATTGTTTACATTTGAGGATCCTTTTATAAAAAACACAGGGGTTTGTGAGGGTTGGACGTCAGTGATCAAGTATGTAAGGTTTGTTGATTTAAGCGGACATAATCTTTGGCCTTTTGTAAAGTGGTATTGGATAAAAGAAGCGACATCCCGAGTAACCGGAAACCTAACCTTTTCGTTGATCGTAAAATGCTACAGGAGTAATCTAATGACGAGCGGGAGTGACATTAACCAAAGTTCCCAACCTCCGGCAACTTGTGATGAGGTGACACGTTAAAACGTCACCTGAGGCTAAAGTCAATGATTCCAAGATAGACTCATAACTGTTACTGGATCACGAATTTATTTTTACCCATTCTTTTCTGACTATGTAAAGGATTGATGATTATTCAAGCATTATTTCATCAGTCTATACATATAGCATCCAAACAACCAGAACCTGTCACCAGTGGACAGATAACTTTTAAGAAATACTGAAAAAAATAACATGACCTGAGCTCACAAGAATCATGGAGTAATCTTTAGGCAATTCAAAGGCAAAGTACATCGAGGATCGATTCTCGGAAGAGAGTGTCGTAACAAGATAGTTCGTAAGAGGAAAACGTTTGGTGGACCAAATATGCAAAGTTTCAATCCGCAATGTCAACTTGATCGAGACATCATCAAGCGCCTTTCTTATTGCATCAAATTGTTGTCAAAAGAGTCACCCCAGATATACAGCCCTTCACCCGAAAGTTCTACAAACGTGACTGAATCACGAGAATGAACAACATCAACATGAAAACAAGTCTAAGTTCGAAAGCGAAGTCTCCGTCCACTCGGCACAACGGACATCTCACAAACCCCAAATCTCATCTTTCCTACAGCCTCACTTCCCAGGCTAAATAGTTAATCCGAATCGGGTAATTCGTCGTCCCCTCCCGTATGCAAACAGATGTGGGTGAACCAAGTTCCCGTATTGTGATGATGCAATGGATACCGAGCTGAAGGTGGAATCCGGAGGCCTGGAACATCAAGTCGGATGATGGGCGAAGTTAACAGATGAAACCACGCATGAAAACAGACAAACTTAGCTAACAATCAGGGTTGTTGAGGTTGGGAGCTAATATATATTGCTATTAGTTGCCGCGTTGGTGCTATGCAATTACATTTCATATCGAATTTGTGTAGCGGTTAATGTTAAGATTGACCAAGGGTTTTATGTTTCTGGGGTAAAAGTGGAACTAATGACGGCTCGGTGACCCATACGACGTCACCACGACGCTGAATGTGGTAAGAATGTGGAGCTGTGGCTCATGGAGGGCAAGTTGTGTGATGGTAAAAGTTTCTTAAGATTCTGAGTTCTATCTACTGTAATTCTTAAATTCCTTTTTAGTTATCCTTCCAGTTCTTCACCATTTTTGGAAGAGACTAGCATAATGATATGTAGAGGTCTCTAGCTTCAACCCTAATACATATAACCCTATATGTCATACGCATCACATGACAAATTGTCTCATTTTTGAATTTATTCCAGTAAGTGACCTAGAGATGGAGTATTTCTTGAAGGCCTATTGTGGAAATAATTGTCATTGGCACGAAGTAGATGTTTTTGTTGATGTTGGACCAATCAATGCTCACTTTTATGATATTAGTAACCCGATTAAGTCGATATACCGGATCATATATATGCAATTCGACAAAATTTACAATGATATGGCGGTGTCTGAAATTCTAGAATTTTGGTTCTGGAGGTGTTTAAGTTGTATATGGTAAACTGGATCTGAGAGTACATGTAATCTGTGTTATGCCGCCTTGGCTTTGTCACTCTCTTCCACGGCACATGACCTACTTGCAACCGTCGGCGTGTATGAGTACGGGGGCTTTACGGCATTAGGACCCTCTGGTCGCACGTAAAAATTGTGCGGAATGAGTGCTTATGACGTAAATGGGGTTGTCCACAATGTGGATACCTTATCTTCACAGGCCAACCACATAAGAGTGATGAACGAGGCACCTGTTGATGTCCAAAACGAATATAAATAGTCCAGAGTTTCCGGTCTTCAAATTTAGTTTTATTTTCCCATCATCATCTCACACACAACTTTCTAATTCATTATCACTACATCAAACTTTATCAAATCAACTTAATACTTCAATCTTTCAAAATGGACTCCACCAAGAACATCGCCAACTACGTCACTGAAACTCTCCAGGGCGCCACCTCTGGCGCCAACAAGGAAATCAACAAGAACATCTCCAAGAACGATCAGAATTTCATTGGCACACGGTAAGTTTCTCTCCATTTACCTCCACCAAGTGATGTCTTGGGCTGTGGTACCAACTAGTCTCGTCTTCACAACCTCAATACCGCCAAGGACGTCGTCTTCAACAAGGTCATTGATGAGTCTACCCACAAAGGCAAGGCCGAAACCTACAAGCACAACTATTAAGCTGTTGATACCCGCGCCGAAAGCTTCCGTGATCGTGTAAGATTATCGCAAGTCGGGCCCGGTTTTCAGCACGGGGCAACTATGTTGCAGCCTTTGTGATCCCATAGTTATCGTTTAATAGTACCGTTTTCCTGTGGCAGTATAGTCAGCTTTTGAATAGTGGATTCGTGAATGTAGACCGTGATAGTGTTATAGTGTTGCACAGCTGTCTGTGCCACCATTTACACCGAAGACAATAATGTAACGTTGGACGACCAGGAACAGATAAGGGTTTATAGAATTCAGGGTTAGTACGCATGTGATGTGTTGTACAGACCCACTTTCAGCTCCAGTTTCAACGATGGTGAAGGACGTATTTATAGAGTATTTTCAATGTGTTCTGAGTGATTCTTGCGAAATATTTTCGTTTTCCCGTGATCATCGCGAGATTACGAGTATTGGCCCAAGAGCACCACATTTTTGTTGATCTGAACTTGCTGTGGTTGTGGTGATCGTCAGTTTTGTTCAATATAATCAGATTGCTGAGATCGATTATATACCGGACTTCGTGGATATTCTCGTGACTTACATCTTGCTAGTACATTGCGATAGTGGCATCTGTGTCAGCGTTAGACAGAGATTCCTGCTCAGAACCTTGACCATCACCCATCTCTGTAACTCCGTTCACCCCCAAAACACCACAATATAATCACGAACAACACGATGGCGCTTCCCCCCGATCTCTTGGATGCTACCACTCTGTACTCACTGGCCAGCACACTAGCCATCGTCTTCGTCGGCATTGGCCTCGCCAAGGTCCTCCTCCCTACCTCCGCCAACGACACTACCCGCTTCCTCTTCGTCTGGCACGCCGCCGATGCCCTCACACACATCATCCTCGAAGGCTCCTTCCTCTACCACTGCTTCTTCAGCTGGATGACCGAGGCCGACTTCCTGGATGCCTGGGGCGTCACCTCCTTCGAGGAGCTCGGTGGTCACGATGTCTCCAAGAGCAGCTGGGTGTACTTTCCTACGCCGGAGGGCTTCTTGGGTACCAGTGGGAGGGTATACGGAGCTCAGGCGGGCGGGAGTAATGCCTTTGCGCAGTTGTGGATGGTGTATGCTAAGGCGGATAGACGTTGGGCGGGTGTCGATTTGGGAGTTGTTAGCCTGGAACTTCTGACAGTGTTCTTCGACACGTTCCTGGCTATCCTGATTTGCCGGGCTCTCGTTAAGGGTGACCACAAGGCGAACATCTGGATGATTATTCTGGCAACGGCCGAGATTTATGGAGGTATGAACCCTGAGCATGTGCTGTTATTGTTATTAAGAATGGAAATCCTTGAGCCTCACTAACACAATCATAGGGTGGATGACATTTTGCCCAGAGTGGTTGACCAGTTCGCTGAACCTTGACACCAGCAACTTTATGTATCTCTGGGTGTATTTATTATTCTTTAACACTATTTGGGTCTGGGTTCCGTTATACACGATTTGGTATTCGATCGACAACATCCACACGGCGTTCAAGGCCCTGGATGCGAAGACAAAGAAGCAGTAAGCCGGGGGTATTGCTCTGGGTCACGTGACCCAACGTGATGGACAAATTGACGAGAATATGGGTCTTAGACTTGTGGTTCGAACTGCATGTTGATCATTGTAACCGAATAGCGACGACAACGTTGGAGTTGCAATTAAGTGAAGATGCGCCCGGGATCTTGATACTATAGCAAAATTTTGTTATTATCTGAATATGAAAGAACATTGACATAGTAATTTTCGACGCATATAACATAGTGCATGTTGCAGAAGCTCAAGGTTATGATGAATGACAATTAAAAGATGGACTTTTACTGTGAAAGATGAAACTTTGGTCGCCGTGAACCTGCTGGGGGCATATTGAATGTATCTCATGAATCATCCTCAGGAAATGGGCATGGGGTTCTGATTTACCAGAGTGCTGTCATGCAACTGATTGATTGAAGAGCCTGAAGGGAAGAAAACAAACCTGAGAAATGGCTGCCCAGAACAGTATGCGGCTTCCATGTTGACTGAGGTCCAAGCATCTAGATGGACGACACTTGTAGAGGTAGATACATGGTGTTGGAGGCTAATCTCCAATATTCTACCAGAACTTTCCAAATCAGTCGACTTCGTGGACATTGGTCACAATCCCAGAATAAGTTGCCATATATCCATATCAAGGTGAGAGCCGAACCATCGACTACCGTATAAGTGACGACAACCTTGTGAAAACATGTGAATTTGTCCTGAATGATATTGGGACCTACGAGATTACTTTATTGTCTCTAGCGCAATCCCATTCGCTAACCTTAGTTACTTCAGAATCCTCGATTACAGTTGATGATGGCTTCTGCTTCAGTTGATGTTGGCCACTATCAATTCTTTTTATAGTACACTAAAAGGTATTCGCCATGGCAAGATCCTAAAAGGCAGTTGTCAGATTTGGGATCCGCGAACGCCAGGTTCCAAAGTAACGGCGTCCATTTGCGGAAGGAAAGCGGAGCTAGCTAACCACAACTTGGATATGACCCCTGTAAGATCCGGGAACTAATTGTGAATTTTGACGTTATAAAGAGGGTAAGCATCCGGGCATCCATCCCTCAGTGAATTGTTCCATTCTTGGTCAAACTCGAGACGAACTCTTAGAGTTCATGGAATTTGCTGTCTATCTATATTCACCACAATGTACTGCAGAATGAACTTTCAGGTTCCGCCCGACAGGCGGATCCCGCGCACCGTTGACGTGCCGGCTGATGATGTGTGGAAGGATTTCGTATATGTAAGCGCTTCTCGCGCTGTTTGAATACACAGAATTTTCCCATGCTAATGATTATATCTAGCGAAACATGCCTGCCATTTCATTTTCCGAGAGTGGCAACTACATGACTCGCGAGGCTGCCGACACTGGATCTCAAGCCGAGGAGCATTCTGCCACAACATACTCGACCGGTGAGGGCTCGACTGACGAAAGCTTTGTTGGTGAATCTTCCCAAGGAACTGATCAGCAATAAATGAAACTGTAAAAGCCCAAGTCTTATGATGATAGGCGGCAACTTGAAGTTCACTATTAGCAGGATAAATTTTCAATGTTGCGAGGATATCTACTTCGACCCCAAACTCCGACTTTTGGTATCCTCGCCTACTAGCTATCTATAGGTGTGACAAGCATAATTGAAGTCGGACTTTTCATCTTGACATCTAAATGTGAATGAAGCTTAACTACCGTAGCCGTAGTTTGCCCATGTAACATGTAGTCTAGTGAAGGTTGCCATCATTTGGCCTCGTGTGTTGTAGAGAAACTACTGCTTGGACAGTCCGGCAATTGTCATTACTAGCAGCTTCCTGTTTTGCGCAGCATTCCGACGAGTTCTGTTATCGCGAAATCAAAGGTATGAGCCGCAATTACCGCAATTACTCTGGTCGTTGTATAAACAACCATGTGGAACCTCATGGAAACTGTTTTGTTGTTTGGTCATAGACTCTATATTCTGGCCACTGTCATCGAATTATTCCAACAACCTGCATCATTATCGATCCCCCAATCTCTCATTATATTCTTTTTAACACCTGTTAGTCCGTTGTCGTTTGAGATAATGCTCCGCTACTAGCCCTGCATCCATTGCCTCGGTGACCCTGCTATCTAAGTTGACGCAGACACCAGAAGTAATCATGACCGTATCGTTTTTGACTGGCATAAGTATAATGAACTAGTCCTACGACAGTCTCAATGATGTCTTCACGATGGTTTCGTTTCAACGAGGCCATCATTATGTCTCAAGCGCTGCACTTGGACGACACTGATGGGGACTTTCGACATATCAAAGTAGATTGAGTGCGAGATGTTCTTCTGAAGAATATCTACCAACCATCGTTTCCAACGCACATTAGCCCTTTATTCAGGTTACTAATATCGTGGGATATATCAGCCCTGTCAAATCTACGATCAAGTATCGATTCTCCGCCACTTGGAAGCACTTGAATGTTGGGATTCTTTCTCCCACTTCAGCTACATCGATTACATCAACTACGTTTATTCGTTTTGGGTTTGTTGAATCTCGTTTCTTATCATGAAGCCAACACCTTCTCTTTCTCCTTGTGTTCAACACATAAAATTGTTGTTAATAGGTAAGTTTCAAAATATACCTTGTACATTCCTGGGGTATTCTTGATTTTTATTGTGCTAATACTTTGAAAATACGCCTTGGCAGATCGCACACATGATCTCCTCACATGACACGTTGTATATCGATAATAACAACGACATTAACATAAACGTTGTTCGGATTGTCGACCTGTTTGCCCATCCACTGTAGCCTATACAGTCTCAACTCATCGTTCTATTTGTCTAATTTGATTCTATTGAGTTTGGATAGGATGAATATTTCATCGTCCAAAACGTGTTCACTTCTGGACCCGAGCCATGGGAATTGATGATTGGGACCCCGATACTTGGATACCTCGTTCCACCCAATTTATAACTGGTCAGATTGTGCCTGTCGACGTCATTCTTCGATATATTTTCAGGCAACTGAATCGTTGGAGGTTTTGTGGGGGAACTGCATCAAGGGCCGTATGACGGATGGTAGCTGGGTGTGCGGAATAGGTAGATTCGGAGTTTGTTGTGGGTTAAAGGCCGAAAGTTAATGGAATACATATACACTTTATGCCTCGATGCAGGTTGTTGTTGACAGTATGTCGATTGTGATCTCTTCGTGTCAAGCGAGGGCGCGTTGAGTGAACTTCATTTTGGTCTTCATAAGTCTCGTCCACCTTGTCAACATGCTCTTGCCAAACAATAATGTTTCATAACCCCATGCATAATGTGAAGCTTGGGGTATTCAGTTGAGAATCGATTATTTAATTTTGGTTTACTTTTCTTTTCTTGACGTTTTCAACACTACCAGTTGATCGAGTGAAGTGATGTCGGCGAGCCTAATTGCGTAGTTGCTGGTTGATTTCGATAACGTTTGTACAACCGACAGGGATACCGGGGATTGTCGAGGGATCTGATCAATTGAGGGATGGATTGCAAGTGCCGAGGGATGACGGGGAGACTCTAGTAGAGGGAGGTTTGTCTGACATTTGTATGGAAGGTATTATTTAAAATGTGAGTGAGATTATAATTGGTGATGAGGCTCTTGGAGGGGCAGTAGATTGTAGATTGATCTCTGGCTCTGGATGAAATTGTGTTTGGGTTGGAGATTGAGGTTGATGGAGGACACATGGTTGGCCGAAGTCGGCGATAGAGATACAATTTGATTTTGCTTTTAGGAGTTTAACTAGAAGAATTTTCATGGCTCGTGACTTGGGGAAGATATCCTGTATCCGGAGCCAGATGCTTTCAGAGATCTGGAAGCTACAGGAATAGACGTGACTGCTTTTTTTTTTAGGTGCATGCCTCCGATATCAATCTAGTGTGTTTAGCACAGAATGTGTCGCCACTTGCACCCTCGTGCACTCTCGAGAAAAATCTGGAACTGGAGACCATATTTAGTTACTTTCCATTTTCCATGGAACAAAATATATGGACCTACCGGCCAGATGAGCCGACATTTCATCCAATACACAACATCAAAACACAAATTCATTCCAAACCAGTCTATTCAACACAAAAATCGCTATGTACATAAGTCATAAATCATTAACCCCTCCTTCCCTCATTCCTACTGCCTATCATACAACCCATCATCATACTGATATCCCACCGGCAACACACCCCCCGTCCCCGTCTGCCTCTCCCCATACGTCTCAATCGCCGCCGTAGACGACGCCCACGGCCCCCCATGTTTCGGCGGTCGTGGCGGGGGCACCCCCGGGTATTCCTGCCCCGCGGCATCCGAACTACGGTAGGGTTCGTAACGTTGCGGTGATTTTTGTGGGGGTGCGGGGTTTTCCGAGGTGTTGGGGCGGCTGTCGGGGTATGGGAGGGGGCGGCGAGGGGGGGATTGAGCAGTCCTATTGGGGATTGTGGGGACAGGCATGGAGACGTAAGATGCTTGCGAGGGGTTGGTGTGGTGGGTGTACATTTGGTTGGAGGTGGTGGGAGTGTCGTATGTCGGGGTCGAGTGGTTAATGTACGCATTGTTGCTGTACGGGTCAGGGTAGGAATTTGTGTGGAGTGCCGGGTAGCTTTGTGCGTGCGTGGCGTTACTGTACGTTTGGTGGAGAGGAGTCGCGTACGCCGGGTCAGAGGCAGTGTGCACATGGTGGGGCACCGGCGGGTTCATAGGAACCGGGGTGTCATAGGATTGGCGTCCGTCGTAGGGATTTCTAATCGCCTGCTGGGGATACTCCTCGACACCACCCGAGTTCACACGGTGCGCCGGCGCCTGGTACCCCTGCGGCTCCACCGACACGGGGATAACCTGCTCGTACTGATCGCCCGGTCGGTGGCCCAGATTGGTGGCAGTCCCGTAGGTCGGTGGCTCCGGGCGTTGCGTCATTTCGGAAGGCGTTGGGTGTTGGGGTAGCGTATTATCGCTTTGCGCAACGGGTTGGTGTTGCTTGCGGTTGAAGAAGCGGGACCAGAAGCTGGGTTTGGGAGCAGTGGAGGGGAGGGTTCCGGGGGGTGGGGGGGCCACTTCGCCGGCGGGACCGGTGGCGAGGTGATCGGGGTCGTTGGCGAGGCGCTTTTGGCGCCAGTGATTCCTGCCAAGGGCGACTTCGGTGAGCAGCGAAAAGCAAAAGAAGAAACTGGAAAAAAAAAATAATTTGGTTAGGACGGGCGCAATATGCATTTTCTTTTTGACTTGACAAAATACTCACAGCGCAATGATCGCCAGGCCCAAAACAGCAGACTCAAGCTTGCAGGCCTGGCCGTAGGTCGGCAGCTTCGTAAAGCCTCCATGGCCCTCATTGTCCACCTTCTCCGTCGAATTCCCTTTCCCAAACATTGTGCTAACCTCCCCACTACAAGAGCTCGCTCCGGCCTTATTCGCCGTCGCAACATAAATAAATGCAATCACAAAAGCAAAATCCAACACCATCGCCGCAAACGCCGCCAGCGTCCGCCCCGCAATGCAGCACAACAGCACTATTGAGGCAGTGGCATACAGCACGGCGAACCCGGAGATGCCCTCGACGGCCCGGGCCGAGTTCTTAATGGAGAGCTTGTGGTTGTGCAGGGTGGCGAGGATGTAGGAGTAGATGGCGAGGATGATGGCGGCGGCGGCACATTGGATGCCACGGAAGAACCATTGGAGGCTCCGGAGGCCGAGGGCTTTCCGGTCCATGGTTGGGGGGAAATGTGGTGGGGGTCCGGAATGGGATGGCGGGCCGTGGGTTGGTTAGGATGTCGAATGCTGGAATTGTGGATTGTGGGCGATCGATGTAAGGGACTGGATTCTGGTAGTCTCGATCGCGGGCTGATTGAAATGCGGTTGTGTGATTAAGATATTGGACGAACGATTCCAGTGCCGTGGAATGATGTTTGAAGATTGTTAAGAAACTCTGATTGAGATATTTTGAGTTTTGCTGGTGTTTGGTTGTGTCGTAAGTGCTTGCGTAAACAAAAAATAATAATAATGCGAATTTTTTGTTACTGGGCGCACTTGGCAGTGGAGTGACGTTGGACGGCAGATCAATTTATTTAATAAACAAAGCCTGAATTAGATCGACTAGCCACAGAACAAAGCAAAGCGACCACAGTGTATGTTGACGATGTTAAGAAAACAAAAACAAATTGAAATTGAATAGATACAAAGAAACACTTTACAAACCAAAGAAAAGAGGAAAAAAAACAACCATCGTATAATTCCGTAAACAGCATTTCACCACTCTTTTATCCACATAAAAACACACCTCAGCATCACGCTCCCCTCCAACAAGGCGCAGCCAAACTTCTTCATGATCCCTCCTCTTTGTCAGCATCCCCAGCACAAAAAAAACCCGTTATTGCCACCGCCGCCACAACCACCCAATATTAGGCGATTCCCGTTGCCCTTTTAACGGCCGCCTAGTGATCTTCAGCAGCGGGTCATCAGAGTGACGATCTTCCATTGATGATGTCACCCAGCCGTGTCAGCTGACAACAACTTCACTTTCTGTGTTGGGTTGGGTTTGAAATTAGGGTTGGGGTGTGTTGGCGGACCGTCAGGTGCTGCCTAGGGATTGGGATTTTTTGAGGCGATGGGACACTTGCACTGCCCCGGTTTGGGACATGTTTGGTGGTTTGTCTTTTTTGCGAGGGATTGGTTTTTTTTGTTCCTTTTTTTTGAGTGTTTATGCGCTGTTGGAAACGGAAAGTGGAGTGGGGTGATGTGATGGTTTCAGGCGCGTTAATTAATTGCGGATAAGGAAGGAAAAAAGGTGAAATAGAGGCCCACTGTTTATTCAATTTGGCATCTGCCAAACAAAAAAGAACCATGGCTTTGAGTAGAAAAAAACTTCATGCAAACCCTAAGTTACTAGCTGGGAAAAGCATGTGCCAAAAATAGCAACAGGATTCCACAGCTAGATCCATGAGAACTTTCCGGCATCGTGGTAATGGACACAGAACCTCAAGAATCGACATAAACTCTCAACTCCATCGTTGTTCTTTGTTGGGCACACAACACAAGCGTACAGATGAGCGCAATATGTCTGGTCTTGTTTGCTCCGATTATGCTTGTGTCTTGTCAAGTCTTTGTACCCTGCCAACACAATCCTGGCTGCTTTTGCTGCCGCTGAATGACATACTTCCGGAATCGAGAGACACTCAAGTGACATCGCCAAAAAGAGAAAAAAAAAATAAGACAAAAGAGGCTGGAGATGCGGGGAATCAAACCCCGGATCTGATCCATGCTAAGGATCCGTTTATACTACTAGACCACATCCCCAATACGGTTGGCTGAAGTTACGATGTTGGCCGTTTTCAGAATCATGGGGTTGGGTTAATTGGGATGCCATAATCCTAATGAGCCACATGAAAAACGTGGAAAATCCAGACTCATCTTGTCAAGAACAGATTGAGAAGCGAAAGATCGAGAAATCTAGACTTCATAGACAGACACAATCCAAAGAGGATTATACGATTTAACGTGGATGTTCTGCTATGTCATTCAGTATCTTTACCTGCACTTCAGCACATTGTCTAGAGGAGCCACCGTCAGGGTCACCTTGCATCCGTACCTTGCGCCCACATCAAGATACAAATGCAGCCCAAGAACGTATTATCAGTAGTTTTTCCTCGTATACGCAGTCAAGCTTTTATCGAGGTGTTGGGCGGTTGGTAAAGTGAGAGTTTCTACTGGTTGAAGGCATTGGAGAGAAATTCATTTCAATGGTTGTGATATGACGGGGTTCTGTGATGAGTTTCTACATATAAATGTAGTTTTGTAGTTTTCTCAATATAAAGATTCTGATTGTGTGACGGAGACTTTGTGTAGATGATTGCAAGGTTAATGCCCCAGAAAGAAAAGAGTTAACGATCCACCGCTCGGTCCCCCACTACTACCATCTGACGTCTTGATGAAGTCGACCCTCTTTCCAAGACGACCTCGCATCGTGAAATTCATGCATGCTTTATTGATTTCCTTCCTGTTATATATAATATACATCCCACCACGCTGCAGACCGAAATTTCCGTTCGAGATCGGTGAATCAGAGGATGCTTTCCGTGGGATTCAGGTTTAAGCTTGAAAAGTTTGCTATTTTTGTGCGGACATCCTGAGGATCAAGTCGCAGAGGATAGGATGTCGTTCATCGTTTGTTATTGTGAGAGGACAGAGAAAAGAGACTTTATCTTGACAAATTAACTGGATGCAATTCTAGAAGATGGAAGTTGCGAGATATGCCCCAATGGAGCTATCCGTCTTGGTGGTGGAAATAGGGATCTTGAGATGGTATATGTGAAAGACGAGGCCCTACATATACTTGGTTATCTGTTTTTTTTCTCTTTATGTTGTGCAAACCAACGACAGCGATTATAACGAGATGATCAATACTCTGGCAATGGTGGCAGTGAAGCACGTGGTTGGCGGGCAAAGTTGGAGCTAGATGCAAATATGACGGGATGATCGTCACTTCTAAACTTCCTTCCCTTTGCGAAGGGTTGTCCTGGATGGTGGTGGACATGAACTAAAAGATAGAAGGAACTGCAAGATTTGCAAGGCTGAGCTCCCTGTGAGTTAAAAGATGAATAAACTCTATGAATCGTTTCAAAAGACATACTTTATACATGGCCTTGCCTTAATATACAATTCATCCAACATTACTTTTTATCGTCACTGTTGATCCTGTTTTTATCTTCTTTGATTGACTCTAACCAGCCGCCACCACCCTAAGCGAGTTAGGCGGCGCCCGTATTGCAAGCTCTGCATTGTCATCCCACACGGAAAATTTAATACATGACCGGCAAGAAGAGAAAATAAATTATCGGATATCCTTTTGAAAAGGAAAAAACCAATGCCTGGCTTCTTTGTATCTGGATGAGACATACCTGATCATTGAAGGCCAGCTTCTGTGATGTGCCCACCGCTGAGAAGCTCAACTTATTTATAAACTAGCTTTCGTTGGCGCCACTGCCAGGTGAAGCCATCAGTAGCAACCTTTTAAGCTTCTTCTGTGGGCTCGCATATAGGGTTACGATGAACTACAGCAGAGGATACTAACAGAATGACTGATCTCCGTCTTCAAGAAATGTCGTCAGAGATGTCCATCAATAGTTCCAACGATGTTGTATTTCTACCGGGGAACCCTCCTACGAAGTGACAATATCCGAGCGTTCTGTCTATGCCAAAGCCCTGTCAATTCTTTGTAAAGATCCTCATGGGCTAGCGAGCTGCACGTATAGAGCCGCCCATTCAAAATTGGAAGTTCAGCTGGACGATCCAATGGGTGTTTTGCTGATGACCAGCTTATTGATCTGTATAGAATCTCAAAATCTTGGATCTTGTTCAGGGCTAATTTACATAAATTGAGCCTTGAGCTATATCTGTGAGTTTCTAGCCCAAGATAATGCTTAGAAACGTATGATGTTGGTTTGCAGAGCCAACTTGCTGTTATACACGGCCTCCCTCTGTGGCTTCAGTTGGCAGGACTTTGCTTCGTACCGTCTGCTCACCAATCCCGGGCTACCAATATACGGCTTTCCTGCATGATGGAGCTTAGAGTTGTCTCTCTGTTTACCCCCCGTTCATACCCACCTGCATGCTCGTATACCCACCCTTCGTGATAGTCGTGACCAGGGTCTTATCATCACCTTATAGCAGGACTACATGTCTGGGGCTTTAGAGAACTTATTTTACGGAGTTTTCTCTTCGCTTCCGTTGTTCCAATATTTTCTTTCTTTCTTGTTTTTAGCTAATCCGTGGCCTGTTGTTTAATCTGCGGGTTATCGTCGAAAACTTGGTGCTAATCACTGCTTTTCGAGATCAAGCCTTGACTGGCCTGTGTCACCCTCTGACTTGCACATCTTTTACCCGTTGTTTGCTATTGCACTGCCGATCCAAAATCCACCAGCCCTATAACCCTTAATAAACATAACCCTCGACAAACCAACGACATTTCATTATGAAGTTCCTTACTGCGCTTGGTCTCGTCGGCCTTGCTGCCCAAGTCGCTGCCGACCCAACTTGGCCTAATGATATTGATGAACTCGAGGAGATTGCTTTCCAGTTATTTTCGACAAATGCTCGGAAATTCGCCGACAATGTCAGTCCTTGCTCTGATCTCCCGTTTGGCCCCGGCCGTATCGCCGCTGCCGAGTGGGTACGCACTGCTTTTCACGACATGGCCACCGGTAACTCGTACACCAAGGTTGGCGGTGCCGATGCTTCCATCCAATTTGAGCTCTCCAATTCGGACAATTCTGGTGCTGGCTTCCGGTCTACATTGCAATGGATGAATCCGTTCATGACCAAGAAGACTTCAATGGCTGATCTCTTGGCCCTTGGCATGTATGCGGCCGTCAGATCTTGCGGTGGTCCTCAGCTTGAGATTAAGCAGGGCCGTGTTGATGCTACCTCTAGTGGCTCTACTGGCGTTCCTCAGGTGCAGAACTCGATCCAAATTCTCAAGACCCAGTTCGACCGCATGGGCTTCTATGCTACCGAAATGATTGCTCTAACTGCCTGCGGTCACACGATGGGTGGCGCTCATTCTGATAATACCCCTGATGCTGCACCCGCTGGGAAATACAGAAATGGCCTCGCACAGTTCGATTCTACTCCATCTTCGTTTGATAACACAATCGTCACTGAATATCTAGGTGGCAACACTTCCAACCCTCTTGTAGTTGGCCCTTACACGAGAAATACCTGGAGGTCGGATCTTAATGTCTTTAGTAGCGATGGAAATATGACGATGCAAACCTTGAAGGATCCTAATGTCTTCCAAGAAACCTGTGGGCGTCTTCTGAGCCGCATGGTTCAGCTTGTTCCTGATGGTGTCACCCTGTCCGATGCTATCAAGCCCTATGTAATCAAGCCCTACCGCATTGCTCTGACTCTGAACGCCGGGGCTGGTCAGGCCACCTTGACTGGTGATATCCGGGTCCACACTGATACCATTTCCAAGAACTCTATCAAAGACATGAGGATTACCTACAAGAGTCGTTCTGGTGGGACTGGCGGTACTTACACTGCCAACCTTCAGGGATATGGTCGTGGTTTTGATGATGAATTTGCTGTAAGTTTAGGATCCCGGGTCTTACTGTTGAACAGCCGCTTACGTTAACCTTGCATAGTACTTCCCTCTCAATATCGCCATCGATACCTCTGTCGGTATCTCGTCCTTTACCGTCGATGTTAACCTCAACAACGGCACCGTCAAGTTCTTTGACAACAATGGCAATGGCTATCCCGTCCAGGACTATGTCTTCCTCCAAAGCCCCCAGAGTTGCCTGCTCTCCGGCTCTGGTGCTTTCACTCCCATGGCCGCTGTCCACAACTCTCAGACTAACCCCAACGTGACCGCTGTTGTTACTTATAAGAAGTACCGCGACACTGGAGTGAACCCCGTCCCGCAACTGTTGACACTGAATGTCTCGATGACTAAGGGTGACTGCTACGGCGACTACACTTTCTACAATGCCAACGCTACGATTCCTGGAAACGTAACGGCGGAGGCTACCATTGATATTGTTACCACTTCCAATGGCCAGACATACACCGATAAGTTCCGCCGTGCTCGAGACCTTTCTGGTTCTTGCCGTTCGTTTGTCAGTGCTACATGCAACGATGGTAGTTCCGGAAACCTGTCGACTTCGTCGACTGCGGTAAGCAGTACCACCAGTGCTGTGGTTCATTCTACAACAAGTTCTTCCGCGGTCATCGGCGAGACTAGTTCAGTTACTAATGATTCTACTACTGCGACTTCAGCGTCTTCTACACTAAGTTCGACGACGACTGAGATTGCCTCGACTCTGACTTCAGCTTCGGTGACTTCTGTGACGATGTCGGCGGCGCCTACGGCGACTTTGGCGCATAAGGATGTTGTAGGGGGATACAAGCTTGTGTCGTGCTGGACTGAGGGATCTGGGGTTAGAACCCTTGGTGATGCCGCTACGGCCAATGATGACATGACGCTCGAAAAGTGCGCAGAATTCTGCTCTGAGTACAACTATTGGGGTACCGAGTATGGCCGTGAATGTTACTGTGGCAACTCCGTCGCTGCCTCATCTTCTCCCGCCGATCTTTCCGACTGCAGTATGGTTTGCGGCGGTGACGATACCGAGTACTGTGGTTCCGGGGACCACCTTGAGCTGTACAAGACTACTGTCTCTATCGCGACTCCTACTGGTATTCTTGTTCATGTTCCCACCGTAACTTCTAGCTGGAGCCGCGTCGGCTGCTTCGCCGAGGATGATGGTGTCCGTGCTCTGAGTGCGGCCACTGCTGCTTCGGATGACATGACGCTGGAGAAGTGCGGTGACTTTTGTTCTGCGTACAAGTTCTTTGGCACCGAGTATGGCCGTGAGTGTTACTGTGGTGATGAGCTTGCCTCGAGCTCGACAAAGGCTGAGGATAGCGAGTGCAGTTTGGTTTGCGCTGGGGATGAGTTTGCTTATTGTGGTGGTTTGTCGAGATTGGAGTTGTATTCTGTTGTTCTGGGTAATGCGACGGCATCCGCTACGACTAGTCCTCCAGTTGCGTCAATTACGTCCACGGTTGAGGCCGAGACCGCGAGCAGCTCTATCAGCGAGAGCGTCACATTCGTGCCCTCTTCTGTCGAGGTTACTTCGTCTGTTATTCCCACTACCACTACTGCTTCGGTCGAGTCTAGCTCTACCATCATTTCTACCTCTGCGACTGCAACTCCCACCCTCCAGAACTACGATAGTATCTCTCCTGACTGGACCTTTGTCGGCTGCAAGACCGAGGGCAATAATACCCGGGCCTTGTCTGCCGCCTCAACAGCATCCTCCAACATGACCCTTGAGACTTGTGCTGACTACTGCGCCGACTACAAGTACTTTGGTACCGAATACGGCTCTGAATGCTACTGCGGCAACTCCCTCGCTGGCTCCACCCTCAACACCACCATCACCGACTGCAGCATGACCTGCTCCGGGAACGCCCTCCAATACTGTGGTGCCAGCAACCGCCTCACCGTCTACCAGTCTCCGCACACCGGCCCCACCATGCCGACTACCGTCAGCAACTATTCGCTCGTCGGCTGTCAAACCGAGGGTTCCGGCGTGAGGGCGTTGAGTTCCAAAACGACGAGCTCGGCCAGCATGACGAATGAGGTGTGTGCCGAGTTTTGCGCGGGGGTGACGTACTTTGGGACAGAGTATGGGCGTGAGTGCTATTGTGGGGAAGAACTGGGGAGTGGATCGGAGGGGGCAGATGCAGAGGATTGCTGGATGGTTTGCGGGGGGGATAAGAAGGAGTATTGTGGGGCGGGGGATCGGTTGAGTTTGTATAAGTTGGGGGCGTAGGGGGATAAAAAAGTAGTGAGTATATTTAGTAGACTATTTATTAGTGACATAATGTAACAGTTGTGATAAAAAATAACATGGTGCCTGGTATTCATTTTTTAGATGGCGTGATATAATTGTTTAAGCTGAAAAGGGCAAAAAGAGAAGTGACCACGATGGGATTCGAACCCACAATCTTTTGATTCGTAGTCAAACGCCTTGCCATTGGGCCACGCGGCCTTCCTATTGCTGACCCAGTAGGAGATAGTAAGTACTATATGCGGAGTTTCCAGAAAGGGTACGGCCAACCCTAGCACTTCCTGCCAAACATGAGAACAATATCTTGTGAAGTGCAAGTTGAACAAGATATTGCTAAATCATTAATCATATACAATTACATACATAAATACATTCACACAACCCTACAAAGCCACGCCTACCTCCGAAAGTGATGATGCCCGCTCGCCGTCCCATCCAACTCCTGCAACAACTCCTTCCACAACTTCCCCTTCCTCCCATTCAACTTCGCCAACCCCACCTCATCCAAATATATCCTAATTCCCCTGAAATCCCTCCGAATCTTCTCCCCACACCACCAAATCTCCACATTCCCCATCACCGCAAACATGTATCCGATAATCCACAACGCCCGCACATCATTGTGCGCCAGCATAGTCCGAAACTTGGGCTGCAGGCGTCCAATAACTTGGAAATAGGGCATGAGTTGGTCTTGCACGGTCGGCTTTTGCCCGCGCATGGTCGTCAGGACGGTTAGGGGGGGAATCAGGTATTGGATGCCCGAGGCATCCACGTCGCCCATTGAGAACTCGGCAAGGGCCCGCCAGCGCTCTGGGATGCGATCGAGGTCCAGGTCTGGGCCAGTGCCCGCCACGGGACCCCCGGGGACCCCCACGGCCTGCCCGCCGACATAAGAAGTATTTGTGAAAACTTTCCACATGAGTGATTCATCCTTATGTGGATAGGTAGCCATGAGGACTGGCCGCAAGCCCATCATCATGGTTAGCCAGCCGAGTTTGGATTTGTCGTAGGCGGGCAGGTAGACCCAGGATTGCCGGGGGTCCTCGGGAGCCATGACTGCCCAGGAGAGCATGCCGAGGACGAGCGATGTGAGGATGAGGGCATCGGAGCGCGCGGGGGTGAGTGGTTCCTGGAGGGCCTTTTGGAAAGCGGGGAGGGCGATGGATTCTTGGGAGAGTTCAGCGAGGGTGTGTGGATGGACGGTGGATGTACGGAAGCGCAGATGGCAGGCGGTCAACGCGAGTATCGAGGAACGCAGATAGGGAGCATGGTCACCGTCAGTCCAGAGGCGACAGGCAGTAGAGCTGAAAAGATTGTTGCCCATCATTTCGCCGCCGGAGCCAATGAAGTGGTGGACGAGTTCATGGATGCTGGTGCCGCTGTGCTGGTAGCCCATGTCGAGGAGGGTGTTTTCGTAGGAGATGGAGAGGGAGTGGGGGCATTGGCGGGGGGACAGAGAGCGGGTGGCGGAGCGGGCGATGGAGGTGGTGGGGGAGGTGCTTGTGAGGCTGGAGGTGCGGGAGCGGGAGCGGTGGATAGGAGATAAGGATGATGAATGGAAGTTTGAGGGGGCAGGGCCGGAGTTGGCGTAGATGCAGGTACGTTTGTTGCGGGTGCAGCGAAGGCATGATGGTTTTGCTTGGTCGCACTAAAGGAAACAAGATTAGCGTTCTGTGTCAAGTATATTCTGGCCAAAAGAGCATGGCGAGAGAATCCTGATTATCAGCCAAGTGAGATTCTAGAAGGATGATGGACGCGATGATCTGGGGTAGAGTTCCGTTTTATCGGATAATCTTATTGTTTATTCATTCATTCATGCGGATGAAAAGGTGCCGAATGACGTCAAGAGGCAATAGTGGGTCCAGCAGTTGGCTGGGCATTCCAAAACAGGAAAACGAGCAATGTGGGGGTGAACAGACATGAGAGAAGGGGGATGAGAGGGGAGGGGAGGAGTGATGTGAGGTACTTTGGGGGGATTTTTGGAGGTGCCTTGCAGATGGAGAAAGTTCCGGTGGGTTATGTGGATGGATGGAGAAGAGACAAAGAGAGGAAAGAAAGAGGGTTAGTTGTAGGAGGTAGTGTGGAGGGAGGGGTGGAAGAATAGTAACTCTTATGGCCTAGTGCATTGCCGAAACCCTTCTAACCAAGATACACGACAGATCGACGTTGCAGCCACACATCTAGAACGATTTATCGAGACCAGGATCTCACTGATCGGACCAACTTCCCTTCTTCTAGAAGCGAACTGGAACCTTGGCACACTCAGACTCACCTTTACTCGTTTCTGCCGACAGGCCGCACAGCCTCGCCGACTCTTGGTGTGATACCTACGCCTTTTGTACTCGCGGACTCCAGGGGCTGTATTACTGTCAACATTTGCGGGGCCGCGGAGTGACAAGACCAGGAACGACGGATCCATATCCGGGATGTGTTCTTGAGGGTTATGGATACTTCTTTCTGTCTACTTTGTTATGGATGGACGGATGAATGAAAAATACACCTACGGTGCGTGGTATGCAGGTGGAGAGGGTGAATCCTTAGATCTAGGATGGCTAGGATTAATCCAATGTACGTCAGACAAAGCCACGCGGGACCCGTGGTGCGGAGGAAACGTGATCCTGCCGGCCGATACTCGTTTGCCAAATCGGGAAATACGAGAGCCCAACCGCGACCTGGGAACTGTGAGCTTGGGGGCCAACCAGGTGCTGGTAATAATATATATATGGATATATATAGATTTATAAATTATAACCAGATGTGGATATCTGATGTTGGAACAAGATGGGTGTTCCCGATACGCGAAGTGGTGCCAAGCAGATCTAGATCTGTCTGGACAGCGGGCGGGATGGGTTTCCTTAGTGGAAAGGAAGCCCGATGGGTAATTTAGCCGGGTATTTACCGGGCAATCGACGTTGGGTTGCGCTGCAGACGTAGAAAAAGAAAACAAAAAGAAAAATCCAAGAGATGGCCGTGCATGAAAATGCCCGAATCGTCATAATCTGAGTCGTATTGAACCAATAGTCCAAGTCCCACGGTCGGCGATCAAAAAAAAAGAAATCAGAGAGACGGGGGCATGGATTGGATTGGATTGAATTGCGGCGGAGATAAAAATAAATGTGATAGATGTCCGGCAAAAAGTGACAGAATATATTGGTGGTGTAGGTGGCGTGTGGTGTGTGGTGTTGGTGTCAGTGATTGGTTTTGGGTGACCGGTGTCAAGTAACTGATGACTTCTGGCTTTGTGGCTGTTGGCTGTGTCTTGATGCTGTTGATTGGCCACGATGACAAGATAACAAACGTGTCCCAAAGAAAATCCAACTCGTCCAATCGTCCGCTGTTAGCACCGAAGCCGTCTTGATACTGACGGGACCAGGGGTAGGGTGTAGTGGAAACACCCGGAATCAACTTCACAGTAATTTGATAATGTTGATGGCGGCGGTGACGGGATATCGAGGGACGTCGGGTGCGAGGAACCAGTGGACAGCGGTTGAAATGGGGTGATAAGTTGAAGAGGATGATGGGATGAGGGGAAGATTGTGCTCGTTTACCTTTATTGTCGTGGGTGCAGGTAAGCTTGCAGGTGACGAGGGGAGGGGAGGAGAAGGGGCAGAGTAGGTGAAGTGCAGAGGGGCATGCAGGTAGGTAGTGTGAGTGTGAGTGGTGGCGGGTTTGGCAGTTAGAAAGTGGACACAGAAGACAGAGTTGGGAGAAGATCTATGAGCGGGATTGCAGTTATCAACATTATCAGCACGCACAACGGCAACATGTCGATGGCAACAGGTCTTGTGATACCATTCATGATGATCGTCGCCAGATGTGCAAATGTCTAATCGTAAAAATTTTTTAGGATTACAGAGATTAGGGTTATAATATAAAGGTCTTGGACGTGTACATGACCCTACCTGTTGTTTATGGTAACCCTAAATGAAAGCAGGGCAACGCCCACCAATCAGGTTTTGTAATTCGGAGCATATGACATGACGTTGGGAAGAATACTAATGCGCGATGTCAGCAGTTCCGTCACCACCGGATGATATACAGATATACAGACATAGCTTTTGGAATCGTGATCGCAGACGAGAAACTCTACCTCGCTGACAACCATACATGACGTGACCTTTGTTTTTCACTCTATTTGCCTTTGTGATCTATATTTCCTCATCGAAAGCTCCAACCATGCCCTCACTAACACTCCCTCCCGGCCCCCGCGCCTTCTTCACCACCTGCCCCCCCCTTCCAACCCCCATTCACCCCCTCTATACCATTGCCATTCCCCTCCTCATTCTCCTTCTCACCCTCCTTTCCCTCGCTGTCTATAGCGACCTGAATCTCCCCATGCTGTTCTCCCAGTGCCATTCGCACTCCCGGCTGTCCGCGCTCTCCCGGATACCCCTTCTGGGCCCCGTCAGCTGCTATGTGATTTCCTTTTTACAGTTCGCCACCGCGACACCGTATGCAAAGCACGTAGTCGCCCCTATGGTCCCGCTGCTTGCCGCCCTCACGACTGTCCTCCACCTCGAGAATGCCCGCGTCACCCCCGAGGGTCCCACTACTAGTCCAACTAATACCATCCCCCAACGCATCCTCACAAACCCCACTGGACCCCTCTTACTCGCTAACCTCCTCCCAGCGCTAACCTGGCAAACCCTCCTTATCCCCTCCTCCCTCCACGAGACCGCCCGGCTCCTCTTGTCAGGCTCAGCCCGCCCCCTAACCATCCACAACACCGCCGAGACCGTCGCGATCCCTGCCGCCGTCGCCACTGGCTTCGTCCTCCCCGCTGCTCTTTGGTTCACCACAAACTCACCCTGGGCCATTGCCGCCTGGTTGTTGGCCCCCGTCTGGGTCTCTCTTCTTCGCATCGCCATCCGGAGACTCCTTGCGCACTCGGAGGCACCCGTTATGTCTGGTGATCTCACAGAGTCCCAGGCGGGGATCTTGTTGTTCTATATGGTGCCAGTTTTGACGTCCATAGCGGCGCATTTTGCAATGGTATGGGCGGTGGTCGGAAGGCGGGATGACCGGGGGGAGATGGCGCGGAGTACGTCGTTGTTTTTGGAGGTGGAGGTTGTTTGGACGGTGGTAGCGGTGATTTATTGGGCAGTGGTTGAGGTAGGGTGGTGGGCGGGGGGGGTTGTGGGGGCGGGGACAATGGTGGGGGGGCC